>PVJD01001796.1:0-239853 GCA_004026545.1 Mormoops blainvillei | reverse complement strand
AATGCGACCAAGCTGGTGAAGCTTGGTGAAGCACCACAACACTCCACGTTTTGCACGAGGTCTTTCTTCTAGCACACGCCCGTATGACCTCTCTCACGACATGGTCTAACTAAAATGGTTTCGAAGGACGTTAAAGACGAGTCCAAGAAACGGAGCCACATGCCCGCAGACCAGGAAGGGGGCCCCGAACTGACTTTTTGGCCAACCCGTTGTGAGCAAGCTTCACCCAGCAGTGAAGACTGCAATCCTATACAGTATGTTTTTTGCTCTCAAAACACTGAAACATTAACTCCCTGAAAATGGGTGGTGAGAGAATTCTCTCCTTTGCCGCTCACTCAACAGACGACTAAACAACCCCCAGACTGAACCCCCACTGGAGCTGCAAAATGACTGAGACAGAACGACGCTAAACACACTACGCACCGAAACCTGAGAAGGAAATCTCCACCCTCCAAGGCACCGGCTGCGAACGGGAGCTCCAACGGCACAGAACTTGCACCGGAATTCACAACCTGAAGGACAAAGGGAAGCCCAGACAAAGCAGAGGACGGCTCCCCGGACGCGTGTCCGGAACGGCGTGTGTGCAAAATGGTAGCGCGTTTATGTCATTTTAATTCATTTTACTTTTATTTAATCTTGCTTTACTTCTAAGTGAGAATTTTGAACAAATTTTACTCAACTGCCCGTTTTAAGAAGCCGTCACGGGCACGGCAGATGCCAAAACACTTTCCAGCACATTTGTCACACTCAAAACCTGCCTCTGCAGCGCACCATCACCAGTTCCAACAGAAATCACAAAAAATATAACCAGAAATCACGCTTATAAGCCCCTGGACCCATACTCCTGAAGCCAGACACAAGGTAAACGGACCCGCCTGACCCCGGGACGTCTTAGAAAGAGCTTCTGCAGAACGTTGCCACCTGAAGTCATTGCTATTCCCTAGGAACCAACCGCTTTGGAGGCTGGCAGGCACTAAGGTGTCATTCCCCAAACTGGCCACGAGGTGGCGGCAGAGACCGACCCTTGGGACACAGACGGGTTGGGCCTCAAGGTTCCTTGGCCTTTTCAACGGAGATGCAAGGACGGACACGTTTCTTCATTTTCACCGGCAACGCGACTGGACAGCGGCTTCGCCCTTCTGCTCCACCGCCCCGTGCTTCATGGCAGGCAACTTCACCATTCCCTTTTTATCTATTGGAGCACAGAATTCTTCCGGATGCCTTTTGCACAATTCCACAGCATGGCAACTTTTTTTCCACTCTGAAAATACAGGAAAGACCGAACTGAATGCCCATCACAGAGCGCAAGGTCCGCTGATCGCTGCCGATGAATGGGAACTGACCGGCCAGGCCGACACCGTGTCGCCCCCCACCCCCACCCCGGTCAACAGACAGGAACGTGCATTGGCGCCTTATTCTGTAGGCAGATTACGCCTCTCCGGCGGGCAGATCCAGGGCTCTTCCTCTGAGGCTGTGCTTTCCGCTGGTCTGTTGGGGAACAGCACTTCTTGGCAGTCATCGTCCGGTTTTCCACTAGGACCTCCGAGTACAGGACTCCCTCTGGACCACACCGAAAAAACAGCATCGCCTTCTTCGGATGAAGATGGCCTTCTGGAGTGGCTGGTAGTGACTCCCTTTGAATGCCCACGATCTCACCTGATCCTCCTTATTCTACGCTCTCCAAGGTTCATCTCCATGCCCCCCCACAACTTGTCTTTGCATGGGGGCATTTCTCTTACGTCTCAGTAGAGAACTCCGTGGGGAAATGCGGTCCAAGAGTGTTCCCCCCTTCCCTTGCGATCTGTGGAATCGCAACATCAGAGCCATGAACACGACCACGCCAGTGCAGGTGACTCTGAAGTTTCACTTGGCCACTTGGAGCACGTTGCCCGTGTCCCCCTGGCCATAACATGGCCTGTCCTCCATGAACGTCTGGACTCAACGGCTGGCAATGGCATCTGGACCATACGACCCCCGCAGGCGCCTTCCCGTGACAAATCTCGGCCCTGAAACTTCGCCAAGCACTTCTCGCAAGGTTCCGTCACCCGCAGCGCCCTCTCCATGCGCACCGCAAGGCTTCGCAGGTGTTTCCCCTGCGCTTCTCCCTTTCTCGGAATGACGCTGCCTAGGGTACACAAAATGTGGCCTCTGTTCGCCCACCTTTGGCATGAAAACACCCACCCAAACACTCCACACTCTACACCAGGCCTTTCTTTACCCGCACGCCCAGACCACGCCTGTCACGACACAGTCTAACAGCAACCGTTTCCAGTGATGTTCAGAGGCAGTCCACGCAACAGACCCACAGGATGGGGTGGGAGGAGAGGGGAACTGTGTGTGTGTGGGGGGGGGGTCGGTGGGGCCCCTAATTGACTTTTTGGCCACCCATGCATGATGCAAACTTCACACAGCATCACAGGTCCTAATCCTACAAAGTGTGTTTTCACATTCAATAACTACACTTTGAAATATATACCCAAGAAATTGAAAATAGGTGTTAGAACAAACTTACACATGATTATTCATAACAGCACTATGAACTACATCCAAAAGGTAAAAAGTATTCAAACATCCATTCAGAACAATTCAACACATTTTGGTTGTTCTCTCACTGAAAATGTACCAGACCCAAGGCGTGTTGGTCCTGGCAAGTTCTTAGAGATGTTGATTCTTCGCTTCATGCACTGAAAATTTCATGACATAAAGCCAGGGGATCTTGAGAGTTTCTATAATAAATGTAGGGACAGTGACACACAGAAAGGGTTTCAGACAGAAGAGGTGAAATTACAGCAACAAGACTGACCACAGGCGGAACTGCCTCATGGGAAACAGAAAAGTGAGACACAAAGAGGGTCCTTGGAGACAGGTTCAGGGGGCTAGCCCAGGACGACCTGCCACTGCCCATTGCTCCCCTGTTTGCAAGTCTCAGAAGGACCTTGGAGATTAGGGGAAGCAAAGCAAACATACGTGGCTAGAGAAGAAGAGCGGGGAAGGCACATGTGTGCTCAAAGAACAGTGCACGCTGGGTCCTTTGTCTGAAGGATTTTACCTGGTTTCTAACCTCGAGGACGTTTAAGGAAGTCTTAGGAAAGTATCTCAGTAGAACACTTGTTTCTCCAGGAGTGTCCTTTGGATGTGCTGATGCAACAAAATGAGCACATGCAGTATTCAGGGTCCTTCTCAGGTCATCCCTCTTTCAAAAAAATCACCAGAGGAGGACGGGACTGGGGTGGCTGTTCCCGTGCATGGCCTCCCCGTGCATGGTCTGGAATGGGTAAACCATTTGTTGTCAAATATCCTTATTTGGGGAAGATAAGATCTTCAGACTTACTACCCGGCTGTACATTGCTAGGCAGCACTTAGCTATCGAACTCAGCTCTCCAATTCCACTTGACAAGGACTTTTCCTGCCTTTTTTACTGACCTGCCTCCACTCCATCCACTTGGGGACTCCTATCGGCATTGAATTTCACACAGTGAACATCGGTTGACAGACACGAGCCGCCAGAGCCAAACTCAGGATGATGCACGCTGACCCTTGACTCTGAAACCTGGACCCTAGAGTGAAACCCAAACCAAAACCTGGACCCCGGGCACAAAGCCTGAACCCAAAGCCGCTTACCCTCGCCTGAGCCAGACCACGTCATCCAAAGGACAAACAGCAGATGACAGAGACCGACATAAGACCCTTGATGCCAGGCTGCATAGACCAGAACCTACAGCTTTAGCTGCATGTGGACCTCGCATGCGAACCTGGGACACAAAGCCACATCCTAAATCATATGAGGCTACAGACACACAAGCGAATGCAGCTTTGACTCTGAAGCACAGGCACGGTGCACAGAACCCAGATCTATAACCGGGATGCCATGCCTAGAATTTACAGGTGGAGCCGGACACGGGGCCACAGCGGACAGATGCCAGATGCGGGAGCCGAACCAGATCCTCGCACTGTAAACAAGCCTAGGAATCCAGGACATAAAACCCATGTCTCTCCAAGTGCAAACTTCAAACCTTCACCAAATCGGCAGCAATAGAGCGACAGACAGTGAACACAGAGAAAGCGGACCTTTGACGGCAGACGTCCGTGATCTCTCCGCTGCAACTCGTTCGGGAGGTAGCAAAGTCTCAGCCATTCATTCGATGCTGCTTTTCAGACCTGCGGAGCATAAAAAAGTATGTATTTTCCACAAAATTTGTCAGTTCTAACACCTGAGAAAACAATCAAAATGACATAAATATATTAATACAAGATAGTGAACATTGAATACAGGCACAAGTAGGAATGAAAACCAGGCAATGAGGTAATATTAGGCATATAGGACATTTTGCTGTCTGGGAAAACAGGACCTTATATTATAGAGGGGAAATGGGTGACACACAGGTAACGTATGGAAAGTACAACATACTTGGCATGTTACTTTTTGTTAGGCGATCCCAAAAACTATTGGATAGGTGGGGTAAGGTAAAGGGTTCGACAAAGTCCTGCTTGATGATGATGCTAATTTCCTCTCCCTAAACCAGGTTTTTCCAACTACATTTCTTGGGGAAAAAATTGGGGACACTCATGAGTTTCTTTCCCTCGGTTTTGGATTAAACAAAAAAATCAGTTTAAAAACAACACACCAAAAGTAACACTTTGCTCTTGCTCGTTCCCAGCTTACAAACAGAAAATAAAAGAATTCCATGCACAAGCTAAATTAATAAACTCTTCCATACTTCGTAAACATAATAATTCAATTACGAATAAGTTTCTGTCCTGACTGCTGTAGCTCAGTGGATTGAGTGTCGACCTGCAAACCAAAGGGTCGCCGGTTTGATTCCCGGTCACGGAATGTGCCTCGGTTGCCGGCCAGATTCCCAACAGAGGGCGCACGAGAGGTAACCACACATTGATACTTCTCTTCCTCTCTTTCCTCATCCCTTCCCCTCTGTCTAAAAATAAAACATATAAAATATTTTTTTTTAAGTATTAAAAAGAATAAGTTACTTTTCTGAAATTGTTAAATCTTGACGCAGCAGCAGCAGACACCACCTGAAGGAGTGACTGCTGCCAGGATGGCCTTGCATCGAATACGGGGGATCCGGGACTGACCGTAGTGTCCAGTGTCATGCAGACTGTCTGCCTCTCCCTGCTGACGGCAGAGGGTGGCGGGACCCCCAATGCAAGGCAGGTGATGGTAGGGCTGTGACCACAGGGCAAGCTGCAGTGGCACAGCCGGGTCACAGACTCTGTCAAGACTTCAGCATCACTGGGACTTCTGGCAGCCAGGCTATTGGCATGTCCAAAACGCCAATGAAGTTGGGACCTTGACGAGCTGGGACATGGATGCAGGAAGGACAAAGGCACGGCTGGCACACTGACACAGATGAGACAGCGACATAACAAGACATCTACACAGAATGTACTGTGGCATAACTCAGATACTGAGCCACTCAAGGCATCAAAGACAGAGGGTACAGGAGTGAGGCTGAGACATCGAGGGGGCCAGAACACCAACAAAGACACGAAAGCGGCTCGGCCTAGACATCGATGCAGGAAAGACAGGAGTGCAGCCCGGACATGGACTCAGACGGGACATCAACACAGAGGGAACAACAGACAACGGCTATGTTGTGTGTTC
The DNA here is from genome assembly GCA_004026545.1 of Mormoops blainvillei. Taxonomy (NCBI): domain Eukaryota; kingdom Metazoa; phylum Chordata; class Mammalia; order Chiroptera; family Mormoopidae; genus Mormoops; species Mormoops blainvillei. Next base: position 234,230 of record PVJD01001796.1, on the reverse strand, counting down.
CTCAGATTTCCTACCCGGGGCACATTTTCTCTAAAAAAATACTTCTGATTTCTAAACCACAAGGTATCCAGGGCCCAAACTCATTTAAAAGACTAAGAATTACATTAGTTTTTTATTTAGTCATCTATATACTCATGACTAATGAAGACTTTTTCTAGATCCTCACATTACCTCACTTCTATTTCCTTCCAAATTTTTTTAAAATATTTTATTTATTTATTTTTATAAGGAGAAGAAGGTAAGGAGAAAGAGGGAGAGAACATCAATCTGTGCTTGCCTCTCGCGTGCCCACTACGGAGGACCTAGCCCAAAACCCAGGTGTGTGCCCTGACTGAGAATCGAACCCGCAATCCTTTGGTCAACAGGTCGGCACTCAGTCCACTGAGCCACACCACCCGGGGCTGTTTTCTTTTATGTTTTAAGACTTCTACTTCATCCACAGCTACAATACTATGATGCTAATGATTACAAGATACACAGTTACCTTGACGACTCATGAAAATATACTGAAAAGCATTACCAATAGAATTTAGTACTGCAATGAGGAAATAACAGGCAGAAATAAGTTATTCTTTATATATAGAAAAAGTTAAAGGTGTAATTTTTTAAAAAACTCAACAGCAGCAAAACTGGTGAAAAAACCAACAAAAAAAAACACCTGGGAATAACTTTATGATACACAGGATCTGTACGTACAAAATACAAAAATACTACCTGATAACAAAAACTTTAACAAATTATAAGTATCATCATGTTCTTGGGTAACATAAAAACACATGATGATACCTATTTCCTAAGTTGTCTATAAATGTAATACACTGTAGATTCAAATAGAAAACTGGTCCCAGTAGGAGTGGTCACTTGAATCGGGAATTGAGACATACACCTGAGCATCAGTCGGCCCACCCTTTTCTGCCCCTCACAGGTTGGCTAGAGCAGCTCCTCAACCCCCTCACCTCATATCCCCCACCCATCTCACCTCATGTCCCTGGATCTCATTGCTTGCATCACATTTGGCGTCACCTCATGACCCACGGAGACCGGTGGCCGGCAGTGCTAACTCAAATACGCGTGTTGCTCCTCTCCCGTCCAGAGCTGCCCTCCCCTCAGACCTGCTGCTGCAGTTCACCTCCAGTCTGGCCCCCACCCACATCTTTGGTAGGGACCCTCCCTCACCTCCAACCCAGTCCTGGCTCTGGCCTTAAGATGGTCTACGCCCCTCAACTGTAAGTTTGATTTTTAGAGGTCCATTTAAACAAAAACGGCCAGGAATCGGATACACTTGTGGACATGCAGTTGAATGAAGTAATACATTAATAATGTATACTTTATATAATTAAAGCCTACTCTGAAAAACAACTTGTCCAGAGAATGAAAAGACAAGACACAAACTGGGTGAAAGTATAAATTATCTAAAACATTAGGTACGAAAGATTGAAAGTGAAAGAATGGGAAAGATATAGAATGGGGGGGAAAGGAGCTTTACACTTGTTCTTATAGAAAATAATATAGTATTTATTAAATAATACAACAATAAGCCCTTTTTTCATGCTCACAACTCTAAACCTACTTCGGCCCCACCTTGTAGCATGCAAACATAAACCAAATGAAAATTACATGATGACATGCAACAAACTTGAGGGCAAACTGCATTACAAGAAATAAAGAGCACTTCATATCAATAAGTTTACTTTACCAGGAAGATCCAAATTCTCCAAGTACTTAATATCATAAACTTAAATTATAAAGAGCAAAGATACGAAGGAAAATTTATAATCATAAACACATCTCTCTCATCAGGGTTAGAACATACCTCTTTCAGAAACAAAAGACCCTCTCAAAAAAATTCAAGTAAGGATATAAGAAACACCACGAGCAGCAAACTGCAGTCAACATTCACAAATAACTGACTGTACACAACTTTTCCTGCTGACCGGCACTGAGGTGTTATTCCCAAAATGAACACGAGATGGCAGCAGAGAAGCGCGCTTGGGAAATGATGTCTTCCTCTCACTGTAGTTAACCTAGAAATCACTCATAAAAGACAGACGGTTCTCATATTTAAAAAGTTATGAAATACACTTCTGAATAACCATCAAAATAAATCACAATTAGAGTTAAAAAATAATTCGAGCTGAATAATGTAAAAATACATTAAAAACATGTATAAAACTGTAGTGAAAAATCTACCCATTAAGGGGAAACACCTGCAAATTTGCAAATTTTGCATCAACATTACATTTAAATACAGAGAAAGTAGAATAGAAATATACAAGTAGAGATATCGGGAAGCATATATACTTAAAACAATAGCACTTATTACCTGTTTTGGTAGGATTTTGAATTAATTTTCATTTTCCTATATAATTTAAGTAAGCTATAGTAAAAAAAAAAGACACACTCACTTTGAATTTTAAAAAAGTAGAGAACTTCTGGCCAAGGTGGAGGCGTAGGTACATGCACTTTGTCTCCTTGCACAACCAAAAGAAGGACAAAACAAATGTTAAATCAAAAAATAACCAAAACTGCAAGAACTTTGCACTGTTTGGAAGTCCAACAACCAAGCACTGAAAGAAGAACTATTCACTCGGACGGGTAGGACGCGCGGAGACTGGCAGCCGGAGTGCAGAGAACGCGCCGCAAGGTTGCAGCTCATGGACACGGCGGTCCCACGTTTGCGGGCGATAAACCAAGAGAAACAACTAGTGGGTGAGAGAAACCAGGCAAGCCAGGGTTCCAGGGCAGAAAAGGAAAGCCTCCAAAGCTCTACCAGTAAAAACCTGTGGGGTTTACAAAAGCGGGAGAAACTGCCAGTCTCAAAAGAGAATTAATTTGAGACACCCACAGGGTCCTAGAATGCACACAAACCCACGCACCTGGGAATCAGCACCGGAAGGGCCCAATTTGCTAGTGGGGAGCAGGGGAAGAGGCTGAGAGCTGGCCAAGAGCCAAGGAAGCAGCATTGTTCCCTCTCCGACCCCTCCCCCACGGGCAGCGATACAGGGTACTGACTTGAGTTGCCCCTCCCCGTGAGTACCTAACACTTAATAGGGGCGGAGACAAAAATTAATGGCACAAACAAAAGAATAGATCAAAGCCCCCAAAATAGAACTAACTGATGAAGAGATAGCCAACCGACCAGATGCAGAATTCAAAACACAGGTAATCAGGAAGCACACAGAAATGGTTGAGTATGGTTGCAGAATACAGGAAAACTGAAGGCTATGAAAGGTGAAATAAAACCAAATGTACAGGGAACCAACAGTAAAGAGAAGAAAACCGGGACTCAAATCAATGATTTTGAACCGAAGGAAGAAAGAAACATTCAACCGGAAGAGAATGAAGAAACAACAATTCAAAAAAAACGAGACGAGGCTTAGGAAGCTCTGAGACAACTTTAAACACTCCAACACCCGAATCATAGGGGTGCCAGAAGGAGAACACGAAGAGCAAGAGATTGAAAACTTATTGGAAAAATTCATGGAGAACTTCCCCAATCTGGCAAAGCAAATAGACTTCCAGGAAGTCCAGGAAGCCCTCAGTCCCAAAAAACTTAGACCCAAGGAAGCATACAACAAAGCACATCGTCATTACATTAACCAAAACTAAAAATAAGGAGAAAATCTTAAAAGAAACAAGAAAAAAGGAGACAGTTCCCTATAAAGGAGTGCCCGTCACACTATAAGTTCCCATAAGCTGGTTTCTCAAAAGAAACCTTACATGCAAGAAGGTTTTGGAAAGAAGTATTCAAAGTCATGAGACAAGAACCTACTTCCAAGGTTACTCTATCCGGCAAAACCATCACTTACAATGGAAGGGCAGATAAAGTGCTTCCAAGATAAAGCTAAGTTAAAGGAGTTCATTATCACCAAGCCCTTCTTAAATGAAATATTAAAGGGACTTGTCTAAGAAAAACATGATGAAAAGTTTAAACAGTAAAATAACAACAAACTGACAACTATCAACACCTGAACCTAAAAATACAAAAAGATAAACAAACTAAGCAAACAACTAGAACAGGAATAGAATCACCGAAATGGAGATCACATGGCAGGTTAGCAGAGGGGAGGGGGAGAGGGGAGAATGGAAAAACAGGTACTGGGAATGAGAAGCTTAAATGGTAGGCACAAAATAGACAGGGGAGGTTAAGAATAGTATAGGAAAGGGAGAAGCCAAAGAACTTGTATGTAAGACCCATGGACATGACCTAAGTGGGGCTATGCTGGTGGGAGGGGAGGTGCAGGGCAGAGGGGAATAAGGGGGAGAAACTAGGGGACAACTGAAATAGCATAATCAATAATACATATTTTTTAAAAAGTACTATAGGAAGATGGGACATAATTTTACAACAGCAATAACCTAGACTGAAGTGTTTATACCACCACAAGCCTTATCTTTGCTCACCTGGTTCATCTTTCTGTGCAAATGCAGGACAGCAAAGAGGAAACTACAGGACCAGACCAGAAAGAGTAGAGAAGCCTGAGGGGCGGGCTGCCCCGGGGCTGCCTCCCTGCGGGGCCTCCTCACAGCCTGACGCCCCACAACTGAGAAGCAGCCCGAACCACTGGGTTGACCCACAGCGGTGCCTCTTCAGGATTCACCTTATTTTCAGTTCACCAGTTAAAGTACAGAATTGAAATGAGAATTCTGAAAGAGCAAAGTAATACATAGAAGCTAGCCCAACCAGCTATAAAAATTTACTGTATTATTAGCCTGCAAAAACTAAAACAGTGGTTAATGCCCTGTGAATAGATGAATTGATGGGACAAAATAGAAAATCCAATACTAATTGCAAGATCAGATGGCAGTTTGTATGATAAAGATCTCCCCCTACATCTGGAGGGGAATATTCAATGTAAAATAAATGGTGTTGGAATATTGGATCCCTACATAGTATCCTCCACCAAATTCAATTCCTTATTGATTTTAATAGGCATTCATAACTCATATAAAACACTGACAGCTATCTAAGACATACAAAGAGATCTCAAGTGAAAGGATGGGGAAAATACAGTAAAACCATTAACCAAATGAAAACTATATAACAATGTATAGTAGACTTGGGGGCAAAAGAAAACCACTACAGATAAAGAGAGCAGTTTAAATCACTAAGTTCAATTTACCAGTTACTTCCAAATTTGTATCCACTTCATAACATAAGCTGAAAATTATATAGAACAGAGCTACATGGAAAAAGACACAAATTCATAATCGCAATAAGAAATTTAACAAACTTCTCTCATTCAGGTTCTGTTTCAGAGCCAATAAAGCAACCAGAAAATAGTCAAAATATAAAAAATAGCACAAGAAGCAAATTGGATTCAACATGCGTAAATACTTCACTATAGCTCAAAACTGAAAATTACAGAGGATTTCCAAGCACCCTGGGAATTTTTTTAAAACTGACCGTATTGTGATAGAAAGCAAGTTCTAATGCGTTTCAAAGAACTGAGGTTTATATGTATGAAGTGTTTTTTGCTCTTGTTGCTGTTAATCTGCAAATCACTAATGAAAGATAACGAGAAAGTACTTACATTTATAAGTTATGAAACACACTTCTAAATAACCACCCAAAGTAAAACAACAATTGAAGTTGGAAAATAATTTGCACGGAATGGTGATAAAAACACTGCCTACCAAGGCCCGACCACTCAGGCTCCAAAGAGGATCAGAGCTTCAAGGTCTGTGGTGCTCAAGTGAAGGTTGACTTTGCCCCAAAGGGGACATTTGGCACATTGTATGGAGACCTTTCAGATTGTCATTACGATTGGGTTAAGGAAAGGTGATACTGGCAGGCAGTGGATACAGGTAATGAATACTAATGAGCACCTAGAATACAGTGAAAAATCCCCCAGGAGAAAGAATTATCCACAGCAATGAGAAACCCCACTCTAAATGGACCCCGATGAAGAGTCGGTTAGAATAGACACAGCATGTGACTTTGCACCCTGGGTCTGAAATGACGCCTCTCTCTGGGCAGGGAGCGTGGAAGCTGAGAGCTGAAGAGGATTAGAAGAAATGCCAGCCACGTTGCAAAGATTGGGGAGGGCCGTCCTGGGCTAAGAAGACACCGGCAAAAGCTCAGAAACAGAGACCTGACACCCTAGGAGGCTGAACCACACAGTGACGAACCACCGCACACATCTGAGGGTCACTGCCTCTTTTCATAGCCCATCAGTCACTCCTCCATAACTGTTTCTTAAAATTCCTCAGAATCTATCATCTTACTCTTTTAGATTCCAGAATTCACCATCTAACGTTCTCCTCTTTGAAAAGGTGGACATTTGCAATATTGTGAGTTCCCCAGATAACCTACACCGGGCATAATTTTACTTACAAAGTACTTCTGATCTCTAGAACGCTGTTGCTCCAGGCCCTGAACTCATTTAAAATGCTAAGAATCCTGTTACTATTTTTTTAAATTATTAGTGAACTTATAACTAACTGTTTTAACTCATTTCTTAATATTTCCTTCCAGGCTTTAATCAGTTTTCATATTTTAAATAGCTATACTAACATAATTTACCTATTACACGATATCTTATTTGCTTTGACAACTCATGAGGACCAACTTAAGAAGTATTACAAATAATACAATCTAATAAATGGTGAGTAAATATGTAGACATAAATATATTTGATATATACAAAGAATAATTTAAAGATATAATTAAAGAGAAGAACCAATAGTGACAAAACCGATAAAAAGCTTAACAAGAATAAACTTAACAATAATATTCATGAACTGTATGAACAAAATTTTAAAATGTTACCTATAAAACAAACTTGAACACATGGAAAGTTGCATCATATTCTTGGTTAGAAAAATCATACATAAACGTCAATTTCCAAAAGTTCTTTATGTGTTTAATATTTTCTATATTAAAATTTTAGAAAGGCTTTCTAAACAAGCTCATCTTTTAAAATAAAAAATATAAAAGAAAATTCTAGCCCCAGCTAGTGTAGCTCAGTGGATTGAGCGCCGGCCTGAGAACCAAAGAGTCTCCAGTTCAATTCCCAGTCGGGGCACGGGCCTGGGTTGTGGGTCAGGCCCCCAGTACGGGGAGCACAAGAGGCAACCACACACTGATGTTTTCTCTCTCTCTTTCTCCCTTTCTCTACGAATAAATTAAATCTTTCTAAAAAAAGAAAATTCTGAAAAGGCCAAGTAAGGAATAGAAGCTATCCCAACCAGCTGTAATGAAGCTACAGTAATTACAGTGGTGTGGTCGTGGTCAGTGAAAGGACAAATTGAAGAAGCAGGATAAAAGTTCTAGTAACAGACTCAAAACCATATAGACATTTTGAACAATAAAAACGTCTCCTTAGATCAGTGGGAAAACATGAATTGTATAATAAATGGTGTTTGGACAACTGAATGGGAAAAATATTAGACCTCTGCATCACACCCTCCACCGAAATACATTCTTTATGGATTTTAATAGCCACTCGTAACTAATATACAACATTGGGAGCTACCTGAAATAAAAGGGTAAAAGGAGATTGAAAGTAAAAAAATGGGAACAGATATATTATGCAAACATAACAGAAATAAAATTATATAACAACATCCAGTCAACTTAAAGGCACAAAACACTCCTAGAAATAAAAAGCATTCCATTTCAAGAAGTTCTAAATCTGAATGCACTTACTAACATAAGGTCCATTTATAAAATACAGAGATAAAAGGAAAAATAGTTAAATTTATAACCATAACAGGTTTTACATACTTACATCATTCAGGGATAGAATATACCTCTTTCAGACCAAAGATACCTCCACAAAAAACAAGTAAGGGTAGAAAAAACTTTACATAAACAGTAAACTAGATTCAACATTCATACATAGATGCTCCACTACACCCAACAGAATTCCTGCTGACCTGCGCTGAGGTGTTACTCCAAAGGTGCACACGAGATGGCAGCAGAGATGCACATTTGGAACATTTTAAAAACTGATCGTTTTTAACTACTAAGCATATTTCAATAAACTTTAACAGCTTGGAATTGTATAAACTATGTTTCTTACTCTCACTGCAGTTAGTCTAGAATCAGTAACAAAAGGTAACTAGAAAGTCCTTATATAGAGAAGTCATGAAATACTTCTAAATAACACCTAAAATAAACCACAATTAAAGTTAGAAAATAATTTGAGCTGAATAATAAAAACAGTACATGCCAAAAATGACATCAAATTGTAGTCTTAAGCAGTGTATATGTTAGGAAAAGAGAAAAGCTCAAAATTTACAAGTTCTGTACCCATCTGCCCTGCTTGTTGCGGCTCAGTGGATTGAACGACGGCCGGCGAACCAAAGGGTCCCCCAGTTCGATTCCCCGGTCAGGGTTGCGGGCCAGATCCCCAGTAGGGGGCGCGCGAGAGGCAGCCACACACTGAGGTTTCTCTCCCTCTCTCCCTCTCTTCCTCTCTAAAAATAAATAAATAAAAACTTTTTAAAAGCAAGTTTTGCACCCATCTTAAGGACCTACAGTTGTAAAATCCAGAGAAAGTAAAATAAAATAAAGGAAATGTTTACTTTCTGATGTGTGAAGGGGTAGATACTTGATACTAAAGCAGTTTTTACCTCTATGGGTAGGATCTTTAATCACTTTTATTTTTCTGTATTGTTTATGTAAACTGGAGCAAACAAAGTCACTTTTACTTTAAAAAAAAGAATTAGAGGAAACGTGATAAAATTGTAATAATGTAAATTGTTGTCATGGCAACAACACAAGCCTTTTCTTTTTTCCATTTTATTGAATGAATTGGAGTGACACTGGTTAACATAATTATACAGATTTCAGATGCACAATTTCACAGCACATCGTCTGTGCACTGTGTTGTGTGTTCACCACCCCAAGTCATGACTCCGCCCACCAGCTTTTATCCCCCCTTTACCCTCCTGTACCTCCCCCACCCCCTTTTCTTGCTCACCCAGCCCGGTCTCTTGTCAGTCAGAGCGGAAAAATTCTCTTTCTAATTGCTTTGTCCAAAGTGCCTCCTATTATACTTTGCAATTCTCTGTGTGTAATTGCAGCAGTTCTGACAGAGGGAAACCCTAAACTTTTCAATTCTAAAGCTCATGTGAGCCCAAGTCTGCCATTAGTAGCTAGGTTCTCTTGGCCGGGGAAAAACCTACCAGAGTCTGTTTTGTCACTTGCGAAGTTTCTCACTTTTATAGCCTAGGTCATTCGTTGCTGAAAGTCCCCGCCTTGGGACTTGGCTCGGCCTCCTGAGAGCCTGTGAGGTGGGACCTCGCAGCGCTCGGGCAACCTGGGACCAGAAGCAGCGCGCACCCAATGCAGTGCCCGGTCTGGGTGGTGTGCTCATGAACAGGGGTCCCCAGGAGCTAGCCACTTAAATTGGCCACTGAGAATTGTACCCCAAGAACAGTCTTGGTCCCCTTTTCTGCTCCTCACAGGCTGACTCTAGCTGTTTCCCACCCCTTCTCACCTTGTGACCTCTCTTCTATCACCCCCATCCAATGTGCCCTGGGCCCCAAAATATGCTTCTTTGACATAAGCGTTATTTTGAGCTGATTAATTTTTTTTAAAAACCAGCAGACACGGGAGACTCCCTGAAAACCAAAGACGAGTGGCCCATCTGTGAGGGCCATGCCCAACCTGGAGGCCCCACGCACTCAGCCAGGCTCAGAGCGCGGCCTCAGGAGGACCTGCTGCGCGGTGGGCCTCGGGGCCCAGGGCCTGGGAACCTGGGCCGTGGCTTTCCTCCTGCGGCTTGTGGTTTGGAGGCCATTTTCTTTGGGAAAGTGTGCAAAAACAGGGGGACCTAGAGCTGGCAAGTTCATCACAAGTAATGACATAAGCAGGTACCTTGCGTCATCCATGTGGGGGTGTCCTGGGCTCTTGATAAACTTGGGGTACTGAGGAGGAAAAAAGGGGGCAGTGAGGTACAGGAAGGGACACCAGGTAGTAACACATTTCAAAACCACAATTATTGCTATTTCAACCAATTTAGGAAACAACCCCTTTGAAGATGCATCATCCGCTCTCTCAGAACAGCGCTGCTGGTTCATTCCCGACTCGTGAGATGCAGCCTGACTCGAAGGTCTCGCGAGTGTGAGTGAACACGTGCTTTGGGATGGTATTGGTACATGGGTTCACTCACACTAACAAAACTATACACAGGACATGGACCTGAAGACACACCTGATTTTAACCTAAGGCTAAGATAAGACTGCAGAGCCCACCAGCAGGACCAGACCGGAGTTGAAGCCTCCCAGGCGCCGTGTCCTCAGTGGGTGCCTATCCATCCAGCCATCGCCTCACACCAGGGCACTGGGAGATCGGACATGCACACGCCTCATATTTTACTTCCACGACCACTGGTCTAGCTCATGGGCTTTGAGGTCATGCCTGGATTTAAATCAAGTCTCTTCTCATGGTCAAGAAATTGGGTGGAGTATGGCTACCGCTATGGAAACTAGGATTCTGTGGTTCTGAACGATGGCATTGCAGCCAGTGCCACCTCCCCAGCCCCTCACCCCCTGCTACGGGGACACTGCACCCCAGCCGCTCACACCCAAAGAACCACCAAGGTCAAAAGGGAGTCCAAGCGGATGCCTGCAGGTGAACGACACAGTTAAATCACCCTTCCTGCCCTCAGACAAGCAAAGAACAGCTCAGATGTTACCTCAAAGCCGCCGTCCTTACCCACCCTCCTCTGACGAGCTGTAACAGGGACCAAGAGCCCCGCCCCGAGGCTGGCTCTGCCTCATCTTCTGCTTTGGCCTCGTGGTGCCTGCAGCCCCACTCAGGGTTTTCTGCATCTCTCTGTCCACACCACGCACCTGTTTGTCGACTAGGTGTGTCCTCAGCCCTCTCCAGCCTTCTGCCGGCATCCCCCCCAACCCCGGCTGGACCATCGCAGCCTTAGTCTGTGCAATGGCACACAGCCAAGGTAAGGGCATCCAGACCCTTCCAGTTAACAAAAAGCCAGTCGGCCCTGAGAGCTGACTGGCCCCGGGGTGGTCTCAGGCACGTGCACTGTTCCCTCGGGTCTGTGCCTTGATTGGAGCAGCGGTGCCGGAGCTTCCTGACCCCTGTGACCCATTGCTGGGCTTAGAACCAACAGAGACTGCAATAGGCCAGGGACTGGTCACCAAGATCAGGACGGTGAGAAATACGGAATACAAAAGAACATTGACCAGTTATCCCTTCGCATAAACAGAAGGGCAAACCAAAAGCCCTGGGGACAATGGACTGTCATGTAACCATTAAGAAAGGGGAAAAAAAAAGGACAAGTTGACTAAAACTCACAGAAACACAGTTTTTTTTCTATGACCTTCCAAGCCACCAACCAATACTTAAATGAAAGAAAATTAACTCAGTTGAGACATCATTAGTTAAGGTTTTAGTGGTCCATTCAAAAGAAAATAGCCAAGAACCAGATGCAGTTGTGCACATAACCTTTAATGAAGATGTAGGAGCAGGTGATACAGTACAGGAGCCAGTTGAGCAGAAGTTACACCTGAAACCACGGCACTGGAAGATAAACCAGGTCACCAAAAGAGAAGGTTTCTCTATTTTAAAATTTTTTTATTGATTGATTTTTTTTTTAACAGAGAGAGAAACAAATGTCGATTTTGTTGTTCTACTTATTTATATTCTTATTGGCTGTTTCTTGTATGTGCCCTGACTGGAGATCGAATCTGCAACCTTGGCGTATGGGGACTATGTTCTAACCAACTTAGCAAACCAGCCAGAGCAAGAGAGGATATTTTTTATTTTTATTTATTTTTTAAAGATTTTATTTATTTATTTTTAGAGAGGGGACAGGGAGGGGGAAAGAGAGGGAGAGAAACATCAGTGTGAGAGAGAAGCATCGATCTGGTTGCCTCCTGTACACGCCCTGACAGGAGACTGAACCTGCAACCAGTCACGTGTCCTGACCAGAAACCGAACCAGCGACCTTTCGCTTTGCTGGATGGTGCCCAACCAACTGAGCCACACTGGTAACGGTGAGGGGTTAGTTTGGTTTTGTGTTTTTAATGAAATCAGTGAAACCAAGACCAGTACTGCCTAGTGTGTGTGCTGGTGTTGGGCGGAGGTGCCTGGACCCAGGAGAGCAGCCTAGAGTAGGGGACGAATGAGGAGAGCCTCGGTGCCGTGGCATCCGGGAAGGGGAGACTTTCAAGGATAGGAGGTGACCGGCCATGGCGACCACTACAGAGAGGTGAGGACAAGGAGCCCCTGGAGGGTCTGCCATAGTGAGGTTCTAGCTGAGCAGCACGTATAGACGAATGGCTTACACGAGTTAATAAGAGGGCATGTTGTGAAGACTAAGAAATTTAAGAATAGGGTCATTTCCAAAGTGGGAAATCTTGTGGTGGAAAAAAATAGCACAATAAGTTGAAAAGATGGCCAAAAGGAAGACGCTACTTGAGTTTGTGAGAGCTGAACATGTTGTAAACATAAGGAAAAAAGCCAGCACCGAACACCCGTGAGGAGAAGGTGACGGGCCGGATGAAGTGCTTGCGGAGGGAAAGGCCGTAAGAGCCAAACCTGAAACAGGGCTATGGCTTCCAAAGGGAGAACAGTGTGATGAAGTGTGAGTTCAGTTTATCCTCTAACAGAAGATGACAAACCCTAACACAACCCTCTCCCCCGCTAGCATGCAGCCCCTCCTGTCAGGGTGCAGGTAACAGATTTCAGAGGAAGAAATTCAAAGTAAGGTATTTTAAAATAAAAAAATTACCGTGTTTTGCTTACTCTTTAAGATGACAGGGTTCTCATGGGTTCTACCTAGGAGTCACGACAGGGGTCCTCACAAGAGGGACACAGGTCAGTTCCTCAGAATCCCATCTCCACCCCCATCGTCACTGCAGCGTAGTCCACAGCAGCCAAGTCACAGAAACGTTCCATGTGTCTGTAGACAGGTGAGCGGACAGAGAGGGTGTGGGCTGTCTGTGTCCACATGGTCCAGCAGAAGGAACACCTACTGGAGCGTGGTTGGTAGGGTAATAACGTGGGTAGAGTAACTTACAGTTTTAATGTGAACGTTTCACCTAAAATGTTATAGGGTGTGCTTGAGTGTGATGTTATGTTACAGAATGACATGCTTATGATTTTGTAATAAAAGATTTTGTAATTTTAAGAAGAGTGTTATTTGTCCCAGACTCTGTATACGATAGGACGTGGTTCAGCCATGAGCAAGGAGGAAACCCTGCCATTTGCAACAGCCTCCCTGTAGGCAGGGCGGGCTGAGCCCACCAGGTTTGGCCCGGGACCAGCCTGGAGGGACTACACCTCCCAGATGTGGAGGGTCTCCCGTGGGCGTGGAGATGGTTGCCTAGGAGCCTCGGTTAACCAGCGGGCCAGAAGGTGTGGCAGGTCCCAGGGCTCCAGGTGTGATCGCTTATGGGCTGGCAAGGAGCCGCCCCTGCGGCTCTCACGGAAAACGGTCCCCGCGCAGAGGTGCGGACCCCCTAGTGCTGGCCCCTGCAAGCCTCATGGGAGACCGCGGCCCCCCTAGAGGTTTTCAAGACTGTACTAGGTGCTAATAGAGAACAAATGTTTATTGACACGGAATGAGTTCTTATCTACCGTTGCCCAGGAGGCGTCGCGGAGAAACTCTTGGCCGAAGTCCAGGCAGGCTCTCAGCTGCGCCCCGAAGGTTCTGTCTTTGGGCCACAGCTTGGAGAGTCTTTAGGTCGCAAGCCGACCCAACAGAACCACAGCCAGAGCTGCCAGCACGTCCCGCCGGGCAGCTGCCCAAGGAGCGCGCAGGTTCCGAGGACACGGTGACCTCCTCCAGGCCACGGGCTCCCTGCTTCTCCTACGTGGGCACGAGCAGGCTCTGCGCACCGCGGCCTGGGGCCCAGACGCCGCGTTTAGGGCCGCGACCCCCCGGCAGGGGCCCGGGCCGGGGCTCCGGGGGCGGGTGTCAGTGAACTTGCCGTGGGACGCAGCGCGCGGGCCCGCGAGGCCTCGGCGTGGGCTGCGGCAGGTGAATCTCCTTCCTCCCTGGTCTCAGGAGCCCCGAGCGCCTTTCCAGGGGGCTCAGCAGATAAGGCTCAGGTTCCGAAGCCAAGGAGTGTCCTTGCTGGCGTGCGCGCACAGCCAAGCAGCAGCTAGGGGTCTGAGGGTCGCCCCTGGAGAGTGAGGCTTGAGAAACTGGGTGCTGGGTTGCTACAGAGATTGTGTTTTCAGAACCAATCATGTACAACTGTTTAGTCTGTTGAACTATGAACTGTTATCGACTTTGAGGAAACTAAGAATAAACCAAAAAAAGCAAAAATGAAGAGGCATTTCACAAAGGAAGAAACTGAAATAATGAACACACGCTCAATTTGCAGTTAACAGTAAAACTGAAAAACTATAAATGCTTCAACTCTGCGGATCCACTCTAAGTTGAATCCCAGAAAATCTTCTACAAGGGCAGATTAAAACATGTTTCAGAAAGTTGGTTACAGTGTTGTTCATAACAGTGAAAACCTGGAAAGAACTAAATGTTTGCCAATATTTATTCAAGAAATAAAAGTTTTACATTTTCAAAGAATAAAGTACTATGATAATTAAAAGTAAATTAACTACGTATATCAAAAGATAAATCTCATATAATGGTGAGTGAAAAACTTTCAAGAACAATATATCCAACCTACTATCAGTTATACATAAAGTAAATGTCATTTATGAATATATGTGTAAAATCATGAAAACGTGGATTCAGCAGATACACACTACCTCTGTGAGAGAGTTTACCTTGGAGTGAGGGTTACAAAATGGAATTGAAGGTGAGTACAGAAAGAGCATTCACGTCATTTGTCATATTGAATTCTTCTATTTAAAAACTGTTTTAAGGAAACATGAGAAAATACTAATTGTCAATTCTGGATGATGGGTACTCAAGGTTTTTAAAAGTGTAGTTCTGATACTTATCTGTATTTTTATCTCTCAAATATTTAAAAAACTAGACTTACAAATTTGGGGGGAGGAAATCTCAAAAAATTGACTCAAAAAGAATGCAAACACTGAGTAGTCTACTATCCAGCAGGTGGTGACACAACCCGTTAAAACAGGCAAGAAACCTAGCCAACTTTGTGGCCGAATTCTACCCAGAAGCAACGTCCTAACTCGTCCTGCGAAGACAGCACCATCCAGATACTGGATAACGAAGTTCTTCCTATTCCAATTCCTTGGTGTATTTATAGGAAAATGCATCTTCTTGAGGGGGGTTTATATTGTAAAAAGAGTACATTCGTGATTCAGCATCAAAAAGACAATTTTTGCAAAATACTACAGAAAAAGTTAAATGATTAAAAAAATCACTTTTTTCATAGATGATCAATTTATTTTCAACAAAAGTCCTACACCAATTCAAAAGGAAAAGGAATATCTATTCAATTAATTATTCTAGAGCAACTGGATAAATTTATGAAAACAAATGAATCTCTACCTCTATTTCACACCGTACATTAAAATTAATTTGATAGATTATAGACTCAATGTAAAAACTAAAAATATCAGGCTTCTAGAAGAAAACCACTGGAGGTTATTTCTATGATCTTAGGTTAAACGAGAAATTTCTGTGGTTCGAGAAAAAGTGTAGAAACTAAAACAAGTTGATAATTGATCAATTTAACACCAAGAGAATTATAACAGGCTCATCGAAATAAAAAATCCTAATTCTTAAAGCTAAAACTTTAGAGATTGATGATGAAAAAATAAAGAAAAAGTAGACGTTCTTAACCGTCACGTGTCTTTCCGCCGCTTGCGAGGCGGGGACGGGACCCGCGAACGCACGGTGAGCGCCCCGCCCGCCCGGCAGCATCGGCCGCGGACGGCCGCCCGGTGCCGACCCTCTAACCGACCTAGATTTAAACGCCCTGAGGAAAAAAGCGGCGGCAGGAGCTGCCGCTCGTGTGACGCGCACGTCGAGGTCGCCGCCCGCCCGCCCGCGGCCGCAGGGAACCGGCCCGGAGGCCCCGCCCCCCGCCCCGCCCCCCGCCGCCGTCCCGCTACTGCGCCTGCGCGCCGGTGGCGCCCGCGCGCGGGCCGCGCGGGGAAGATGGCGGCGCCCTGCGTCTCCACGCCGCTGCACGGGCACGTGGGCCGCGGCGCCTTCAGCGACGTGTACGAGCCCGCGGAGGACACGTTCCTGCTCCTGGACGCTCTGGAGGCGGCGGCGGCCGAGCTCACGCGGTGCGAGGGGGCGCGGGTCCCCGCGGGACAGGGATGGGGCGTCCTCGAGGCGGCGGCACAGAGCCGAGGAAAGCACTGTCGCCGTCGCCGTCGCCGCGACTGGAGGCGAGGCCACCCCCGGGGCCGCGGCGGACCCCGGGGCCGCAGGCGCAGCGGCCACGCGCCGGGGCCCTGTCTGTGCCGAAGCGCCGGGCGGCGCCCTTTCCCGGCCGGCGGCGATGACGAGCGCGCCAGCCAGACAGCGGCGACCCGACGGCACGTTGCGCACCGAGCGCGCCCAGACGCTGCCGTGCGGGTCGGACGGGGACCCCGGGAGCGCGCGGCGTCTGAGGACTGGCAGCACGGGGCGGAGACGTCGGGCGTGCCCCTAAAGCCGCAGAGACGTGCTCAGCCCCGAAAGGCGCTGGGGCGACCGCGGAACGGAAGCCGCCGCTCAGTTGTCAAAAATTTTGCTACATGCAGCAGGCAGCCTGCACCACCTTACCCGGCACCTTACACACACTGAGACTGACCTGTCGAAATGCTCACTATACACGTAATAACAAAGCAACAAGGACCTACATTGTAAATTTTTTTTATTAAAAGGATTTTGGGCATTTAGATGTATTTAAAGATCAAGACCGGAAATGGGTTGTCTCAGGATGAAACAGCTGCCAGGCTTCAAAGATCTGTGTTTATCCCTTTTAAACCTGGTTGGGGTTTTTCCATGTATGAAACAGGCCAACTTTTTTTTTTTTAATAGTTTTATTTATTTATTTATTTTAGAGGGGAAGGGAGGGAGGAAACTTCCATGTGTAGTTGCCTCTTGCGCGCCCCCTCCTGGGGACTTGGCCCGCAACCCAGGCTGGTGCCCTGACAGGGAATCGAACCGGCGAGCCTTTGGTTCGCAGGCGGGTTCTCAATCCACTGAGTTATGTCAACCAGCATGAAGTGGCCCAGCTCTTATTAAACTACTTTTTCATTGTAAAGGATGGAACTTTTGGATTAATAGGAATATAGACTGGCACTGTTTTATAACTCAGAATACCAGAACAATGTACAAGCACAAATTGCGTTGCACAGTAGGCTATAAAGGGAGCTGATTTTCTTATGAAATCTTGGCTATTCTGGGTTTGGGAATTTTAATTATTTATGACACCATAACAGTTAATTTCAAAAAGAACCCCCTGGTAAGATTCAACAGACCTTCCTACAGCATAATGAAAGTTTGCCAGATAGTGGACTGCTTCCAAAAGTTAGAAACCCCTAGAGTTTGGGGAGTTGTTTGGGGAGTTAGGTATTAGTGAGACCCCTAAATCCCATCAAACCTATTTCTGTAATGGGGCTAACTGGTATATAATCATATATATATATGATTATAGGCAAGGAAATAAATTTAAGGACAAAATACAGTAGAACGGTGAATATATTCAGTAGCATTCTTAAGATCATTAATATTCTCAGATCAGACACTTCAATATTTTCCCAATTCAGTGTTTAGTGGTACAAACGTGGAATTTCTTTGCTGCTATAAATCTATTATCCGTCCAATTGGGGAAGTTTTTTCCCTAGTATATGCTGATAGATTTATGAAAGTTATATACTTTAAAATGATAGAGAGATGTCTTTCATAAATAAATATTGTGTAGCACCAAAAAAATTTTTTCAGTTACAATTTGATAAAATACTTATTTGAATATCAAAAAATACACATTGTGATAATACCCTATCATTTTTAGGAAACAGTAAACTAGGGGCTCTTTCTGGAAAGGGCTGATGTCTTTCATATTAAAATAGCCACCCGTAACTTAACATTATTCCATAGTTTTTATGTAATGTTTTGTAGGACTTAAAATTACATTCCTAAAATTTTAACAATTTTGAACTATGTAGTATTAAATGAGCACAAAGAAGTTGTCAGAAATTAGCTTAGTTATAAATTTATATTTCCATACACTTGCAGGTGACTGATAATGCTGGAGAAATACAGATTAAAAGTAGCACAAGTGTTACTTTCTGTAATGTGTATTTTAATGCTACTGTACTAATATTGTTTTGTTTTTTAGAGTGGAAATATGCCTTGAAGTGGGGTCAGGGTCTGGAGTGGTATCCACATTCCTAGCCGCCCTGATAGGTCCTCAAGCTTTGTACATGTAAGTGTAAGAATATCAGATTCATCCACATGTTCCACTAAGAGATTCACTATAAGGACTATAGGTATTGCTTGAATGAAATGTAGATAAGTATCCGATAGTGACTATTTCAGTATAGTAAGGACTCAGATTGCAAATTAAGTTTCCTAAAAATTATAACTGCATATTCAAATGTGTTCCATCAGACTATGTAATTATAGAAGCAGCAGCAGAATTTTAGGTCATCTTTAAATTTTAATTTTTTAGGTAAATAATTTGATTATTGGAAAAAAATTAAAAGATACCAGAATTTTTTATTAAATTTGAGAATATAAAGTATAAAGATAAAAATTACCCATAAATTTTTCCACACGTGGTCCAGCTGTTCCTAACTTTTTTTTCCCATTTCCTATGTTTTTTGATTAACATCATTAATGAGCATTTTCCTTTCAAAAATTCCTTTTAAATTTCATTTCTGCTGACTGGATAGTATTCCTTCATAGGATTCATAATTTAATAAATTCCTTCAGATGTGTGTGTGGTTATTTGCATTTTTCTACTCATGCACGACATATCGATATACTTTTTCATCAATATAACAAATCTTTGTTCTTTTTCTGCTTCATGTAAAAAGAATGGCGCATTCCTTGAATTTTGGGGAAATAGGCTTGTCCCACGGGCAGAGAACATGGTTCTCCTTCTTTTCTGTTTACAGGTGCACTGACGTCAGCCCCCAAGCAGCAGCTTGCACCCTGGAGACGGCGCGCTGCAACAAGGTTCACATACAGCCTGTGGTCACAGATTTGGTGAGACGTCACCCTTGCCCAATAGCAATTAATTTCCTTTTCAAATAAGGTCAAGATGATTTAAGCCTCTCAAAGAAACTGGAGATTAGTTTTTAAACCACTACAGTATACCTCATAGCTTATAAATTAAATTCTAGACTGATACAACCCTCCTAGTCCACAGTGCACAGGGAGTTTCTGTTGGCTCGTCCGGGTCAGGCACGTGTCTGTCACTGGGTGGCTTCAGGCACACCCGACTCCAGGAAAGAAACTCGGGTCATGTGCCTCTCTCTCAAGTCTGATGTTTTCTGTCCTCTCCTAAAACAAGCGTTTTGGTTAAAGTTGTGTCCAGATCTATGTAGAACATATGTGCAAGATTAGACCTTCCTGCTTATTTTTCTCTGAAAGAGAACCCAGAGCATAAACATGTGAGTTGCTGAAGAGACAAAACTCTGGAACATCCTCTTCATTCTGAGTTCAGTTTCCTTATTTTTAGGTAAATCCATATCATCCTTATATGAATGAAAATGTAAATATATTAATCTACATTTCTGTTTATTACTGTGGCCTTCTAACGCATTTTTTTAAAAAAGAAACATTTTAAAAGATGATTGATTTAATTTATACTCTCGCTTAAAAGTCTGACAGCTGTTGAACATTTAGGTCAAAGGCTTGCTACCAAGAATGAAGGAAAAAGTTGATCTTCTGGTGTTTAATCCCCCCTATGTAGTGACTCCACCTGAAGAGGTAAGACATACAAGAAAATTTGTTAACGCTATCTGCTGTTTTCTTTTTAAAATCAAACGAATTTCCTCATACAACGCCAGGTGCTGATTAACAGAAACTGCTCTAATTTGCCCCTGTGAATGGCTGGGAACTATTGCTAGACAAAGGGACCCAGCACCAGCGGCAATATAAACCGACCCACAGCCGCCCTTAAATCCTCCCTCAAATCCGGCTGCGGCCGTTCATTTGTGCGCGCGCGCGCCTGTGCTTGCCCTTTGTCACAAAAGACAAGGTCACAAACCAACATTTTTAATCACCCTGAAATTCACATAGGGAATCTCTTTGAAAGTCCCTTCTTCCACAGGCCTTCTCAGGCAGTGGGGTGGGGGTGGAAAAAGATTTATCTTGAAATACATGACTTTAAAAATGCAGTAATGAGCCCCGCCTGGTGGGGTTCAGTGGATTGAGTACCGGCCTGCCAACCAAAGGGTCTCCACCTCGATTCCCAGGCAGGGCACAGGCCTGGGTTGCGGGCCAGGTCCCCGGTAGGGGGCACACGAGAGGCAACCACACATGGATGTTTCCTTTCCTCCCTCTCTCTAAAAATAAATAAATAAATAAAAATCTTTTAAAAAAATAAAATAAAAATAATTTTTTAAAAACGCAGTAATGAAGAGGTGACACACAGGAACTACTTCCCAATTTAGAGAGAGAATGTGCGAGGCCAATGAAGTTTAGCAATGGGTTGTGGTGCCTGTTTCATTCTTGGACGATTGTTCTCTGGCAAGGCAGTAGAATACCCCCGGACAGCAGAAGGATACAAAACACATACTGGTTTGGTCAATGTTGCCTGTCAAAAAGATTAAGTTTGTGGTTGCAAATGTAACGAGTCAAAACAAAAGTCTTTCTAATTGGTCACAGGTAGGAAGTCACGGAATAGAAGCCGCCTGGGCTGGCGGCAGAAATGGCCGTGAAGTCATGGACAGGCTCTTTCCACTGGTTCCAGATCTCCTTTCGCCAGGGGGGTGGTTCTATTTGGTTACTGTTAAGGAAAACGATCCAGGTAACACAGACCATTTTATCTTTTAACCACTGACTTTCCTGAAGTCAGAAGTTAACAATGTCAAAGACTGTAATTTATAAAGTAACCGGGAACGTTATGACTATAATCATTGACAGCAAGTAATACAGACAAAACATGTGGAAAGTGGAATTTTTAACAGGTTGATTTGGGGGTTATAAAAAGTATTGGTTTTTGGGAGCAGTTTCCCCCTAATTCCTAAACTAATATTCGAATGCGAAATCTGCAAGTTTTTCTTCTAACATCCCACCCTCAATATTGTGAATTTTTCCTCCTCTAGTCTACATGCCCTGGTCAGTTCTGCCACGCGCTCTTTAGTCCATCTGAACTTCCGTCCTGAAAGCGACCTCACGGTGCTCAGCTTGCAGATTACTTTGCAAATAAATGGACCATAATCCTCTTTCTTTTTCTATACACCTCAGTTTGAAATGTTTATTTTCTAAGTTATCTCCTTAGCCCCTAAAATCACATTGTGAATGCTAGTGGAGGGGTTTTTGTGTTTTGGGGTTTTTTTGGTAACTCCATTTGCTTATTTAGTTTTTGGTGTTATCTGTTTATAAAAGGGAACGTTTTGCCTTTTCAGTATGCCTAAAGGAAATGCTACTTCATTTACTAATTACTTATTGTAATAACAAGTATAATTAATGTTTCTGTTGAATCCAGAGTCTGAAAATAATTCTCAGCAACGCCTTGGAAATACAAAGTGTTCTCATGTGTCTTCTGGGTCCAAGTTCACTTTAATAGACATTTACTTAGCATACACTGTTTTCCCAGATGGATATAATTTGTAAATAGCCTGTTTATTATTTATTAAGCTATTTAGTGATTATACATACTTTACCAAATGATTCCAGTGGATGTTACCTTTTGTTTTTATTTTCACTTTAGAAGAAATTTTGAGAACAATGAAGACGCAAGGCCTACAGGGGACTACTGCACTTTCCAGGCGCGCAGGCCAAGAAATGCTTTCAGTCCTGAAGTTCAGCAAGTCCTAGTACACAGTGTTTGCCTTGTTACACTGAACAATATGTTATATTTAATATACAAGAGTACACAGATTAATGAATCTATGTATCATATATGTATGTGTATATATGTTTATAAGCTGAATGTATTCACCATATTTTGAAACTGAAGTCATTACCTGGTTAACAAGTAAAATTGTCAGAAATGTGTCACATGGAGAAAGGACGGAGGGTAGAGCACTTTCTTTCACCTGGGACTCAAGCCTACAGAAACATTTGTGTAAGTGCAAGGACATACATACATTATATATAATTTGCTTTTATATATTAATAATATTTATATTATATATGAAAGGACATTCACTTCAGCATTACCTGTAATAGCCAAACAAGGGAATCGGCCTCTTTGACAACTACTCAAGGGGCTGCAAAATCCACTGCAGTGCATCGATGACACTGAACACGCATCACGTCCAGCCACTGTGTGAGTTCGATCTGTGTGCACTGAACCAGCAGGGGTTCAGAGTCTGCTACTGAGTAAAAAAAGCAGCAAGTTACAAAACAGTATTGTGTGTGTATTTTTAAGAAACCAGCAGAGAGGGCAGGTGTGAGTGAGGAAGCCTGAGAGAGAGCGGAGAACTGCCACTCTTTGTGGTAGCATCTGCATGAGGATAATGTGTTACTTGTGTAATTTTAAAAAGTTTTTTGGTTTTCTAATTTTTTTATTGTTCAATTACAGTTGTCCCCCTTTTTCCACCATTACTCTCCCATGCCCTGCCCCCCCCATTGTCCTTGCCCATGGTTTCTTTATACATGTTCCTTAGCTTGACCCTTCCCCTTCTTTCCCCTGTTATCTCCCTGCCCCCCTTGCCAAAAGTTTTTTATTTAAAAATATTTTAAAATTTACTTCATTTTCTTCATTGTATTATTTAGAATGCCTTCTGATTTCATTCTTCTCCCTGATGAGATTTTCCCTACCTTTTATCCTTTATCATATACTTGTTTTCAATCAGGAATTCAAAGTACATAAACTCACCATGCTTAAGTTAATCACATTTTAAAAGCTTCTATGTGTCTGTCAAGAAATGTCAAATTACCTTTCCTGAATTTAGGAGCCTCTTCTTCCGTAACGCCCACGCCATTCCCACCACAATCTGGGAGCAGAGTCCATCGCTCACTTTCAGTTCGAGCGCCTGAGAATCGGGATGACCTGCAGGAGGAGTCTTAAGATTATAAATTCCTAAACCCCAGCATGGACCAATGGAACCTTATGCTGAACAGACCTAAAAACTTTTTTTAGCCCTGGCTGGTGCAGGCTCAGTGGATTGAGCAACCGCCTGCAAGCCTAAGGGTCGGTCGCCAGTTCGATTCCCAACTCAGGGCACATGCCTGGGTTGCGGGGCCAGGTCCCCAGTAGGGGGCGAGCTGGAGGCAACACATTGTTTTTCTCTCTCTTTCTCCATACCACCCCTCTGTCTAAAAATTAAATCTTTTTTAAAAAAACAAAAAACCACTTCTTTTTAAAAGTACTTCCCTATGCTCCTTAGGACAAGCCCACCAAACTTTACAACTGTTGCTGTAAAGAGCATGGCCACGGAACCCTTCGGACAGCCCACGAAGGAGGGGTGCTATCCTCCTCTGATGTCAGCAAAAATGTCAACGCGGGGCTTTACTTGACTTTGGTATCTGCAAATAGATTCCCCTTCCTAGAAACAGTGCCATCAGAAATCCTGTAGTAACCTCCTGTTTCCCAGGAAGAAAAAAAGATAAAACACCTTAGAATTATATCGTCGTCTTTTAGTCCTAACTCCTTCCAGTCGGTCACGCTGGCCGTGATACCGTCCAGCAGGGAAAGGGAGCGGAGGGAACGCCTGTCCCAGGGAACTCGGGGAGAACAAGAGCTGAGGACTCTGCCTACTCTTCACGATTAATTGTCGAGGTTAATTGTAAATTAATTTTTAAAAAAAGAAATTGAATACAGAGCCTAAAAACCAATCTACGTGTGTGCGCATGCACAGGCTTGGTCACGTGAGAACAGAACCTTCCCCCGCCCCCACCCGCCCCACGCCTCCCCCAACCAAAGGGACGGGTATAGCGCTTAATAAAAGATGCCAAGGGGCCCTGACCGGTGTGGCTCAGCGGATTGAGTGACCGCCTGAGAACCAAAGGGTCGCAGGTTCGATTGCCCAGACAGGGCACACACAGGCCTGGGTTGCAAGCCAGGTAGGTCCCCAGTAGGGGGCACGCAAAAGGCAACCACACATGGATGTCTCTCTCCCTATCTAAAAATGAAATAAATAAAATCTTTTAAAAAGAAAAATAAGATACTAAGGGAAATGGCTATGGATATGAGGTAAGATGTCCACCTTAAAACAGCCACAAAATTTAATTTCAGGTGGATTAGCACAGTTTTTTTTTTTAATCTCAGGGAACAAATTTTTAAAAGAATGATAAATCTGACTACATTTAACTGGAAATTCTGTACAATTGAAGACAGCTACAGACCACATTAAAGTCCAGCCCCGTAACAGAAGCAGCCCTGTAATAAAGCATTATGATCTATAAAAGTAATCCAAGAGAAAAATAAGCATAAAGGTAAGAAATTCACAAAATAACAACCAATAAATATATGAAATGAAGCTACTCTTGTCGGTAGCCAGGTAAACATAAACAAAAACAAAGACCTACTATTTCACAGCTCCAACTGGGAAACTTTGAACCTCTGGTGAGACTGTGGTGATGAGGAGGAGGAAAACCCAGGTTCTCTCTGGTGCAAACTTGCACGCCAACCACTCGAGAGCAGTGTGACAATGTCTACAGCCAGAGTGCGCACAGAGGCAGATTTAACGGCCGACGCACCGTGCACACGCCCTGGGCCCCGACTTCTGAAGGCATGTATTTTTATTTTCCCTCTTTTTTTTTGGATGGACCCAGTATTTTCTTCTGCACCCGGGGCCTCAACCGACCTTAATCGGCCTCTGAGTGCACGTCTATTCCCTGCAATTCTATTTTCGGGCATTTGTCTAGAATATTCAGCACATTTGCATGAGAACACATTATCAAGAACGTACACATGCAGCCCTGTTCAAAATGGCAAAAAATAATCGGAATGACCATCAGTGGGAGAACTGGTGAGTAAACGGATGTAACGTGACTCTAAACAGCAGTTATGGTGAGTGAAAAAGCAAGTGACAAAAGTAACACACATCATACCACAAAGATAAATGTTTAAAAAACTGCTATACATTATTTATGGATGCAAACACGTGGTAAAGTATAAACTCAAACAGGAAGGAATCCAACCTACTTCAGGTCAGTAGATTAGCTCCCGGGAGGGAAAGAGGTGTCCTCAGGGAGGAGTGTGACAGAGTAACATTTCATTTCTTTAAAAATCAGAAGCAGCCCTGACCTGTGTGGCTCAGTGGGTTGCACATCGTTCCACAGAGCGGAAGGTCACTAGCTCCTCTCTCAGTCGGGGTACCTGCCTGGGCTGTGGGTTCCATCCCAGTGGGGGCGTGTGCAAGAGGGAACCAATTCATGTTTCTCTTCCTCTTTTTCTCCCTCCCTTCCCCTCTCTTTAAAAATAAATAAAAATCTATTAAAAAAACAAAATAAAAATGGTAAAATAGTTTGGAAGAGTACAAGGGCATTTAAATTGTATTATTCTGTACATCTGACATATTTTGTAATTAAAAAGATTTTTAATAGGCATACAATGTAACAATGAAATAAAATTATTCACAGCAAAGTTATTTAGTAATAACATTCTTTAAGCCACAGAAACTTAAGTACATACATTAGAGCATGTGATATGTAAGAGTTAAAAATAAATTCTGAAATTTGCAATTTACATTAGGGTTTTATTAATTTTGCTAATGGGCTTTGAGTGTCATGCAATTTTAAAATGTTCATATGCTAGAATTTTAGGAGATGCCCTCTAGAGTCATCAAAAGTATATAAATAAAACTTCATTGTGTTATTCTGAATCTCAATCTTGTTTTGGAAAGCTCTTTCTTTAGCACGTAAATAGCAACAGGCTGACCATTTATATTTACAACTCTCAAAATATACATGTTCAGAGGCCTGAGTGTGGAGAACAGGCGTCCCATCCCACCTAGTTACAGGTGTCACAAGACACTGGCACCCAAACCCCACCCGTGGAAAACGACGTTCCAACAGTCCCTTCAATTTTCTACTTGGGGTTTCGGTCAGAAGTCAGGAAGTAGCAATACTGGAAAAGATAAAGACAAACTTTTATTACAGAACAGTTATTAAAGAAAAAGTGCGTAACTTTCACAGAGAAGTACCACAATCCTTTGGGATTATTACTATGTCAGGGAGAGACACAGGAAGAGAATATTGTAAGGAGGGGTTAAGAAGAGGTAGTAGAATTTTGCTGTCTGTGTGTCACTTACTGCTCTCTGAGCCTCAAGGGTGTTAAGATAATAACCCGAGAGCTGGCGCTGGCCAGGACCCTGCACCTGCAAACGCAACTCCAGAGAGGTCTGCACCTCCCGTAGTGCTTCACTCTCGACTGCAGTACTCTGACCGCACTCATACTGTTTCAATAATAACCATTATACCCATTTGATGGTAACCAGTTATTTTATTTAACATGAGTTGCTTTTTGCCAATTAAACATTTGTAACATGGGTGATCAGCTGATCTTTCCAATAACCCTGCTGTTAGAGAGGCTAATATTTCCCACGTATGGAAGACCGCAATAAAACTGTTCCAAGTCCAAATGTACACACTGTGTATTTTGGGCACAATTTTGGAAGGTAATAATACTTTGGCCAAAAGGCAGGTCTCCCCTGCTCCACTTCAGCCTGTGATACTCCATTTTACTTGGTAAGAAAATTCTTAACGTGGCTGGAAAAATTAGCTCCCTCAAATCTAATTTACTGTAACTTTGGCCAGGAAGAATACCAAAATTCTTTTACAAAACTGAAAGCCGTCTATAGCATTTAACCATTTTAATGTTTTTTTCCATCCATCTTAAGTTTCCTGAATGCTCGTTTTTTTGTCTCCCTGTCCACAGAGGGTTAACTACCACTCTGCTTCATGAATAAAATAATCTAATTAATTTCTGTTCTCTCCAATTCTCACTCTCTGGAGACTCAGTCAGCTGAGTACAAAATTCACAGATAAATCTGCAGTTCAGATTTCACTAAGACATGGAACGTCTACGTCCCCCGCACAGCTCAGTGTCATGAATGTAATTCTCTGCATTTCATAACCCGTAATAAACAGAGGCACCGTGAAGTTCAGTTTATTTTCTTGTACGTAGGATTTCAGAGCATGCTTCACATAGCTTAAAGTAAGCTATATTAATAGCTTAGTGTCATTTTTATCATTAAAATAATCTACAATTATCATAATACTAATTAACATTGTTGTCATATGTAATAAATAACTCCTAAAACATTGGTGGGTACAAATCACCCTTCTCAATTCATCTGCCCCACTGGACTGTTCTAGAACATCGATCAATACAATGTTTTCGTAAATTCCAAATCTGTAATTTAGGGTTTTTCTGTATTTATTTTTAAATATACAAAGAGATTAAACTATTAATATAAATATTTTCTCTCAAATATGTAATATTCATACGGAAAAGAAAAGGATTTCAAACATTTACAAAGCCATCTAAGGGGAGGCAGCCGGCTCCCCAGGGAGGTCCTGTGGAGGGAGGGTGTTCGCTGGCCTCTTGCCGCAGCCCTAAGAGATGGGGCCCAGGCCCCATCCTCGCGGCCCCGCAGGGGCCACTTCCAGCAGGAAAGACACTTCAGAGAAAGGTCTCACGACAGAGTGGACACGTGGATTTGTTGCTAGAGGTAAACCATTTGTACTGGAAAAAAAGAAAAGATTTTAAAGATTAAAACAACTTTTTAAAGCTGTCACTTTACATACACATCTAAAGTAAACTGAAAATGCTACAGTAAAAAAGGGAGAACACTGACCTTCTTGCTCCTCCCGCTCATCTCCACACCAACAGAACAGGCAGCCTCACTTCCGGAGGCGGCGCTCGCCCTGCCCTAACAAGGTTCAGACGCCCAGCCAGCCATGGGGATGGGGATGCAGGGCCTCCCGCAGAGCAAGGGACATCGGTGTGAGGGTCACACACAGCCCCGAGCTCTGAGGCCACCTGGCCCTCAGCTCCAATTTTTTCAGACTACTTCTAGATCTTACAAGACCACCTATTTTTTAAGTGCTGAGAGCTTTATTAGAATCACTCAATGATTAAAATCCTTTAATGCTACCATTTTCTTTTTTTTTAGGTTTCATTTATTTATTTTTAGAGAGGGGGGAAGGGAAGGGGAAAGAGAGGGAGAGAAACATGTGCAAGATCGAGCAGTCGCCTCTCACACGCCCCCATCTGGGAACCTGGCCCGCAACCCAGGCATGTGTCCTGACGGGGAATTGAACTGGCGACCCTCCAGTTCACAGAACGGTACTCAACCCACTTGAGCCATACCAGTCAGGGATGATGCTACCGTTCTTAGCAATTTACTAATTACCTCTTAACAGACTTTGAAAATCATCTTAATATGTCTCCCATTAACTACAATTGAAGTTATTTTTCATTGTTTTCTTTTCCAAAGTTAGATATCATAGATATATATAATGCACATAAAATAATAAATGTTCATTTCTTTTTAGACTCACCAAGCAGGCTGAGTGGAATTTTTTCTTGCATGTTCTACAGGCTTTTTTGGGAAGAGAATAGTTGAAACCATGAATGACTGAAAAACAGATCATGCAATCTTCAACACCCTCAAAGCGTTTGTCCACATTATTTTTCCATAACGCTAAACCTTCCATAATACTTCCATTCTGTTAACAAGAAGAAAAAAAGAGTAAATATACACTGAAAACAACAAATTAGTTATTTTTATTCGACTTGAAAAATGTTAAAGTTGAGTCATAATTTGGAGAGAAGGGAATATGTTTCACTATATTCATATTTTTTAAGTTTTATAAATGCTGGCTTTTAAAATGACCTTCCAGTAATGGAAAAAATATATAATAAAGAATACATATTAAAAAATATGACCACCCCAGTTTTAGGAACGCGATGAAATCTTTCCCCAGTAAAGGCAGACTGGAAAAAAAGGTTACTGGATGAATGCTTCAAGGATTAGACAGTCTCAGCTTGTTGCTTGGTGAAACTCTTTTAGTAATTCAATCATTTATATTTTCTCCTAATTTTTAACTAAAATGATTAAGCATCTCACCTTCTCAGCTGCTGATTTTTTCCAGCTCTACAAATTAGTGAATATATTTTAAAATTTTATTTACTTATTTTTAGAGTGGGCAAGAGAGAGAAACATCCATGTGTGGTTGCCTCTTGTATGCCCCCTACTGGGGACCTGGCCCACAACCCAGGCCTGTGCCCTGACTGGGAATCGAAACCGGGACCCTTTGGCTCGCAGGCCGGCGCTCAATCCACTGAGCCACACCAGCCAGGGCTGGATATTTTTAAAAAATTTTTCTTTACTGTGCATTGTTCACAATGTGAAGACAAAACTAGAAAAGACTTACAGGTTATTTAACAGTGAATGGGCTTTGAAAGTACTAGGATTTCTAATCACAGAAAGAGAGTTGAAATGTTAGAGTAAAAGTAGCTCAGAAGACATTCATCTGTTCGGCATTTTACAAAAATACTCCCTATCAAACAATTTCCTTAATACCACGTATTTTTCTATGTCATCTATAATGTCAATGAAGTCAAACCAATTTTTCTCAAACACAGAAAAAGAAAATTGCAGAGCTTTAAAAACTGAACCCGCCTGACCGGTGCGAGTCATTCAGGCATACTCCCTGTGCCCACGCAAGGAGCTGTACCGTCCAATTCCACCTCAAGCAGAGAGAGACACGATTTAAGCTCTGCCGCCGCTTCCCGCAGCAGCTCGGCAGCCTCTGGGCCGGACACGCACCTGGTGGGTGAGGTAGGTGCTCAGCTGCAGCATCCAGTTCCGCCACTGCTGCACCGCCACGCCCACGCGCCGCCCGCTCCCCACGGTGATGGAGCCCAGCGGGTAGTTGGGAGGCAGCTGTATTATCAGCTCAATGACGATGTCCTCGATGGTGTAAGTGGCCATTACCTCTCGGGTTGTAGCTCGAGCTTTAACCTGCAACACAGGAATGGTAAGTTTTCCCAAAGTTTTCCTTTCTTTTACTCAAAAATCATTTCAACAGGTTGACTATTAGCAGCAAAAGTTTTCATGCGAAGAAAACACAGGCGCGCACATTCACGTATTTGACTGCTGTATTTAATAGGCTGACCCTGAGTGGTCCCTTCGTGTCCAAGGGGAACAACTGCAGGTCCACCCCCCACCCCACCCCCCCAACCAAAACCTGCAGGTCCACATCCCTGGAAACCAACCCTGGTTTTCCGACCGCGGCTGGTCCACTGCTCATAGAATAGTGCATTTTGTTATATCAGGTTCCCCATGTAACACTAGCACTTTTTGAACAGAAATGACAGAACAGGTTAATAATTACTCCTTGTCTTCCAGGGTATCACGCACTGTATTTCGATGTCCCCCTAGTCGTTCTCTAGTACAGATCTCTCCCGAATTTACAGCTAAAGGCGTTTGTACCTACTTCTGGTTTTCAGACGGTACTGCCAACTCAGCGTGAAACACGAATGACCACCCTTCACAGATGTGTTCCTCCGACCTCCCCATTTCCAGGCTACAAGCCAGTGCCACCTTACCCTTCTCCTGCCGCTGCAGGTTTCAACGAATCCCCGCCCCCCGCCCGGTGTCGCCACAAGGTTGCCACCCGGGCTCTGCATCGCGGTCGCAGCACCGTCGCCAGGCGGCTCGGACCGTCAGGGCCGCAAGAACGTCTCAGTGAGGAAACGCGCAGCAGCAGCTCCGGATGTCTGCTGGGGCCGCTCCAGCGCAGCCCGATGCCCGCCCGCAGGAATCCCCCACCCGCGCCGCGCGCGCCGTCGCCGCCCCGCGCTCTGCACACTGCGCGCCCTCCACGCGTCCCCCAGGACACGCTCCTGCCCGCCTCACGGCCGCCGTCCCCCGTCACGTCCCCCACCCGCGCCGATGCGCCCCTCGCGGCCGCCGCCGCACCCTCCCTGCCCGCGCGCCACTGGACCGGTTTCCAGCGCAAAACCCACGGCCACTGTCCCTCCTTCCCTGCGCCGGGCAGCGCGGCCCCCAGGCGCCGGGGGCGCGCTCACCGTCATGCCGCTGAACAGCTGCGTGCTGCTCTGCACGGCGGAGATCTCCTGCAGGGACAGGACGCCGCTGACGTACTTGCTGGTGAAGCGGTCCACGATGTTGAAGACGCGCTTCTCGCTGCTGTTCCACCACAGGCGCACCATGGCGGGCAGGTCTTTCAGGGCCATGTGGTAGACCGAGCAGGCCAGGTGCGGGACGTGGTACGGCAGCGCCGCCGTGTCTGCGGAGAAGGCGAATTCTGGGTGACGGGTCCTCGGTGCGCGGACGGAACGCCCAGCGCGAGTCTTTTCCTTGGAAAACCCGAGCGCCTCGGCGTGCCCGCTGGCGCTCATGGGGCACACACCCCAAAGAAACTGGAACCCTGCAGTATCAGCTGCTTCCCACGCACTTACAACGAACCGTTGGCGTGGCAAAGCCAGAAAAAGGTGATCCGAACTGTCACCGAAACGTCTGCCTAGAGACAGCATTCTGTGCTTCCCATGAAAAGTCACAAATCATATGAAACACACATCTGAAAAACGAGGGAACGTGAGAGGCGACAGCAGTCTGGCCTCCCTCGCCCCCCAGCCGCAGCGCTGTGTCTACAGGGGTCCCGGGACCCCCACCCGCAGAGCTCGAAGGCATTCAATAAGCTATCCTTAGGAACCAGTGGTGACACGCTGGCAGGGCGAGATGCCTGTCCCCTTGGCCTAAATCTGAGCTCCCACTGTGAAGGGAATACATTTTACTCATCTTTGCTTCCCCTACAGAACATGACCACATAACAAACATTTGTTTACAGAGTAAAAGATAAGTCTGAACCAACTAAGCCTTAAAAATATATGCGATTCTTAACCACCTTACCCACGGGTCTCACCGCCCGTCCTACTGAGAGAAACAGGGAAATCCTTGCGCTTGGGCTGTGCCCCTCCCGCAGGTCTGAACGCGCACCTCGTGCCCAGGAGAACACCCCCCCCTCACCGACCTCTAATGCTCAGCTGGAGCTCTTCCGTGAAGAAGGTCCGGGGCTCCTTACTGGAGAGCTCAGAGGCTGTCTCTGCGCAGGTCGGATTTTCTGGCATGAGCCTGAACAGGTGATAGAGCAGTTTATTTAAACTCTTTGTTTTCCGGAGGTACATCGAATACAGAGCCCGAAGCTGGTGGAAAGCAAACATGTGTCAGTAACCCCACTAAACCAAGACAATCGGTAGACAAGAACAAATAAAAGTATAACAGATCGCACAGTACCACCAGAAGAAAGAATTAATGTGTGTGCTTAGAATTATGTAGAAGAGTCCCACAAAAGAGCCGCCTCGTTCCGACTTGCCCAGTGCGCCATCTGAGGGGCACCTCCTTCCCTCCTCATAAACAAGCACACATCGTCACTGTCCCCTCATTATGTGACATGTGCTTCCAACGTCCTCCTTAAACTGCCTCCCTGTTCACAGGGTCACTTCCCCTGGAGTCTCATCTTCCACACCACAGTCCTTCAGCCTTCAAAATCGTGTCTAAAACTACGTTCTCACGGCCAACCCAACCCTATATGAAGCACTCCACCCTCCCCTCGAGGACAGAGAGCGCAAACCAGTAGTTCAAACTGTCCCGTTTTATAAATCAGGAAATTTCACACAAAAATATGGATTTCTGGTTTCTTTCTTAAAATAGGAGAACCTGGCCCTGCTGGGTAAGCTGGGGGCCTCTGGGAGGCCCGGGCTTTAGGGCCCCTTGTCCCTCGGTGACACCATGGTCTTTCATGGGCTCACACTGACATCGCAGCATTTTGTACCTATTTTAAAATGATTTCTTCCAAATCCTCACAGTACAAACGCACCATTTTCCAAACACCATGTCTGTTCGAATATATGGATCAAGCCATGGGATTTGGAATTGATTCTTACAATACCTTGATCGATGTACCTTTACAATGGAAATTCTGGCAGACACTACCTTTACCAAGTAACCAAACTCAGTGTTACCAAGAAAAGGACACGCTGACACTCCGCACCCCGTGAGGTGAGAGAGCGAGGACACTGCACGACTGGGCAGTCGGCACCCACGCGGGGGACCAGCCAGGATCCAACCACAAAGCAACAATCAGACACGTGCAAACCCTGAGACAGTCTAAGAGTGGCAGCAGAGAAGCGAGACTGGGGGTTACAGGGTAAAGAACTGCGGCCAGCAAAGGCAACCACGAGCCTTGAGCAAATCCTCCACAGAGAGGGACAGAAAGCTGTGAAGGCCCAGGAAATGTGAACGCAAGTAAGGATCACTGCATCCAGTAAACCTGCGTGCAATAAATTATATTACACTCATGCGAAAACACATCCTTGTTCTTAGACACATATTTAAGACTTTTGGTAAAGCATCATGGTGTGTTCACCTTACTTTCAAGTAGATCAGCAGGAAAAAAGTAAATATGGAGGACAGCGTGCAAATGTTAAAACTTTGTGACTGCAGAAAAAGGGTATGTGACTTCACTGAATTATTCTTTCAACTTCTTTATAACTTTGGAATTTTTCAAAATACAAAGTAGAAAGGAAAGGAGAATTTTAAAAATTTAATCATATACATCAAATGGGCTTTTAAAAACATACATATTACCTAACAAACCCACTCCTAGGTGTCCAACACAAGAGAAATAAAAATGTGTCCACACAGAAATTTACACCTGAATGTTTGTTCACAGTGGCTTCATTCGCAACAGCCCCAAAGTGAAAGCGGCGTAAGCCATCAACAGATAAATGTGTTACGTTCGCACTGCAGTACAGAAGTAATGAGACACAGTCCTACGGTGGAATATTGCTCAGCCACAAAAAGTTATCATTACTGACACACGCTGCAATGTGATTGAACTTTGAAACACGCTAAGTGAAATAAGCCAGGTGCAGAAGGCCACATATGGGAAACGTTCACAATGGGCAAATCCAGAGACAGACACAGATTAGTGGTTGCCAGGGGCTGGAGGTTTTGAGAGGAAATTAGAAGTGATTACAAATGCATGAGGGTTTCCTTTTCATGTTAAAAATGGTCTAAAATTACATAGCGGTGACAGTCGCACAAATTCTGTCAATATATTAGAAATATCCAACAATACATTTCAAACAAGTGAATTTGATGGTACATGAAATAAATCTCAGTAAAGCAATCACACGCACACACACGGCTTTGGTTTCAGTTGAGTCTGACTCACTAGGAGTTTTTTGAGAAGAAAGTTAAAAATAACCCAGATTTACCCAGCTGGTGTAGCTCAGTGGATTGAGCGTCGGCCTGTGAACCAAAGGGTTGCTGGTTCGAATCCCTAGTCAAGGTACATGCCGGGGTGGCGGACCAGGTCCCCAGTAGGGGGCAGTGAGAGGCAACCACACATGGATGTTTCCCTCTCTTTCTCCCTCCCTTCCCCTCTGTCTAAAAATAAAATAAATAAAATCCTTTAAAAAAACAAAAACAGATTTAGGGTCAAGTAAGGTTTATTTATTTTTTTAAATTCTGTTGGATTAATCTTGATTTTATTTATTTATAGGACCCTTCTGATTAATGTTTTTAGTGTGTTATTCTGGTTTATCTGTCCACAGCTGTGTTCAGGTTCCAGGCCCAGCGCAGACTCCTATGTAGTTCTGTGAGCGCCCCCCACCACTCCGGTTTAATGGAAAAGATGGAGCAGGGCCATCTTCCAAGTTTTTGAATACATAATGACAAAACCAAAATTTCTACACTTACTGGCCTCAATTTCCTGCAGTTTTTTTTTTTTTTGACATCAACAATATTTTAGGAAACAAATGTAGTGGACTGGTCCAGCCACTGTGGAAACAGTATGGGATTACCTCAAAAAATTAAAAAAGGAACTGCCTTTTGACCCAGTGATTCCACTGCTGAGATTGTGCCCTAACAACCCTGAAACACCAATTCAAGAGAATGTTCACAGTAGCACTATTTACAACAGCCAAGGGCTGAAAACAGCCTAAGTGCCCATCAGTAAATGAGTGGATCAAAAACCTGTGGTACATTTACACAATGGAATAAATACTATGCGGCAGAAAGAAAGATGGAACTCCTACTCTTCAGGACAGCATGGATGGAACTGGAGAGCATTATGCTCAGTGAAATAAGCCAGGGAGTGAAAGACAAATACCATATGATCTCACCTATATGGGGAATTTAATGAGCAAAATAAACTAACAAGCAAAATAGAGCCAGAAACGTTGAAACCTGGAACAGACAGACTGCAGCAGGGAGGGGAATGGGGGAAAGAAGGGGAAGGGGCTAGTTAAAGAACATGCAGGAATGACCCACGGACACGGACATCATCGGTGTGGGGCATGACTGTGGGAGCGGGGGGTGTGGTTGAGCGGAGGAGGGCAAAGGTGGAAAAATTGGGACAACTGTAATAGAATAACAATAACAACAAACAAACACTAAAAAGGAAAAACAAACAAACAAACGTAGAAGCCCAACGGTAACTATGAAATTTTATCATCGGCCAATAAAAACTAGCTCAAGTCACTCTGCAGGCCTGGAAAGAAACAAAGGGTTTCCACACCTAGATCTGTGCTGCCTCCTTAACTTGACCTTGCCCTCACAGCTGCAAATGCAAACATGCACATGCTGACATATTTGTGCCAAGACATGGGGTATTTCCAGCAACATAACCGTAATGTAAACATTCTGAAAAATCACATCAGAAACGAACACCACACACTTTCAATATGAAATGATAAACGAAGTCTTTTGGTGCTGACCTATCAAAGAAGCCACATACTTTATTAAACTGATTCAATTAAAGTTTGATAGAAATTTTTAAAGTCAGTATCTGCCTAAAAGAGTTAAAAAAAAAAAGAAATAGATTCTCCAAGCTTCCTTCCTAAACATAAGGCAACAGAGCCGCCTGGGGCCTGCAGGATAGTCTGGGCAAATTATTACAGGATATTTTTACCATTTAGGGATAATAGCTGGAATTACATTGGTAAGGCTTTGTAGCTCTGTCTCTAAATCCTGATTTTTACATAAGGTAAATTTCCTTAAGAAAGAACTATCAAAAGCTGTCACGTACTCACTGACCTGAGACAAAGAAGCTTTGAAGAAGGTAAGTATTAATTTCCAGGTGAGGAGGTATCCCAGAACGGAGCAGAAGTCGTCGCTCAGTGGCTTAATCGTGACGATCTGTCCCACAGGCACACACCCCAGAAGGCGGTCGAGCAGGTCCTCCTGAGCGCTGAGCAGAGACATCAGCGCCGCGGGCGGGGACCTAGGAATGAGGAACCTCCACAGTCACCCTCACAACTCACACTGTCAACAGAGGACAGCGGGTGTGAACCGCAAGCCCCAGAAAAGCCTTTCTCTGTTTTCCAAACACTGCTTTACAAGTCTCCCTTGATAAATTCAACTTCACCCTGGCTGGTGTGGCTCAGTGGACCGAGTGGTGGCCTGCAAACCGAAAGGCCGTCGATTCGATTCCCAGGCAGGGCACATGCCCAGGTTGCAGGCCGGGTCCCCAGCTGGGGGTGTGCGAGAGGCAACCTATTGATCTATCCTCCCACACATCGACGTTTCTCTCTCTCTTTCTTCCTCCCTTCCCCTCCCTCTCTCTCTAAAAATAAATAAATAAAATCTTTAAAAAAAAATTTCAACTCTAACGCCTAATTGCACATAATGGTAATTACAGAAGCTAAAAGGCATAAAATATGTAAATGTATGTAATTTATACATGAAAATATGTATCATACATTATATTTTTTATATTTATAAATATGTAGATATAAAGCATATAATATGTAATACATTGGAACACAAAATATATTACATATAAAATACTTTTAAATATGTAAATTTTAAAATTCTATGTTAAAAAATATGTAACATGGCATAACAATACAGACTCTAGAAGTTACCACTTAAAATCCCTTTTAGAAAACATCTATTTCAACTTTCTCTTTTATAGATCAAAATAAAATCGCATACCCAGAAGAGCTAAAATGACTACAGTCGCTCAGCTAATGGGGCGGACGATGAGGGCGGCCAAGTCCCACCACATCCTTTCATCCTATAATGGTGCAGAGACCCTAGGACTCTCTGTCTTCTCAGGAAATTTAACATTCATATTAATTCATGACAAGGCAAATTAAACGTGGTCTTCACAGAACTACGTACTCATCAACACTTCCAGGTGAATTTCAGAGACTCTCAGCAAGTGAAACCCTGGTGGGTGGGAATCCTGTCCAGTCCTGCTCTCCTTTCACCTGCGTTCCTCTCCCCACAGCTTCCTGCTCCCAGACCCCACACCTGGGTCTTCCAGCTCCCGCACACTGGTGTTGGACCCCAACACCACCCCCCACACACCAGCCTTTCTCTCTTTCATGCACCAGTCCCTAGAGTTCACAAGTACCGGCTCAGCCTCCTCTCCCTCTCCACACCGCCTGCACGCATGCCATGATTTCTGGAATGGTCTCTACTCCTGCTTGCTTCTGTGTACAATTTCTGCTTCATACTAGTGCTAGAATCATCTGGTGACATCCCATCTTCTACCCAATAATGCCCAAATCCTAAAAAATGTCATCTGTAAGTACCCTTCCAGCTTCATCTTCCGCTACGCCTCCCCCTCCCCGCCAACTCCACACTTGTTCATTTATTCTTTCCTTCCACAAACGAGCACCACTCACGAGTCTGTTCTAGGTCAGAGTCATTCTGGGAGCCACACATATAACTGAGAAGATGAAACAAAAATCTCTGCCATCCCAGAGCTTATGTCCAGGGAAACACAACAGAGACAATAAGAAGTTATGCGGTGACTACTCAATGTTCCCCGTAATTCCTGAACATCCACGTCACCACGCCTCTGCGCGAGGTGTCCCTGCACTTGCACGGTCTTTCTGCCCCACTGGGATGTTTCCTAGCCTGAAGGGTGCAGCACAAATGTCTTTTGTGAAGAAGACGTCTTCCCATCCTGGAGCACAGCAGGGTGGCCCCATAACATGCTACCCATCCTTTTCCTTAGCGCCTGTCACATACTGGCTTCCGCTACAGGTAATACTGTCTACCTTAGATTGCAAGCTCCGTCAGAAAAAGAACATCTATTAAACACTATTCTCCTCTCAGCATTTAATCAATACTTTGCACAAAATGGGTGCGCCACTGATATTTTTAGCCACAAAAGCTACCATGTGTCCAAAAATAATCCTTTACGAAATGGTAACAAACTGAAAACATGATTTAGGAGAAATTAAGATGCGAGAGAGCCAATCCTGTTTGGGCAAACTCTAAGCTGCACTGATGTCTGACGGGTGCGCGGGGGAATGCACACTCCCTCTTGTGCTGAGAGCCCTTGCATTGCCTCAGTCTCCCGAGGTCACTATAGGTGAGGCAGGCCAGGGGAGGGTAATAAAACAAACCATTAAAAATCTTACAGGGCTGGTTCTTCTTCTTCATCTCCATCTGACTTTAGATTATCCTGATCATATTGTGGTAATTCTGGCATCAACCTGGAAATCAGAACATTATTTTAACTTACTTTATTTTAAACTGTCTGTTGTTAAAAATTTAGCTTAAGAGCAGAAATACCAATACTTATCTAGTGATGAATATATTTCTTAATGTTTTCTGAAATAACTATCTATGGCCATGACTATCTAAATATAAACTCTGGGTGGACAACAGTGAACCAGAAGATGAAACACCTGGCACTTGTGTCATTTAAAAAACACATGGTCAAGTGTACTTTTTTTTTAACTATGACATTTTTAATGACTAAGGATTAGAACTAAATACGCACTCTGTTATTCAGGGCACCATGACACTGACTCAGAGTCCTTACTTGTACAGCATGTGATAGGCAGCGATCTGCACGGGCCGAGCTCTGAAGAGGAGTAACGGGGCCAACGTGTTTAGTAAAGTCTGGAGATGCTCCGGGAGGTTTGTTTTTTGCCCAGCAATGGATCTTGCAGGGAGCTTGTGACTAAACAGCTGATCCTTTGTGATATGTGTTAATGTTTCACACATGGGCTTCAGCATTGCATTCTGAAAAGATGTTTCAGATGTATCTTTGCTTTGTCCTGATGATGACAAAAAGGAAAAAAGGTGTATATCCCACAACAAAATGAGCAATTCACCTTGACTGACTCATAGATAATCAAATGTTATTAAAGAAAATGAAATAACTTGACAGGCATTAACCCACTGCGACTAGAAATGTGAGCTAAATACCTAGAATATCAAATAATCTCAACAGTTCAATGACTTCTATCATCTCATTCCTAAAAAGACAGACAGGTTAGAGTTACAAATGATCTACCTGTGTTATCTGAGTTGCTGTTACTTAAATTTGCAACGGCCTTCGATGCCTTGCCGTTTTTCAACTCTTGTGAGCCAAGCCTATGAGACTTCCTGAGAGGCCTGCCTTTCTCTGGTCTTTCCTTTGACTATACTGTTTGACTTAAACATCCAAAGATGTTTTGATTTTTAAAAAAATATTTTTATTTCTTTTCAGAGAGGGGAAGGGAGGGAGAAAGAGAGGGAGAGAAACATCAATGTGTGGTTGCCCCTCGAGCGCCCCCTACTGGGGACCTGGCCAGCAACCCAGGCATGTGCCCTGACTGGGAACTGAACCCACGATCCACTGAGTCACACCAGCCAGGGCAGATGCTTTGAATTTTTTGACAAGTCATTCTTAATGAATGTCCCTTTTTTACTTGCCTGTAACAGTAACCAAAAGAGGTAAAAGCAAACTGTGGATGCCTTGGGAAAAAAATTCTTTCCATTCACTGATTAGATTTCCAGGGAGGTGGCCCATAGTATCTGGAGTTGTGGAATCAAAAAAAGCACTGAGCTCACAGGCCAGATCACAGCTGACACAGGCGAACAACTGGACCAGGGGGACACAGCACAGTGCGTGGTTCTCGCCCGTTGTCTGAAGAAAACAGAAGTGACACAGGTCAGCAGACCTCTACCAGAAAATCAAAAATCAAGGCAATACAGAAGTCCCTTTCATTTCTCTAAATTTTAAAATAAAAAGTAGATGAAGTAAATATATAGTCTCAGGAGACATTTATATAGTTTACATCAAAACAACTTTTTTCAAAATTAAATACTACAAATTAGAATCGCCCCATTTATTCTGAAATCCTTTTTATTTCTAAAACTACAAAAGAAAATAATATCAAGTAATATTATCAGCTGCCAAGTAAAACACATTAAAAACACATTTATAATTTTCTCAGGAGCCCTACTGATGAAGCATTATTAAATTATTTTAGAATATGGAAAACGAGGCTCAACTAGGCCAAGTTGAAACCCCAAAGCACACAGCGCCCAGCCAAGAGCAGTCGGGGCCGAGATCCGGACAGACTCGGTTCCGCCCGATGTGTTACGCAGAGGCCCGCGCTGGGACACACCGGGCTGCTGTGAGCCCTGAGAGCACTAGTTCCCTCTGAATGGGCTCGAACTCTGAGCTGCTACTCTGGTGACAGTGACACCTGCACCTGAAGAATTAGAACCAGAAAGTCCAAACACTGACATGGAAAGAGGAGACCTGACAGAGCTGTGTGGCAGGTGTTACATTAAATGAGCTGATGTAAGTTCAGCAGCAGTTAGGAGACTGGGTCATTGAATGACAGTGGCAGACGTCAAGCCTGTCATGTCACTGTCTGTGAGACAGTAGCTGGTGAGGAGACACATCCACAAAGGCGCTGATGACAACCGTAAGTAACATGAATGGGCAACAGTCCTAAACCTAGATAAGCACAGAGACCCAACAGCGGTCACGAGATGCCAGGTGAACTCACCTCCAGCCATGCCAGCATGGAGCACATGATGAAGTCCCACTCACTCTCGGTCAGAGGAGGGGAACAGCACTTGAGAAACAGGGACAGGAACCGCATTATTTCTATGTTCACTCCCAGGATCTCTGGACTCACTTCTGATAGGTTACTGTGATAAAGACAAAACCAAAGCAAACAAAAAAGCATGAAAGAATTACACAGACATTCTATTAGACACATTCAATTTTAAATCTTATATGCTGCACTGCCTGGCGTGGCTCAGTGGATTGAACGCCAGCCTACAAACCAAAGGGCCGCCGGTTTGATTCCCAGTCAGGGCACGTGCCTGGGTTGCGGGTCAGGTCCCCAGTAGGGGGTGCCTGAGAGGCAACCACACACTGATGTTTCTCTCCCTCTCTTTCTCCCTCCCTTTCTCTCTCTAAAAATAAATAAATAAAACCTTTTAAAAAAAATCTAATATACTTATAAAAGACTGACTTAAGTGTCTACCATCCTATTACTCTACAAAGCTGCGGCTATAAAGTACATATTCTCTATCTAGTTCGTATGCATAGGGAGGCAAACAGTATAAAGTATCACCTACCAACTGAAAAGAAAAATATCTTCGTGGGCTTTCTTCCAGCATATTAGAATTTTCAGTACACCATGTAAGAGTTCTCCGTCATCTATACTTCTGGTTTGCAGACAAGAATTTAAAATGGCAAGATGTCCAAAACCTCCTATAGTAAAATTCAAAATGAAAATTAAAAAATTTTGCCCCGGCTGGTGTGGCTTAGTGGATTGAGCGCTGGCCTGTGAACCAAGAGGTCTCTGGTTCGATTCCCAGTCAGGGCACATGCCTGGGTTGCGGGCCAGGTCCCCAGTTGGGGGTGCGTGAGAGGCAACCACACACTGATGTTTCTCTCCCTCTCCTTCTCCCTCCCTTCCCCTCTCTCTAAAAGTAAATAAATAAAATCTTTAAAAGAAAATTTAAAAAATTTTAATTGTACTGCTACTAAAAAAAGAAAGTCTACTTTGAGATAGATCAAAACTTCCTTGAGAAGTGCCAGGGGTTGAATGGG
Source organism: Mormoops blainvillei (assembly GCA_004026545.1). NCBI lineage: Eukaryota > Metazoa > Chordata > Mammalia > Chiroptera > Mormoopidae > Mormoops > Mormoops blainvillei. The sequence continues at coordinate 192,390 of PVJD01001796.1, read as the reverse complement.
TATTAGGAGCACTGACCCCAAACAGTCGAAAACCCCCCCAACCTTCTATCATCCCTCTGTATCTATGGGGAACTGGTTCCGAAACGCCCCACCCATGACACCAAAGTCTACAGATGTTCCATTCCCTTGTGCAGAACCACCTAGAACAATGCAGAGTTGGCCCTCTGTACTGCAGGTTCCCAACTGCGGATGGAGACTCCCGGGGCACACGCAGGGAAGACTGTGCTGTTCAAGGGCTGACTGTGTGATGCCTTTACTCTTCCTTTAAAGGTGGAGAATTTTTTTTTTCTTTTTTAGTCTTGCTGGCAAAATAGAAGAGACTCAAGGTACAGGGAACGCAAAAGTAGTCTGCAGTTGTTTGTATGGAAAATACAACAATTAATAATAACACAGAATAAACTGGTTCGTGTACTCACAACTGTAAAACTACTCAGGCCCACCCCTGAATAACCAGAAATAACTGACTTTCAATCAACTAAATGTATTTGTTAGCTAATTCTGTTTCATCAGTTTGGCTGAAAGAACAAAACTGGTTGTTAAACATCAGAAATGTCTGTCCTCCTTCAGTGTCTTTCCTGCCGGGCCTGTATAGGACCAGGCACCTTCTGGCAGTGGCGCCGCCACCTGTCCCTGCCCCCATCTCTCTGCTGTCCCCGGTGTGGCCTGTGCTGGAGAAATCCCCTAGAAATCTCCCACCAGGCAGCCCTCTCCTCTACGCAGTCGGGTCGACTGCTTCCCACTCCTGAACTGCCCAGAAATTCATGGCTGGCTCAGGCCGGCCCTGGGCGCCAGAGCGGCAGAGCCTTCACGGCTTACTGATCGCACGGCTTCCTCCGTTACTTCAGCTTCCACTGCCCTTCGCAAAATCTACAAGACAGTTTCCGCTCGTCCAGTGGCCCGGCCTGAAGAGACTGAAGCTCATCAGTCAAGATCACACAAGTGTCCCAACCCTTATGGGCATCTGCCCCCCTGCCCCCCACCCTGGCCTGACCTTGTCTCAGAGGAAAGCCACCACCCAAGAGGCTGACACTGTCCAAGGGTGTTCAAGGTCCCACTCTCTCTGCCTCCCTCCTCTGCCCCCGGGAACTCACCGCAATTGTTTCGTCTCCATTTTCTGTCCCTCCCTCAATGCCATGAGTACTTTCCCCTTGACCTCGTGGTCTCCAGCTCCCATCTTCTTTCTATGGTCCTCTCACCAGACACTCGAAACAGGTGGTCTGCCCCCACCTTCTCAGCACGAGTCTCTCCAATGCCAACACACACTATCAGTCCCTAATTTTATTCAGCCTTCTGCAGCATTTAACGCAGGCGACGGGCATTACCTAAACGTCCGCCTTTGCTTCTCTGACCTTTCTCTTTTGTCCTTATTCTCCAGTCTCCCCGCCCCCACACACACACCCTTTAAATTCTGTGCTCATGTCCCTTGGTGTTGGGTCTGAGCAAGCTCACCCCCATTTACAGCCTTTTACCATCTACATGACTGGACTTTGACAGCAGTGTCACTACTCCGTCAATAGCTCGAGGCTCACTGAGAGTCTCTATCTGAATACTTACTCCATAGGCACCTTCATCTCACACATTTAAAACTTAGCGCCGGCCCCCTGGATACCCCTTCCCCCGTCCCAGCGCTTGGTGCCCTACGGGCTACTCTATGAAGGCTAATGGTGCTTCCGTTTCCCCACACGGGGTGCAATCCCAGAGCCCCGGCAATTCTATGTCCTAAATCTTTCATTTCCTTACCCTTCCTTCCACCTATTAAGACTATTCTAGTAGCTTCCCGCCTAGCCTCCTTCCCCCAATCTCACGTCGCACGTCCGCCCTCGACAGCTGTCAAAGTGCGGTCTCTCAGGTACACGTGCTGCTTTGCTACCTACTGTGGGCCACCAGCTTCAAGTCTAAGCTCAGCCTGCACACTGAGGCCTTCGGGCCTCTTCCCTCCCATCTCAGAATCCATTTTCTCAGGCCACGAACCTTCAACCTCCGATGGCAGCTAAACTGAGCTATCCACATCATGTCCTTCCCAAACTACGGCCCTATGGAAAATGACAGTTCGACATTCAGCTGAAAACATTTGTCTCTGTGAAATTGCTACTCACACTCAAAACAGAACTGAAAACTCCTTTTCTGCCATTTCCACACAGAGGCTACATTAGTTATCACATGACAGAACTTTAGGTCTGCCTTCTCTACGAAAGGGGTTCACACATAGCCAGTGTGCCACAGTGCTTCTTAAACTGATAACCAGGTGAACTAACAGATGGGAAAGAGTCCAAAAAAGTTTAAAATACAACAAAAGCTATTCCCTCACCTGACTTTGTGTTCAATCACTGGCTGACTAGGGAGAGAGAGAGATGAGACACAGCTTAAAGAGCTACAGCTGGCCCTGGCCAGTATGGCTCCACTGGTTGGAGCACTGTCCCATAAACCAAAAGGTCTTGGGTTCAATTCCAGGTCAGGGCACAAGCGTGGGTTGTGGGTTCAGTCCTCGTTCAGGGCACCTACGAGAGGCAACCGATCGATGTTTCTCTCCCTCTCCTTCTCCTCACATGTCCTCAGGTGAGGACTGGAGAAAAAAAAAAAGCCACTGATGAAAAGGAAATGATTAGAAAGAGGATGTTTGTGGTTATAAATCTTCTCCAAATACTGCAGCACTGCTGTCTTACAAAATGGTAATGGACACTCTCCAAAGACACTAATCCCATGGACTGTCAACTGGTAGCAAAAGTGTCAACCAGGAACAGACCAGCAATAATTTAATTTATCTCTGCTAGATTTGAGTTCAGATATTAAGAGATATGTTTTTCAACTCAAGCAATAACTAAAGTAATAGAATATTTATTATCAAGAAACTAACCATTTGTACTGCAAAGATCTTCCTTGGTCCAGGCCAAAAGGGCAGGTATACATTGAGCAATGAATTCTTTCTTGTCTTCTTTTGAGAGAAATGGACAGAGACTTTGAATGGTGTGCATATTACCCTCCGTTAGTGGGAAAAAGCTGTTTAAAGAAAAGAAAAACTGAATTATACTTACCATAAATATGCAGTTATTTCAGAAAATCCCTTATTCAGATTATTTCAAAAGGACTAGTCATTCCGCTATATGAAATAATTGTATAGAAAAAATAAACTATGCAAAGAGACTGGTAACTGCTGAGTTTGGATGATGACACTATAAATATTTTTTGCTGCTTCTTTCTCTTTTTAACACATTTCTAATTTTTTAAATGAGTATATTTAACTTTCCTCCATCTATGATTATTTTGTATTATATACACAACACACAGTTAAGCTTTCTGAAAGAGTCCATTGAGTCAGTTTACACAGGACCATTTGTGTATTTTCTAGGAACTGATATTCCCGTGTGTGTGTGTGTGTGTGTGTGTGTGTGTGTGTAGTTGGGTTCATTCATGTAATCACACCATACTAAACACATTGTTTTCTTATCTGCCACTTTTATACTTAAATACAAACTATATAAGTTGTCACCTGTCACACACACTTTGTAGATTTTTCTGTCAGAACATATAGGTATAAATTATTCTTTGTATTGATATTTTAAAGCTACATAACTAAATTACAAACAAAAATATTCCAGGTGATGGATGTATCATAATTTAACTATTTCTCTGTTAGTGGACATTAAGGTTCTGTCTCCCACTTTTCTGCCCCTGTAAACAAGGAGGCGACATGTGCCCTCCTGAGCACACATGTAACTACCTCTCAGGCCAGACCCCTGAAGCTACAACTGCAGGATCAAAGGACTTCAATGCACTGTATTTTGAATTTCAAATTGCTTTCCCAAAACACCCCAACCCACTTAAACTTTCACAAAATGTACACATGGTTGTTTTGCTGTACACTTAATGACTCTTTTAAATCCCTGGTAATATGTCAGAGAATGCTTTATTTGACCATCATTATTAATAAGGCAATTCCTTTCATATCTTACATTTCATAAGTGAATCACCTTTGACTATTTCATCTGTGAATTACTTGTTCAAGCCCCTGACACATTTTTCAATTTGGTTTTAGTGATTAATAGAAGGTATTGATTGATATATTATGGACATTAATTCTTTATTAATTTTCAAATGTGTTTTTCCATTTTTGTCACTTGGCCTTTAACCTTCGTTTACTATATTTTTGTCACGGTTTTCTTTTTTTTAAAGTATTTCATTGTGGTAAAATAGATATAACAGAATTTATCATATTAACTACTTTTAAACGTACAGTTTGGCAATGTTACACATATTCACACTACTGTGCAAACACACTCCAGAACTCTTCACTTTACAGAACTGAAACTCTACCCAATCACTAAGAACTGCCCCCCTCCCCCAGCGCCCTTCTACTTCCTGTTTCTATGAATTCCATTAAGCGAGGTCCCTCAAATTAGTGGGTACGCACAGTCTGTGTCTTTGTGACGGGTTTATTTCACTTGGCGCACTGTCCTCAAGGTCCACCTATGCTGGGGCAGGTGTCAGGGTCCCCTTCTTTTCAAGGCTGAGTAACATCCCATTGTATGTACGCACCGCATTTTGTTTGTCTGTTCATGCTGATAGACAGGTTGCTAGAAGCATTCATTTTTACATAATCAAATAGCTATCATTTCTTTAATGAATTCTGGGTTTTGTGTTGTGCTTAGGAAGATCTTCCCCGTGCAAGACAATCCAGTCCCTTATTTCCCTAACACTTCACAGGTCTATTCTTTACATTTAGCTTTTACCTGGGCTTTATGTGTAATGTCAGGAAGGGGTCTTGCTAATTTTTAAAAAATACATACCCAATTTTCCTAACATCATTTACTATTGATTTGAAAGGTCACCTGTGTTGAAAATTAAATACTCCTGAGTGTGTGGATTGGTTTTTGGACTCTATACTCTGATACACTGGTTCGTTTATTCACCATTTTCACACAGCTTAATGAGTGTATTTAGTTGGGCAAGTTCTTTTCACTTTTCTCTTTCAAAAAATTCCTAGCTATTCTTAAGGACTTTTTCTTCAAATGCATACTATGTTTAGAAGAGTATGTCAACTTTTTCAAAAACTGTTACTGAAATTTTCATTGTGATTTCAGTGAACTTACAGATTGATATGACCATTTGTATGATTTATCTTCCTAACCTTCTTTTGTAATCTTTACTAAGTTTTACAATCATAATTTTTATTAAATTTATTTGTAGGTAGTTACAGTCTTTCATTTGGAGTGAAATCACTTTCCCTGTTACACTTTTTAATTCATTATTACTGGTAAATAAGAAAGTTATTGAGCCCTGGCTGGTGTGGCTCAGTGGACTGAGCGCCGGCCTGCAAACCAAAGGGTCACCGGTTCGATTCTCCAGTCGGGGTACAGGCCTGGGCTGCAGGCCAGGTCCCAGTGGCGAGGCATGCGAGAGGCAACCACACATTGATGTTTCTCTCCCTTTTTCCCTCCCTTCCCCTCTAAAAATAAATTGAATTAAATTTAATTTAAAAGTTTTTTAAAAACTTAAAAAATAAAGTTACTGATTTCTGCATGTCAAGTATATATCCATCTCAGTAGTAATTAGTTCAAATAGTTCTTGAGTTAATTCCCCATTACTTTTATAATCAAAAAATTTTAAATGATGCTGAAAAAACAGCCAATATCAGAAGATCATATACTGTATGAGTTCACTGATACCACATTCCTGGGTGATGTCATTATAGAGAGGAAGAACAGATTGCTGGTTTGCCAGAGATGAGGAAATGGGACAAAGGGAGGTGGCTGTGGGTGTGAAAGGTAACACAAGAGATGCTTACAATCACAGCTGTTCTCCATCTGAAGACTTTGGTAGTTGGTAGTCACATGCTATCTACACAGAACACATACACACATGCAAATGACCACACGTAAACCAGGCCGATACATCGTATCAATGCCATTTTCTGGATGTGAAATTATGCTGAAGTTCTGTCAAATGGTGCCAGTGGGGAAACTAAATGCAGGGTGTAAGGAATCTTTTTGTATTATTTCTCACATTTGCAGGTGAATCTTTATCTCAAAATAATGTTTTTTAAAGTTTTAAATACGATTTTTAAAAATCAAAATTTAGTTTACAATTCTACTGTGCCAGGACATAAACATATCATTCCTGAATCCTTCTTGGTAAATCAATATTGAAAATGCCTCTTGGTGAATTTCAGCTGAGTGTTTGCTTTGAATGCTCAGCATCTCCAGCGTGACCAACTCTGGCAGGTCTCTCGTGTGTCTGGTCGCAGTGTATTTCTTTGTCTTAAGGACACATTTACTGCATTTCTAGAATACACTTCAGCAGGATGACCGCTATGAAGAAAAGAGTAAGGAACTTTTCACAGAGCAAATAACGTGGTGATGAAGGATGTCAGAGACGGAAAATAACAGAAATACATCCACCAGGGAGTTTTTTGGGGAAAAGAACAAGTTTATGAAATGCTACTTGTTTTAAACAAGTAAACCAGTATGAAATTCCACAACAAAATGTCATAAAGTTAAAAACGCTTATTACAAAAAGGTATGTTCCAAACCTAAAAGAACTCAAATTGTTTTCAGTCTTTAATTCTCAATCCCTTTAACTAAATTTCATCTGCTAGACCTTGTTTTCTCTCATGAGAGACTGTTGGTTAATTGGAGGTTGCCAAGGTGACCAAATACAATAAATTACAGAATGAAAAATTTAAGTAATTATACCTTTCTTTTCTGTTATAATGCCGCTTTACTTCATCAGGTGAAATGCTTTGGGAAAGGATCAATTTAGCAATAATAAGAGACCAGAGAGCACCACGTTCCATGGATCTAAAAACGGAAGAAAAAAAAATCCATTTTGAACTGTATTTCCCTGGATTCCTGTGACCAGAGCTGACCACGTCGCCCTCTGAGGGTGTCACCGCCTACAGGACTTCTGCCCCCTGGGCTGCAAGGACTGGGTGCACAACACCCCTGAGCTTGAAAATCAGGCTGAGGCCACAGGGGGTGGCCTTGGCTGACAGAGGCCGCGGGGCTGCGGCCGAGGTGATGCTGGGAGGCTGCTGGGTGTGGGGAGCCGCAGAGGGAGGCTCATCCAGCCAAGGCCCAGACCGGGGAGCCCCTAAGAGAAGGCAGTTCCACCCAGTCCTTTCGCCTGCAGACACTCTAGCTGCAACCACATGCACGATGGCTTGTTTCCATCCCTACGTCCTCGTCTAGGGGAGGGTTTGTGGCTCTCATAGCAAGATGTAGCTGAGACGGCATGCGGGCCACAGACTGATTTTCACAGAGGTGGGACAGTGGGTCACAGATGACAAGTCAAAACCGCATCGACGGGCTCTGTTCCTTTCATCATCTGCCTCTTGAACATGTTTATAAATTTAACAACACAAAGTCCAGATATCTCCCCAGAAAAAATCTAGTCCTTAGTATTCACAGAGTATTTATCATTAAGAATTCAAATTAATTACCATCAACCCTGACTGAAAAACTAGTATGAAGAGGGCTTACATTTTACAAAGCCATAAAGTAGTAAAATGGTCATTTAAAAATGGAAATTGAAAGGGATTTTTACCTGGTAAATAGCAGGTGCAAAAGGCCAGAAGTATTCCTAAGTCCGTATAAGTTATCATACGTAATACTCATTTTTTCAAGCATTTCCCGAAATCCAGTTAGGAAAACCGGTGGGTTGTCCAATTCTTCACACCACTGCAGGGAATAGAGCAGCTCTGCAGCTGCGAGGGGGGTGCACGTTAGCAAGGGCACATGGCAACCGGCCTCCCAGCGCCCCCTCCTCCGCTCCGGTCCCGACACTGCCGTGTCCGCTAGTCTCAAACGTCTGTGAACTGACTTTCAAACCTGCTTTGAGATTTTCAAGATATTGAAAACATCTGTCTCATACAGAACACCACTCCTTTACCGAATCTCACTTAGTTCCTTTTCTGATTGCTTAAGAGTGTGACAGGGACCTTAATTACCAGAGATACGGGAAGAATCTTCCTACTATTTTTGCCACAGGGGCAACAAGTTGCACACAGGATAAACTACTAAGGGATATGAGGCCTGAGATGAGAAGTTCCAGCAAACATGTTTAGAAATGCAAGATGGCAGGATACAGTACAGAGGGCACGGGCCCCGTGACCAGGCCGTCTGTCTTCCAATGAGCTGCACACACAGTTATCAGTGAGGACCCGGAAGTCTGCCTCATGGGACTGCTGTAAGAATTAAAGGGCGAAGTGTCTTTCACAAAACCTGGCATGTCAGAGGCTTTTAATATACATATAGTCAAACTCTCTTTTTATAAATCCACATACTGTTTGGATTTTGAAGTCAAAAGACTGAGACCTGGTTTAAAATCTAATCCTACCCTTTACAAGCTAAGTAATTCTAAGCAAGTCAGGATAAGAAATACAATAATATCTGATAGGATTGATGAGAAGAATAAATACACAATGTTGTCAGTTTGGAATTGGTAATACAATGAACAAAAACAACTCACTACAGGAATGCCACTCGGCTTTCCGGTCTGGCTTCCAGACAGATTCACTCTGTCAGCAGCGCAGCCTCAGGGCTCCCCGCCTCACCCTGAACAGCACGGGGAGCTGGCCGACCAAAGTGCCCCCCTTCCTCAGGCACTCTCCTGCACCAGGAGCTGTCACCCCTGAGGGCTCGCATACCACCTAACACAGGAACTCTGCAAACCCTCGACTGCTAATGCCATCTGCACCACTCACACTACCACCTGCAGTTCTACACCATTTCAGCCTCTACTTGCCAGGAAGACAAAGGTACAGTGGTTCAAACGTTAACTAAAAATTCAGACTCCTTGATGAAACACCAGGCTCCCTCCACAGTGCCCTGATGGCTATGTGACACGGGATCTGCTTATACAGATGTCATGCCAGTTTCAGTGAGTGATCTTACACCATATTCTGCTCCATATCTAACAAGACTGTAGCAAGGTTTCAGCACATTTCCATCCAATTTGCAATTTAACATGCATCACTTAAGTAACCTCATTTCTCATCGCTGATATAGTAAATAGGAGCTGCAGATTCTTGATTCTTTAAAGATTTAAACTGCAGTATAATCACAAGTATTTCAAAATCCTTTCCAAATTCATATTTATACTACATCTGAACGCTCACAAATACTTACTTATTTTCTCAAGCTCATTATCTTCTAGGACTATTTCCTTTTTCAGCGCAACTAATACCATTTTGCTCAATAATGCTGAAGTACACAGATGGCTAGGAAGTTTCTTTGTTTCTTCTTCTTTAAAATCTGTTTTGAAACACTCATAATTCAAACTCAGTCTTCCTTCTAAAAGAGGTCTCTGCAACCACTGCAGAAAGACGAATTACACAGAGCATCATCAGATATTTTATTTACCACCAGCTGCACAACTAAGGAAAATATAGTTATTAGAACATCTTCAAATTGTTATTAACTTTTTTTTAATTTTCAAAAAGATTTTATTTATTTTATTTTTAGACTGAGGGGGAGGGAGAAAGAGAGGGAGAAAAACATCAATGTGTGGTTGCCTCTCACGTGCCCCCCACCAGGGACCCAGCCCACAACCCAGGCATGTGCCCTGACTGGGCAATCGAACCTGCGACCCTTTGGTTCACAGGCCGACACTCAGTCCACTAAGCTGCACCAGCCGGGGCAAAAATAACTTTAAAAATGAATTTATTATTAGTTTACTAGTACAACCACAGAAGCCTAAAGTCTGGTTTCTGCTATAAGAAATTCTCTCATGCATATTTCTTGCAGACACCTGTGGACATCACCTTGTGCCACAGCTACCGCCAGTGTTAACTGGGGTCTTGCAAACAGCAAGCATACCCTATGTAAGCATTCAGAGGCATAAGGGCAAAGTAAGATACTTATTTCATTTACTTAATTTTCTTCACCAGAAATAAAAATATTTCAGCTTCCATGAAATCCAAACGTCAGAATGAGATATGCACCCTCCCACCACAAACCTACCTGCATAGGCAGAGACTGTCTCATCGTTTCCCACTCACTGCTGTCTGGCATGACACTTGCAATGTAAACTCCCAGGAGGGAAGTGTCTTCACCCTCTAGAAGCTTACTGAGCAAATCATCCACAGTACACAAGAGGCCTTGAAGACTAAAAATAATGCAAAGAACGTAACTGTTGCAGTTATACCATGACAAATGTGAACATCCTGGTACCCACTGAGTGCCCTGTGGCAGATAACAGCTTACCTGAGAAAGAAGGTAAACAAAAATAATGATGAGTGGCTTTGCTATGCCACCATCCCCTCCCCCAACACAGTCACACTGGGGGTTTAATCCCACATTTATGATTTGAAGAGAGAGTACTACTTCCATCTCAGCATGCAGGGCCTCTGACCTATTTCTGATCAGATATTTCTGAAATACATCTCCCGTATTCCACAAAAAGAGCATGGTGATCAGACTCAGCCCCAAGGCCTCTGGATGCATCTGCTTAGTTTTCGCTTTTATATATGGACTGAGGAATGAGATGTGAAGCATATTTGCAATTCAAATACCTTAAAACAGGGGCTGTCAGACCCCAAAAGATAACCAGTACAGAACAATCACTGTGTGAGCCAGCCAGGAGAGATGACGGTTACAAGCCACACTAGGTAAGACACAGAGCAGCACCAGCAGCCCCTCACCGACCGCAAGTCAGGGGGGTAGCAGGTCTGCCCTGGCAGTCTTTCTTCAGTTCAGTGAGTTTAAAACAAATCCTTTTGGAAAAATCCTCTTAGGAGTCTATCGATTTCTTACAGAACGGTCATTTTTCACAAGCACTCACACTAAGTACGGAATCTTATTTAAGGACAGCGATCAAGTACTAAGAAACACTGCGCAGCTGAGCACAGAAACGGTTACCTCTGGGTGTCCAAAGGTGAAGACTGGACCTGGTTCTTCAGCCACAGAGCAGACAGGCGCAGGAAGGCACTCTGCTGACCTGCGCGGCCAGTATGATGGACCAGTAAATTCACACCAGAGAGCCAAGTATTTTTCAGTTTACAGGTAAGGAAGTCTAAAATCAAGATGTCAACAGTAATTTATAACTCCACTGAAGTAATTACAGTCATTACAAAATGTCTAAAAGAACTCATTGCCAGTCTCAGATTATTAAGGTAACGTTCAAAAAGAAAACAAAAATTACTCTTAGTATTCAAATGTCAAACAAAATAATTATGTCATAAATATGCAATAATACAAACTAGCTCATGCCACATAAAGTAAAACTGATAAAATTAAAGTTGTCCTTTTGGAGATGTGAAAAATATTGGGTAGGCCAAAAAGTTCATTTCTTTTTTCCCATATAATGGCTCTGGCAGTGCTTATTTCTCTTTAACTCCATTCCAAACAATTTTGTTAAATTGTATTGTGACAGCTGTCATGTCAGTATACATTTAAAAGAAACATCAAAATTGGTGAGTATCTGTGCAGCCATTTTAATATTTAACATGGAAGAAGATATACATTTTCAGTACATTATGCTTTATTATTTCAAGAAAGGTAAAAATGCAACTGAAATGCAAAAAATGATTACTGCAGTGTATGGAGAAGGTGCTGTGGCTGATCGAATGTGTCAAAAGTGGATTGTGAAGTTTCGTGCTAGAGATTTCCCACTGGACAACGCTCCGTGGTCAGGCAGTCCAGCTGAAGTTGATAACAATCATATTAAGACATTAACTGAGAACCAACGTTATACCACACAGGAGATGGCTGACATACAAAATATACAAATCAATATACAAATCAATAAAGTTTTTGGTGAAAATAAAAATGTGTCTTTTATTTTGGTCTTTTAAGCCAACCCAATACTTTAACTTTTCCAAATAGAGCAGTTAGTATTAAAGAAAGGATTGGAGAGGAAGGCTATCAACAGTATCTTTTAAAATATTTCTTTCATAAATAATTCTATATTAATACACAAGGCAAGAATATAGTCCTTAAAAAGGCAATCTCAATTTCATTTTGATATACACCAAGATTGAATGTTTTTAACTATTTAAGAGAAGGAAAGAGATAAGATACGACATTTTCCAAAACTATTTCCTTGATGTCAAGTGAGAACTTCAGATGTAACATCCACATACATCTTTAACGTGATTTTTAAAGCTGAAAGTGCTTAAGATTTGAGTCCTTTACTCAAAATGGTTTCAACTTCCAAACACACTATCTGATTCAATAAAGCCTTGGCACTTACACTATGAAGGTCAGAGCCGGAGATTCCCAGCAAAACATTTGAGCAGAAGGCTATTACCTGGCAACTGTGTTTTTTCTTTGCTCTGAGCACATAACTGAAAGAGAGTTAATAACAGATCTTCAGACGACGGTGTGAGCAAGCCTCCTGTCGCCGAGCTGAAATAGTGATAGGCCACGTCACAGACAAAAGACACTGAAGAGTCATTATTTTCAGCTTCTGACAATATCTTTGCTTTGGATAAAGTTTCATGAAGTTTAACAATAATTCTTTCAACATATACTTCTCCAATCAAGTAATCTAGAGAAAAAAATCAGACAAAAATTAAAAAATATTAACAGTATACTTCCGAATACCTTACAACTTGAGTCTTTATATATGTGTTTATAAAAAAAAAGTGCTGTTTATTAGACAAAAGAAAATCATATCAACAAATCAATCTACTCTCACAAAAGCCTCATGTAAAAAAAGCAGTTTTAAATTAAACTTAAAAAGCTATGCTTTACAAAATTAGGGCAAAGAGTATTGCTAAATTCAAAACACTTTAGAATAAAAAACAAAATATTAAATGGCATCAAGCCATGCTACAAAGATAATATAAACACTGAGGGTACTTACAAAATTAAGATATTTTTATGAATTATGTGTTGCATTGTCAACCAGTAATATGCAAACTCAGCAGCATGAAATCCCCCTAAAAGTGACAGGATTATTCCTCAGTGAAAAACAAAAGTCGTATTTTTGCCTACCATTTTTAACATGTTGGGATAACACCAGGCTTAAAAGAGTCCATCTTTCTGAGAAGTAAGGTTCAGAAGTTACTGTGGATTCCAAGTCCTTATTGCAAAGACGATCTGCCAACGTCACCAACTTCTCTCCGAGGATATCTCCTTTCAGCCAAGAAACGACTAAAGCATGTTTCTCTGAACTAGAACATGCCTAGACCGCACAATTAAAGCAACGATTAGAAGCAAGACCACAAAGTCTGTCCACCTGGAGTCGTACTTCCGGTGTCCTGAGCCTCCCTAAATCCCTCCCATGGCCCTACCCCTTCTCGCCGCCCCACTTGATGCTGAGGCGGCAGCTTCCCTGGGCCCACAAAGCCTCACTCACTGCACCCCGTGCTCTGCTCATCCCTCTTCCCAGCCACTTCCCCATGTCCCACCCATTTTTTGAGAATAAGTACAGATCCCACCTGCTTTATGAGCTCTCCCCCATCCTCTCCAGCCCATACTCATCACTGATTTTCTCTGAATTTCTAAAGCACTTACTGGGTTGTATTATTATTTAAATGTTTCATCTGTATGTGTCTTGTGTCCAATGAGACTCTAAGTTCCTTGAGAGCAGACACAGTCTAAAACTTCTTTGACACCTGCTATCAACTCTGAAGGTACGTTCAATAATGAGTGGCAGAATTTTGAGGACAGATTTTTAAAAAATGCTCTATAGATATTCAATTTTTGTTCATTAATTTTGCTAAAATTACAGCACAATTAATATATGATGGTAAATTACTTCAATATGAATAATGGTACTTATTATTATTTCTATAAATTCTTTGAAATAGTTACTAGGGCCAGATAGGTGACAGCAACTAGTTTATTTTCATAGGGTGGAGAAGCAAGGGAAAAAAACTGTAAATCCCCCCACAAAAGCACGCTGATCCACGTTCCCAGAGTTTCTTTTGTTTTAAGGGTTGAGAAGAAGGGAATTTGGTTCATTTCAAAGCAATCTAGGAAAAAACAAAAACAAAACCCAAGTGTGGACTGGGTAATGCCTGAAAAACTTTATCCTTTTACGTAAAAAATTGTGGGGTAACCACAGCTTTCATTTTTAGCCTGAGCTTTACCACAACTCTGCCTTTATGACCTTGGACAAATCTCATAATCAACCTGGGCCTATTTCCTAATTTGAAAAATGAAGATTAACATAGAAAATCTCTAAGGTTCTTTCTTGCATATAAAATTGAGGTTTGTTTTTAAAGAAGGCGACTTTAGGACTGTGCTCATAAGTATGAGGTAGCATAAAAACAAGAAAAACTAGAGTTTAGGTGACTATAAAACTGGCTTTCCTAATACAGTTTATCAAAAAAAGACTAGTCGATTTTATAGAATCCTACAAAATCTAGAAAATAATTCTCTAAACAGAATGTGTCTCGTGTTAGCAAGACATGAAGTTCAACTTCTCCCTGTTTCGTCTACAGGCAGAACATGAACGGCTTTAAGGACGGGAAGCTGGCTGCTCATGGGTGGGAGGGAAGCAAAAACTGCCCTGGTGGAGGTCAGTCTCCCAAACACAAGTACCCAAACCCTAGGGCAGGCATATCTCTCAGCTGGAGACGGAGGGATCACCCTCTCACAAACGGTTAACTCCCCTCACTCTGATTCTGGGCTTGTCAGGCAGCTTCCTATTAACTCGGCTCCAGGCAGCCTGCCCACAGGCAGGGAAGGTGCTGGGTAAGCTAATGCAAACAGGGTGCCCGATAAGTTATATTTCTCACTGAAAAAATAGTACTGCTGTTTGTTTATTTTGTGAAAAGGTAAACTACTGGGGAAAATGCGGAGTTATGGTTTAATTGGTACAGTTTCAGTTTTGCAAGAAATGGTTAAGATGGGCCCTGGCTGTTGTGGCTCAGTGGACTGAGCGTGGGCCTGCGAGCTGAAGGGTCGCCAGTTCAATCCCCCAGTCAGGGCGCATGCCTGGGTTGCAGGCCAGGTCCCCGGTAGGGGGCGTGCGAGAAGCAACCACACATCGATGTTTCTCTCCCTCTCTGTCTAAATATAAAATAAAGGTTCTGTCTAAAAATAAAATAAAATCTTAAAAAAGTAAAAGAAATGGTTCAGATGGTAAATTTTGTTGTGTTTTATGCCATAATTTTAAAAGACAGAAAAAAAATGGTAAGTTAGAGTTATCTGTGTGAAACTTAAAAATAATCCAAAAAAGCAAATATTAGAATTTTAAGTAGTTATAACATTTCATGGTTGGAAATGTGTTGTTAATTATATTATTTACATCTTCAGTAGGAAAGAATACTTAGGTTTTTTTAATTAACTTTCCAAATTGTTTGTGGGTTTTTTTAAGATTTTATTTTATTTTTAGACCAAATTGTTTTCTGTTCCTTGATTTCTTTTCATTATTCTCATAATTCACTTTTTTATTCAGTTAAGTTGCCATCAAAGGCCAGAAAAGTTTAATTTGCCTACATAGTATTCCACAGCTGAGCCGACAATCTCCTGATGTGTTCTAGCCAAAACTACCACCACTGAATCCATTTCTATGGAAGAAAAAGTGACTAGGATAAGAGTAGAAACCTGTAGCCTTCGTTTCAAAAATAAAATGTTTGCGCTCTTCCTGTGGGGAGCACACCCCGCCCCCCGGCCGGCGCGTCACCTGTGCCCTTCCAGCTCCTAAGCTCCAGGGGCCCTTCTTTTGCTTCTGTAACTTGTTCCCTGAGCACACGCAGCCCAGCTGGCTCACCTCCACTACCTTTGTGACTTTCTAAGTAAACTTTCCCTTTTAATTTGAAAAAATATATAAATAAAAAATAAAATGCTTAACTTTCCCTTTGTTACCTGCTAGGGTACAAACACTGGATTTTCCAGAGCCTGTTCATTCTTCCCTGATATTCCTAACCTGAAAAATACTGCAGAAAAGCAAGCACCAAATATCTTCCCAAATTGTGGGAAATGATCATAATGAGGAAGTTCTCTGACACAGATGTCTAGCCACATACCAGTGTGTCACTATGACTGAGGTTTTAATTTTTCCATATCCATAAATACAAAAAGGGAAGAAAAAAAATCCCAAGATACCTTTTCAATGATCTGAAGAACTGAATTCCATTTCAGATCCACCTGAAAGAGGAAAGAGTCAGAAATAATCACTGGAAGGAAGAGTAAAGGTTTACAAGTAAATGAAGTGCCCAGGTAACCGCTACAGAAATGAAACGTTTTCAGCCAGTCCAACTCCCCCTTTTGTTACCAGGCATTTGTCATGGTCACATACATATGTACTTGACACCTACCCGGAAGTCTCACACACGTCCCAAATCACAAACAGTACACCGCTTATCTTTAAAGCGACATTCGTAATCAAGAAACAATCCAAACATCCCCCTACACAGGGCTCCTCGGCTATAATCATGGTGCCAGCATAAACCACTACTGTTTGAAAAGAGACGCAACAGTAATACCTCAGTGAGATCATCCAAGACATCTTTTCTTTCCTTATCATTGTCACAGCAACGGAGGGCACTGTACAAAATATCCACCAAGAAACCAGCGTCCTTCCTTTGGTCTTCATTTAACCAACCAATCAGTTTCTGGTATAAAAACCGAACTGCAGGATTTTTTTCTACAAGTCTGGCTATTTCAAGAGGTTTGAATTTGACAATACTCTGCTTGTCATCATCTAGTAGCATCTTAAACACTTGGGTTGAAGAGAAGTAAGTGAGCACAGTGGAAAGAAACCTTAGATGTTGCTCTGATTTTTGTTTGTTGACAAAATTAATACTCATCTCTGCTAGTCTGCAGACTAAGTCTTCCAAAGGTTTCTTCCGTAACGGAGATATAAGCTCTGAGCAGTTAAGGGAGAGAGGAGGTTCAGTCACTAATTCACAGCCCTCACTGTTCTCTCCTTCTGAGGAGACACATTTTGCATTCTCTGTATTACTTTCAGGCATCTCATCAGCAAATCTAACCTTACCAACTTTTTTTTTATTTGACTTCAACAAGCTCTTTGGCTTTTGAAGGACCTGTAATAGGTTAGATACACCCAAAACAGACTTATAATCAGCTTCTGGCTTGTTGATTTTCTCAAAACAGATCTCTGATAGTCTTTCCCAGAAATTTTGTAGCACTTTCTTCAAGTTGTGAGCAGTTTTATCATCTTTTTCTATAGCTGCTTTGGCTTCCCAAGAGCTTAAAGTTTCTGCTAAATAATCAAATAGTTGCCCATCTTGTAATCTTTGGTCTTTGAGAACTTCATCAATCACAGGAATCAACTAAAAGAGAAGGTGAAATAGAAAAGTTCAGTTTTCAGAAAAAATAAAATTTTAAAAAGGTAGTTATATAATATCATAAATTTTCTTATTTAAGAAATGGAAAATAAGGATTTCCCCCCAGAAGTCTGAAAAGAGTTAACTTGAAAGTCACTTTTGCATCATATAAAGAGCTTAAGATTTCATTGTGTTCCCACTGAATTACTTCACTTTTATGATGTCAATGACCAAGATTTTTGGTCATTAACGAATAATATACTTTTTTCTGCATTTCTGAAGTTATTCAAGTTTTTTGCTTTTTTCCTAAGCCAATATGAAAGACAGAGGATCCACAGAATTCAGAACCCTTTTTCTAGAATTACAAAGACAAGAGAAGTTAACTATCTGAGACAGCGACTAGGACTTGGCCTTACATTTCATTAATTACTTTCCTACCACAGGAGGCATATTCTAGAACCTGCTCTCATCACTGATTCTAAAAGTCAAGCACAATTGTTCACAAAAGGATACATGTACTTGAGTACTTTAGAAGTAACGAATACTCAAGTACATGTATTTGAACTTATCGTATTTAAACTTGCTGTATTTTGCCGTGTATAACACTCACTTTTCTGCCCAAATTTTTGAGGGAAAAACAAGGTGTGTATTATATCTGGGTATAACGATCACACACCACTGGTATAATAATGGGCCAAACAATCCCACATAAAATGCGCACAAACGGGGCTGTGAGCTATACACGGCAAAATGTGGTCATACAAAGGCCAAAAACCGCGTCTTCTACATTCTGTTTGCAGTCCAACTCCGAAAGAGTCAGGGCTTGTTCATCCAGGCTAGTCCCAGGCGTCACAGCACTGCACGATTACACTGGCAACTGTGAAATCTTTATGAGGGAGGCTAATTAATAAGAAATGGCAAAAAGATACAACAAACTTGATTCTTTATAGTCACTGTGGAAAAGCAGTGGTGATTTTTACACTATAAATACCTGATCACTGACGAGCATCTCTTCGATCTCTTTCTCCCCTAAGTTTTGCTGCATTATAAAACGCAAGCAATCAAAAAAAGCAGATGTCACTGCCGCGCACTCTGAGAGGCTGGTTTTGATTCTCTCCGTCGACAGCCTAAGAAATAATGCATAGCTGTGGCTTACTCTTTCATCGAAGAGAATATAAGCAACTCAGAAACACCAAAATAGAGTCATCGAAAGGGCATCATACCAAAAGAAGAGGATTTTTAAAAATAAAATTCTTAAAACCAAAAACTAAGAATAACAAAACTACAGTCTGATTAGAATATGAAGTTGAAGAACCATGAAAAAAAGCCTACTTTAAAAAACTGTCAACAGAAGGTAACACATTTATTTTCTATTCATGAACCAATCCAGCTACAAATTTTAAAGACAGGACTTAACCAAATAAAAAACAGTGTGAAAAAATTTAAATAATTAATAGAATTGGGTATCTTTTATTTATTAAGTTCAACAAATACACTGAAATAATTTTTAACTGTGGCTTTAAACTTCCGTGTTTGGGGAATTTTTAGAAACTTTATAGGTTCATTTTCTGCATTTACGCATTTGTATTTATCAACATTCAAAAAAATGGCTCATTTGCAAAATGGCCTATTGCCACCTAAAGCTATAACCTAATAGTCTCTAAGATAATGATTTTCAGCCACTGTGTTCTTACCATAGTTGCCTCACTCTCTGCTGTATCTGAGCCCTAAAGCCTTGAAAGCACCCAAGAAAAAAGTTCCAATTTAAGTATCTAAAAACTTGAAAAGTGTTTAATGAACAGCAAAAACAATTTTAAATAAGAAAGACAATTATGTAAATTGTCATCCTATCCATCTGTGAAAGCAAGAAAAATCTCTTCTGCTTTAAAGATCAACAATTTAAATCCCTTACCCTGCAACGAGAGAGGTGAAGAAGTTTTTGAAGAAGTCCAGCTGTGGATCAGTGACAGACTGGGGGAGTTTGCTGATAAACGGCAGAAGGTAAGGACATATGACAGTAGCCAGACCTCGACCGCCTTCACGAACCACGGCTGACAGCTTGGGAAACACACTTTTTTTTGCATTTACATGAAGCCAACAGTCCTAACCAGAGAAAAGATTACAATAATAAAGATCATAAGCATACTTTTCCCAGTTAAGAGAGAAGACATATAGGTCTGAAAAATACAAATCAAGTATTCTACCCTAAAAGCTAACATCTCTCATTGCCATTAGAAACTAAAACTCCGAAATTATAAAAAATGTATTACATATAGTAATCACGTACCCACATGCTTCCAAGATAATATTCATCAGAAATAATTATTTAACTTAAACTATTTGGCCCTGGCTGGTGTGGCTCAGTGGTTCTCCCCTGCAAACCAAAGGGTCACCAGTTCGATTCCCAGTCAGGGCACAGGCCTGGGTTGTAGGTCAAGTCCCCAGCGAGGGGTGCATGAGAGGCAACCACACAGGGATGTTTCTCCCCCTCTTTCTCCTTTCCTTCCCCTCTGTCTAAAAATAATATGAAATAAATAAAATCTTAAAAAAAATAAATTTGCATGAAAGCTACTTTCTAGAAGGGACAGTTGTATGTAACCTTAAACACAAGATTCAGAGGCGCTGGCTTCAGTGGGCACACAGGGACAAGGGACACTAGCTAAACGGTAAGTAAATAAAGCCCTCTGCCGTTTCGCAGTCAGTTTAAGATTTACACCAAGTTTTGGATTAAGTATTTTATTTCTAAGAAAGTATTTTTTCAGTAGGTTTTAGATATAACCTAATAGTCTCTAATATAATGATTTTCAACCACTGTGTTCCAAAAAATTTTAAAACCCGCAATATCTGACTGTGTTGTCAGGTGCACTGACTTCTTTTCCCTTAGACTGTCAATTTAAAAAATGACAACAGCTAACACTACAATAGCCACCTGGTGCGAATGAAGCAAAATTATACCTATTTTTTTGTCAGATCAGCAAAAAATATATTTTTTGGTGAGCTACAGATTTTTTAAAGGATTTTATTTATTTATTTTCAGAGAGAGGGGAAGGGAGGGAGAAAGAAAAACATCAATGTACAAGAGAAATATCGATGTGTGGTTACCTCTTACACACCCTCAACTGGGGACCTGGCCTACAACCCAGTCACATGCCCTGACTGGGAATCAAACCAGCGACCTTTCAGTTCACAGGCCAGCACTCAATCCACTGAGCCACACCAGCCAGGGTTTGTGCTGCAGACTTTTAGGAATCAGTTCATGTGTGCCACGAGATGGAAAAGGTTAAAAAATCGCTGCTCTAGGACAAGCATTCCCAGATGTACTGAGCATACCTCCTCACCTACCTCAACAGTTGTCAGGGTGTACAGGACAGCCTCCCAGAGGGCGGGGCACACAGTGGGGTCACTGTCGTCGATGCTGAGGAGAACAGAGGCGCTCACTCTCGCTGCTTCACCTCTCATCAGCTGTGGAAGACGCTGGCACAAGGTGGAAACTAACTCAAAATAAGCGGCGCGGATCTAAGAGAAAACACGAAAGCAGAATTAAATTAAAGCCAAGTAAAACTATGATAAATAGGTTATTCATATTAACCCTCCCATAAAACCAGAAGGGCTACAAAAATACTTTAAAAAATCTTTTTAGAAGTATAGAATGACTAAAAAGACATTAGAAATTACCTAGCCAAAAGTGAAGGCAGAAAGAATTCAACTTTCCATTTGTTAGGTTGACGAAAACACAAATCCTCTCTAGTGGCAGGACCCTTCATCTGGGGCCTTGGACTAGCCTACAAACATACCAGCCAGCAGAAAGCTAAATACAGCCAAACAAAAAATAAGATACCATGAGCTACTATCAGTCATTACCAAAGATAACACAGAGATTTGAGACTTTAAATCTTAGAATTATTAGTTACAAACTCCAGGTCAACAAGGCTTGGAGTAATATAATAATTTAACAAAAGTTTACAGAAACAAATCTTAGAAAAAGTACAGCAGATCTGAAAAAAGAAGCAAGCACAATCCCTAATCTAAAAGTAAAAAAATAAAAGCTCAATTCAAAAAAATTACCCACGAAGTAGCATGAAAAGACAAAAAGATGAAAGCACCAAGAAGCACTTAAGACATATAGACAAGGAGAGTGAGAAGATTAACATATAGGTAATCAGAAGCCCAAAGGGAGAGGAAAGAGAGAAAGAGGCAAAGGAAACATCTGAAGAGACAAAACTGAGCATTCTGTAAGAATCAATGAAATATACCAATGTCGAGATTCAAAAAGTCCTGTACACCCCAAACAGGAAAAGAGACAAACAAGTAGATTAGAGAAGGAACACAAAAATCTAAACAGCTTATGTAGAGATGCTAAAAGTCACTTAGCAGAGCAGTTAAAGTTAAAGAGAGATGTCATCTGAATTCCTATTAAACTGATGAAAATCGGGAAGATGAATGGCACCTAGTCGTGGCTGCAACGTGAGCCTATGTAGGGTTCACCACGTGCTGATGGTGAGTCTAGAGTGACACAGCCACTTCAGTATTCACTAATTCAGTAGTTCTGGGGACTCTACAGAACATAATTACCACAATAGTTAAGAATTAACTAAACAAACAAAAGGATACATATTAAGTACATTTAGAACGGTAAACTGGTGG
Organism: Mormoops blainvillei; assembly: GCA_004026545.1. NCBI lineage: Eukaryota > Metazoa > Chordata > Mammalia > Chiroptera > Mormoopidae > Mormoops > Mormoops blainvillei. The sequence continues at coordinate 170,567 of PVJD01001796.1, read as the reverse complement.
AGGTGGAGAATGCAGAGACAGAAACAAAAGGGGAAAAAAAATTACATTCAATGAGTAGAGCCTTGCGCAAACCAATAATTTCAATCTAGGTGCCAGGAATAGAGTATGATAATTCAACTCTCAATCTGAAATCCAAACAATTAAATAAAAAAGTGAAACTACAGTACCATTCTGGTAGAAAAGGCAATTCAGTCCCACCACAAAGGTGTATTTGTAGAGTTTTAAACAAACAATAAACATGAAGCATAAATGTAGACTAACATAATCAGGAGGGAAAAAAGGAATTAGGCAAATGTCTGCAAATAAGAAAGACTAAGATACCTGAGGCACACTGTGCTTTCCGTACTTCCAAAACTTATTCTGTGACAGAAGAGACTTAAATTTCTCTTCCAGAGACTCAAGCTCGTGATCAGGTATGAAGCAAAGCAATTTCTTTAAGGCCAACAAGGAACACGTTACAACCCGATAGAATTTAGCTTCTCTCTCTTCCTCTGGAACAGTTCTTATTGTGAAAACAAAAGAAATACGTATAAGGATTGAGAATAAGCCAACTACCTATTTGGTATTTCTATTTTAAATGTTTTATCATTAAATACCTACCAAAGTTGCTTTATTTCTATATTCTATCCTTCCTATGCCAAGGCCCCCCCTTCAAAATACAATCACTCACAGAATTTTAATCACACACGTTTCACATAATAGCAGGTGAAAGCACACGGAAAGCCGTGGCCGCGGGAAGCGTGCCTGCCCCCGGTTCGCGGCAGCAGTGCCCAGAGGAGCCTCAGGAACGAACGTTAATGCTCCGCAGACGGCTTTCCTCCGATGGACTCTTAACAGTCTCATTAGAATATAATAAGAGTAAAGGGAACATTTCACTACTCTTTCAGTAGAACTACTGATAGTTTTTCAACTACTTTCAACCACACTTTAAAACAGTCCCTGCTAAGAGTGTCAAAAAGTGCATGTGGGAAAAATCTAAAAGCATCTCTCTGAAAAACACCCACATATGTGGCTCCCAAATAATTCAACTTAAGTAGCGGGGCAGTTTCCAAGGAGAAGCACTTAAAATGGCACGGGGCACACAGTACCGCATTAGGCGTCTTCAGCCCTACATCTGGCACCCCTTTACAAACATCGCCTTAAAATCACCACGCTCTGGTCCACGAGTAAAAGAGCTCCTCACATGATTTACGCAGACACAACTTACTGTGGGTCACTGAGTGAGTCAGGTGTTTCTTTTATCAGATGATCCTGCAGCACCTGCAGAGGGAACACCCCAAGCCTTGAGATCTTACTGCATGCCAATGGTGGCTGGATAGAGCATAAGCCTCATCTTACCTAGAGGTTTTTTATGCCTTCCCAACAAAAGATGCTAAATCAAGTAGTAAAACTAAAAGGTTTAAGCTTTACCTATTTTTCTTTCCCTACCATCCCCAAGGTCGGCGGCTACTGGGGTAAAGATAGGGTACTTCTCCAAACACCTGCAGTTTCCATCAAGAGGAACTGTCCCCCTCGCCCAGCTGGTGTGGCTCAGTGGATCGAGCACCAGCCTGCAGACCAAAGGGTCAATGGTTCGGTTCCCCATCAGGGCACAGGCCTGGGTTGCAGGCCAGGTCCCCGGTTGGGGGTATGAGAGGCAATTGATCAATGTACCTCTCACGCACTGGTGATTCTCACCCTCTCTTTCTCCCTCCCCACTCTTTAAAAATAAATAAATATTTTTAAGAAATAAAAAAAATGCAACATGAACTATGTTATTCATTGTTCTAAAAAGACAATCTTCCACTGGAAATGTTTCACACATACACTCCCTCATCATGCCGGGTAGAAGAGCTGTTACTGTAACGTGCCTGCTGTTCCTTTACTTAAGGAAAAATCGAGAACAGTTCCCAGGACTTACACTCAGGATCTCATCCTTACAGAACGCTATGGCCTCGGGCTGCTTGCTGGCGGGGAAGGCGGCTGCGAAGGCATCCTTTGCTGCTGATGCAGCGGGTGGGTACGTGTCACACTGGGCCAGGAGCCAATAGCCCATCACGCTTTTTAAGTAAGGAGCCAAGTGTTTCTTAACTTTGAGGATGAGTTTTTCAAACGCTTGCTGCGTGGCTTCTCGAACCCGGCGGTCATGGTCCTATTGTAAGTGTAATATGGTTTAAAATCGCTCTATTGAAACAAATACAGATATTCTGGAATAGCCTATGATGACCCATTAACTAAGAATTCCACTATGTGCAGAGCTAGGCAAGGATCAGTAACCATGTGAAGAAATTGACTAATTTTTCCTTTTCCCCTTCTCCCAATGAGATACAAACTGTATTAAAGCTACAGTTAAGGTTAGGCCTTAAACAATTAAGCAACTGATTCTCATTCTTCTGTAGTAAATATACAAAGAAATTAAACTGTCAAAATTTATTATTACTGGGAAGCATCTGGGTAATTCTGACCCAGTTTTTGAAAACACAGACCCCCTATACACTTCATACAACCCAATGGTCAAATCTGTGTAACACCACTGACATGACATTTCATAATCCTCACCAAAAATGTCATATAAATCTGACAGTCCTCATAACTTCAATCAAAAAAAAAAAATACAACAGAAACAAGCTACTTAAGTCTTAATACTTACGAGTGAAATTTTGCAAAAAATTCTTGGCCAGTATGGAAGAACTCCTTTTACGATTTCTGTGTCTCTTTCTGTACACATGGTTCCAAATTCTTGCATAGCCTAAAAGTACATTATTAACATTGTCAAGGGTCAACCACCATAATATTGGTTATTGATTATATTTATTCTGCTCTGGAAGTTATGTCTATTTTATGTAAGGGGACAATACATTGGGTTTTTTTGGTGCCATATGGGACTAATTTAAAGAGTTTCTTTACACGCTAGTATGGCAGGAACTTTTCAGTTGTTTTTTAAAAAATAAAATACATGCAGTCATGCCTGGAGTGGCTCAGTGGACTGAGCACCAGGCTACGAACTGAAAGGTCACTAGTCTGATTCCCTCTCAGGCCACATGCCTAGGCTGTGGGCCAGGTCCCCATCTGGGGACGTGCAAAAGGCAACTGATTAATGTTTCTCTTGCACACTGATGTTCCGCTCCCTCTCCCTCCCTTCCCCTCTCTCTGAAAATAAATAAAAAATTTAAAATAAATACACAAATAAATAAAATATAAGAAACAAGTAAACAAAAAATCCCATTTAAAATTATACAGTCAAATTACATATTCTAATGGGAGCAAAACTATACAGCCAGGAACTCAAAGTGGTTCAAAACATGCAGAGCAACACACTAATCTATATCCTGGAAAATAAGTACAAACTAGCTTAAGTGTATGTGTCAGGAAAAAGTACAACTGTAAAAGAAATTATTTGTGGCGATTCATTTTCCTTTACATAAAATATGCCAATGATACTTTAATAAAAGGACTATCTTTTCTTAAGATAATTTATGAAACCAATAAAACTTGCTTTTAATTTTGTTGTGACATCTTTCTTAGAAAGTTTCCGCAGCACCATTCGGAAATCAGAATCTACAAGACTGTCTATTTCTTCAGCTCCTTGAACAGCAGGCACATAGCCTAGGTCACTCTGGAATGTTCCAAAACCAATAAATCCAGGCACGGTTCCCTGTTCCTTAGCAAGAAGTTCTGCAGCTCGGCCACTGTTTGAAGGCTAATAAGAAAGTAGAGAGAAAATAAAATGTAAGAGTCCAGGGAGAGTTCCAAATTTAGCTTTGAGTGCTTTAGAGTATACTTCCTTAATAATTCCCATAACAGAACAATTTGAGTTTTTATTTGAGTTTTTTCCTTAGCCTGAAATTTCATGTATTGCAATGTTCCCCAAAGATAAATGTTTCTACTAACAAGGAGTTATCCATAATGATCCTAGGAGTTATTTCCTGGTTTCCTAAACATCAGAACAATGCTCTTTAAACTGGGAACAATCCATTAGTGGCTCAAGATATCAAGGTAATCAATCACAACAGCATTTTAAAGACACAGAATAAAATATTTAAAATCAGGGAACGTATCATGTATGATAAGTCTAAGCATTATTTATAAAATGTTTTATTTCCAACTTTTGTATAAATAGTATGTGTTGTAAATTGATGTAAAATTAACTCAAATAGAGTACATCTTTTCATTCATCCATTCATTCAACAAATATTTATTACATCACCAGCATGGAACAAGACTAACCATAGCTGTTTCTAGACTAGGACTCCTTGAGGACAGACACACTAATCACTGCCACATACTCAAACCTCTTTGGGCTACAATGGTTACAAGTTACATTATTGTATACATAAAAATCCATATGATAATTAGGATAGAAGATACATTACTTTGTTCTGAACCATAATCAGTGATCCATCTCACTGATACACAATGTAGCAGTCTCCTAGTACTAAAAGTTAAGGAGTTAGTTGTGACACAGAAATAAAATTTTGAACTGCTGAAATAAATTAACATATTGTCATCTAACAAATGTTTCAGTTCAATGTCCAGGATGACATTACGACCCATCTAAACCTGTTTCTTATTTCTCTATAAGAATATTCAAAAAGGGTTATCCAAATGTGTGATTCAATTTTCTCATACCTAGCAAAACTGTGTGTGGAAAACTGATTTGTCAAGGAATAATCTGAACTACTTTCTAAACTGAAATGGGTGATCAGAAATGAAAATGTTGGCCTGAATTACATTTCCCCCCCCAAAACAAGACCATTTAAAACTAACTGCAAAAAAATGGTTCTCTAGTTCAAAACTATATTAAAAGGAACATTATTCAATATGTCTTTCTCAATACGGATACAAAAACAAAGACCTACAAAAAAAGTTAGTGAACTACAATTCTGAAAACTAAATATGATGACCTCAGTACATCAGAATTCTATCTATAATCCCATTTGTAAATTGCTCTATGAGGAAACAGAACAATGAAGAAATATAAAAAAGAAATAATTAACTTCCGGCCAAGATGGAGATGTAGGTAGATACACTTTGCCTCCTCACACAACCAAAAGGACGATGACAAACTTGAAAACAAAAGAACAACCAGAACTGACAGAAAATCGAAGTGTATGGAAGTCCAACAACCAAGCAATTAAAGAAGAAACATTCATCCAGACCAGTAGGAGGGGTAGAGATGGGAGACTGGAAGTGAGGGTGGAGGGGACCCAGCAAGGCTGCGGCTGGAGGACAGGGCAAGTGAGGGGGCAGCCAGTGGTCCCACATTTGCATGCAGAGAACTGGGAGTAAAAACAGGGGAGCGAGAGAGACTACACAACCCACGGTTCCAGGGTGGGAAAAGAAAGCCTCAAAACCTCTGGCTGTAAAAACCTGTAGGAGTTGCAGCAGCAGGAGAAACTCCCAGCCTCACTGGAGAGTCCACTGGAGAAGCCCTCAGGGTCCTAGAACATACACAAAACCACCCATGCAGGAACCAGCACCAGAAGGGCCCAATTTGCTTGTGGGTAGCAGGGGAAGAGACTGAACACCACCTACAGCCAAGCAAGCGGCAATATTCCCTCTCAGACCCCTCCCCCACAGACAGAGCCACAAGGCAGCATGTGGGTTGCCCTGCTCTGGTGAGTACCTATGGCTCTGCCCCTTACAGTGTAATAGGCAGTTGAGACTAAAAAATATGGCCCAAATGAAAGAACAGATCAAAGCTCCAAAAAACAGAGCTAAGCAACAAGGAGAGAGCCAACTTACCAGGTGCAGAGTTCAAAACACTGGTATTCAGGATGCTCACAGAAATGGTTGAGTATGGTCGCAAAATACAGGAAAAAGTGAAGGCTATGCAAAGTGAAATAAAAAAATACATACAGGGAACCAACAGTGAAGGGAAGAAAACCAGGACTCAAATCAATGATTTGGAACAGAAGGAAGAAATAAACATTCAACTGGAACAAAATGACAAAACAAGAATTCGAAAAAATGAGGAGAGGCTGAGGAACCTCTGGGGCAACTTTAAATGCTCCAAAATCCGAATCATAGGGGTGCCAGAAGGAGAAGAGGAAGAACAAGACATTGAAAACTTATTTGAAAAAATAATGAAGGAGAACTTTCTTAATCTGGCAAAGGAAATAGATTTCAAGGAAGTCCAGGAAGTTCAGAGAGTCCTAAAGAAATTGGACCCAAGGAAGCACACACCAAGACACATCATAATTACATTATCTAAGATTAAAGGAGAGAATCTTAAAAGCAGCAGGAGAAAAGGAGAGAGTTACCTACAAAGGAGTTCCCATAAGACTGACAGCTGATTTCTCAAAAGAAACATTACAGGCAAGAAGGGGCTGGAAAGAAGTATTCAAAGTCATGAAAGACAAGTACCTATATCCAATATTACTCTATCCAGCAAAGCTATCATTTAGATGGGAAGGGCAGATAAAGTGCTTCACAGATAAAGTTAAAGGAGTTCATCATCAACAAGAAGCCCTTATTCTATGAAATGTTAAAGGGACTTACCTCAGAAAAAGAAGATCAAAAACATGAAAAGTAAAATGACAACAAACTCACAACTATCAACAACTGAACATAAAAACAAAAACAGACTAAGAAAACAACTAGAACAGGAGCAGACTCACAGAAATGGAGATCACATGGAGGGTTAGCAGCAGGGAGCAGAGAGAATGGAGGAAATGGTAAGGGAATAAGAAGCATAATTGGAGGTACAAAATAGACAGGGGGAGGCTAATAATAGTATAGGAAATGGAGAAGCCAAAGACCTTGTATGTACAACCCATGGACATGAACTAAGGGGGGGTAATGAATGCTGGAAGGGGGGGGTCCAAGGTGTGGAGGGGGATAAAAGGGAGAAAAAAATGGGACAACTGTAATAGCATAATTAATAAAATACACTTAGAAAATTGCTAAAAGCTAATTATTAAAATTAAATTTAAAATTATTAAAATTGAAAATTATTAAATTAGGAGCTAAAGGCTGAATTCTGAACTGACCTGAGCTATCAGAGCTGGACAGTGACATGTAGGATGAGAAGAAAAGGTATCAGGCTTCAAGTTGCCAATTTAAAAGTAACAAATTGGTTTTTGAATGTACTGATTGTATCTTTCGTTCAATATCTACTTTGAGCTTGAAATACAGTTACCGTTTCTCACTATTTACTCTAGTGTATGTTAGATGTTATACCCACAGTTCAAGAAGAAACTTGATTCTATTTCAGGCAGTTAATTTTCTTATGCTACACCTGCTTTTCTTCTGTGCCTGTCTTCCAGAGGTGTCTGAGGTAGCACAGTTGTGTCTACAGTTTAAATCCCAAACTCAGGACAGATCTTTCACCACTTGGCCTCAGCCATTTCCAGTCCATTCTTCTGTCACTCTTTTCCTCCCTTGTTCCAAACGAGCCGCCTCGATTTATGGCCCAGTCCCGGGGTGAATTCCCTGAACATGCCATGTCCTTTCACAGCCTGGTTTTTGCATGATCTTGTAGCTCCACCAGAAAGCCTCTCCTTCCTTTTCGTTGTCTGACAAACTCCTACTCATCCTTCAAAACACAATCGTGTTTTCAACACTTGCCTCCCTCAGGTCGACCCCCATTCTGTTCTGTTCTCCCACTTCCTTTCTACTCATACCTCTATCATCATTCTCTGATACATTATAATTATCTGTATACTTAACTGTTTCCAGCATCAAGAAAAGGGACATCTGTTTATCACCCTTGAATACACGGCATTCAGGATTCAGTCTTCTGCTGAATCAACAACTGCCATTCAAATCCGAGCTCTGCAACTTCCCAGTTACATGAGCTCAGGTAAATTAATTTCTTTAAAACTCTGTACCATCATGTTTAAAATGAGATAATTATAATTAAATCATTGTTGGGATTGCTGTCAAGATTAAATGTAAGTTTTTAAACCAGAGCAGTAATAACTGATTCCAGCAATCATCCTCAAAGAATGCTAAAACCATTAGATGAAAGTTTGTGGGAAAGAACAGGATATTCCCAGGTTCAAGCTACCACTTAACATATTATTTTAATAGCCAATGGAAAAAGCTGTCTTCACCAAGTGATGAAACAAATACCACCAACAGTGGGACAAGCAGGCACCCGGTGTCCCTGCGTGATGCACTGAGAACGCGGCACTTCATCTACGAAGCAGTCCTGTCGAAACCTGCTTAACCCGAACCTAATCATAAGGAACAATGAGACCAATTTAAATTCAGCAATACGGTCGGCCTAGACTCTTCTCCATCATAAAAGTAGGAAGCAGGGGGCGTTGGCTGGGAAACTGTCAAGAGCTAAATAAGTGAAGGGAACGAGTGATGCCCGGCTGGGTCTTGGATGTTTCCTGAATGCTCCATCTAAGAACAGTTACAGAGAACATTACGAAGGTGACTACAGGCACCTGAATCCAATGCTGTGTATCACTAGCGAACAGTAATATAATAGTGAAGTTTTCTGTGTGCTGCAACTGCTCATGGTTATGTGGAAGAATGGCATTGTTTTTAGAATACACATGATTTAGGAGTTGTCATAATTTCTGCGAGTAATTCTCATAAGTCTCAACAAAACACATGTACTTAGAGGAAGCAAAATGTGACCGAATATTACCAGCTGGTGACTCTATCTAGAGACAAGATTAGCTATCGCTGTAATATACTTGCATATGCTTCCCTAGTATTCTTTTCCCTCCGCTGGAACTATTTCGAAAACAAACCATTGAGGACATTTGTTAAGTAAAAATGTCCAGGGGCCGTGAGGGGTGCGTGCCGCCGCCGAAGGGACGGAGGCGGCGGGCAGGGCGGGGGCTTCAGCCTGGCCCCGGGGCTCCGCGCCCGCCGCCTCCGCGTGCCAGGCCGCCGGCTCACCCCGGCAAGCGGCCTCCGCGCTGACAGCGCCACCGAAGCGTCTCTTAAAGAACGGGGTGTGCGCGGGGGCAGCTCGGCGGGGGGCGCCTGGCCTCTCGCAGCCCCGCCACCTGCTCCGGCGCCGCCCGCCGGCGGGGACACGCTCCGGGAGGTCACGCCGCGCACGCGCCCCCGCCGCCCCGCAGCGGCGCTGCGCGCGTCCCCGCTCGGGCCGGCCACCTCGCGCTCACCCTGAGGTTCCCCTTGGTCCGCTGCTTGTTCTTCCCGCCCATGGCCGCGGTCTCTCGGCACGCTCAGCCGCAGCCCCCGGGTTGAAACGGCCGCACCACAAGTTCCGGCCCCGTTGCCGGAAATGGCTCCACGGAAGAACTTCCGCGGCCCGCCCCTTCCGCCACCCACCCGCGCCGGCCTGCAGCGCCGCTTCGGCGCCGGGCCGCGGCCGGGGACGAGGCTCCCAGCCGGCCTCCCGTCACAGTGGCAGCCACGCCCCCTGACTGACGTCACCTCCGCCCAATGGGAGGCCGAGCGTGGCGCCGCGGCGCCGAATGCCCTCTCTCTCTGTCCCGAGGCGAGGTTGGTTCCCAGCTTCGCTGACCCGGGGCTGGCGCGTGCGGCGGGGAGGCGCTTTCGCCCCCGGGTTGCGGCGGGACGACGTGGCAGTGGCCGTGGGGCGACGCGGCACGGTCGGACCTTTTAAAACGCGGCCGTCGGCATCGCCGGGGCGTTGCATGGAAACGCAGTCGGTCTGTCGGGCTCGCTCGCGGCTCTTCAGTCCGATTCTGGGTTTGAAACAAGATACCCAGGCCCTGTTAGAATTTGAGAAATAGTGCTTTAGGCACTGTTTCCCCCGAATTCATCCTTTGCCCTATTATAACTGTAACGTGCAGTTTTAGAAAAGAGGGTAATGTGGCAGTCTTAAATTTGAAGCGTACGGATCTCATAGCTCGCGATCTTGCTGCTGAGAATCACTAGGGAAACAAGCACATGATTCTGGCGATGGCCTCGCGTGTCCACACTCCTTGTAGCCGAGGCAGGATACTGAGCCCAGCAAATTATCCTGTAATCGGCAGGCTCCTCGGCAGGCGCAGGGACACTGAAAGACCGGGACCGAGCAGGGACAGCCTCCCTCTTCACGCCTCTGTCCCGGGAGAGGTTGCATCAGGCAACAGCGGGTGTCAGTCTCCCGCCCTTTAAACCATCGGGCCGGCCTCACCGAAACCTCGAGGATCCAGCAGCAGCAGGCAGCGCCCACCCCCAGGCAGCCTGGGTCCGAGCCGCCTGGCCTCTTCTCAGACGCCCGCACCTCCACTCCGCAGGGCCCTCCATTTAGCCCCGGGGCACCCGCCACAGCCAGGCACCGCTCTCTCTTCACGGCAGGAACCGAGCCCCAGCCGCCAGGGCCTCCAAACCAGTCTCATCACCCCCTTCCTTTTCCTGCCTTCCTCCCCCGCGCCCCAGGGACTGAAGCTGCGGCTATGGTGACCTCCGTGAGCTCTTTTGGCTCTTAAAAGCCCTTTTAACCAATTTCCTACATTAATGTTTTTTCTCTTTAAATAAGTAGTGAAGTTTGTTTTCCTGACTGGACCCCAAGGCATCAGAGGGCCAGACTGTGCTTCAGTGGAAGCCTGGAGCCCCTTGGCAGATTTTTTATGGGCTGTTTATGCTAAATCGTGTAATCTGTGTGTGTGTGTGTGTGTCCTTATAGAAACTCACTAATGACATATTCTGTTGGGTTTCCCTGATATACTAAAATAAAGCTTTCTTTAAAAAACAAAAGAAATAAAGCTGTGTAGTGTTTTTTATTAAATGCTGAAAGTAATTAGGTTTTTTGGATGAATTTTATCAAATTAATATGCAGAACACAAATTGGCTCACTTTTACTTCAACTCCAATGAATCTGGACTTGTGAGATTAATGTCAGAATTTTAAAATTATGTTTGTTTTACTTTAGAATACTACTGTTTGGCCCTGGCTGGTTGTGGCTCACTGGACTGAGTGCCAGCCTGCAAACCAAAAGATCACCAGTTTGATTACCAGTCACGGCACAAGCCTGGGTTGCAGGCTGGGTCCCCAATTGGGGGTGTACGAGGGGCAACCACACGTCGATGTTTCTCTCCCTCTCTCCCTTCCTTCCCCTCTCTCTAAAATAAAATCTTTATTAAAAAAAAAAATACTGTTTGCACAGGGATTTCTTTTACAAATAAAGGGGACATGTAGCCATGACTGGTGTGGCTCAGTGGGTTGGGTGTCATCCTAAAAAGGGAAGGGTTCGCTGGTTCGATTCCCAGTCAGGCCGTGTGCCTGGCTGCAGGTTCAGTCTCCTGTCAGGGTGTGTACAAGAGGCAACCAGAACAAGGTTTCTCTCCCTCTCTTTCTCCCTCCCTTTCCCCTCTCTAAAAATAAATAAAATATTTAAAAAAATAAAAATATATCCTCCCTTGCCCTGGCTGGTTTGCTAAGTTGGTTAGAACATAGATCCCATACACCAAGGTTGCAGATTTCGATCTCCAGTCAGGGCACATACAAAAAATGACCAACGAATGCATAAATAAGTAGAACAAAACCGACATTTGTTTCTCTAAAAAAAAAAATCTGTAACCAGGCTGTGTCTTTGACTGTAGCTCAATTTGCTGAAACTAAATTTAAAGAAAACCATTTCCAGAATAAGAAAAAAATTGTTAAAATCTAATTTGCCAAAAAAGAATTCTCTAAATTACCAATTTGATGAATGGTTGAGGCCTGTTAAAAAAATGTAAGATCAGCTCATGCCTCAGCCCAAGGATGGAGCATAAGTATACAAAATAGATGTGAGCGGCAAACTCCATTTAAGAAAAACTTCCTCCTGGCTGGTGTGGCTCAGTGGCCTGCAAACTGCAAGGTCACCAGTGTGAAGCCCAGCACATGCCTGGCTTACAGGCCAGGTCCCCAGATGGGGGCATGTGAGGCAACTGACTGATGTCTGTCTCCCATATCAATGCTGTTCTCTCTTTCTCCCACCCTTCCCCTCTCTCAAAAAATCAAATCTCCAAAATAAAAAAAAAAAGGCAAAAAAAAAAAGCTTCACCTATTTGTGTATCAAATGGTTGGGGTAGATGCGAAACTAAAGCTTTGAAAAAATCTATTTGCAAAATAGCTTTCAACTGTTAGTAAGAGGCACGCAAATAGCCCTGGCCAGTGCTATTTGTCCAGGTGGTCCAGGACCAGGTGGTTGCCTGGGTTCGATTTCCAGTCAGGATGCACATGGGTTTGATGTGTCCTGATGTGGGTTCGATTCCCGGTCAGGACACATACCAAGATTGCAGGTTCAGTCCCTGGTCAGGGCATGTGTGAGAGGCAACCAATTAATGTTTCTCTCTCTCACATTCTTTTCCTCTCTAAGCATGTTCTCACTAAGGATTAAAACAATTTTTAAAGAGGCACACAAATATAAATAAAATTGTTTTTATTTCATAACAAGCTGTCTAAAGACAGGCAGGAGCTGGTACAGCCTGAAAACAAGCAGTGGCATCTCAGCGGTTCTCTGGGCCCTTCCTGCCCTTGTGGTTGAAGGGACTACTGCAGCTCCAGCTGTTGCCCTGGTGCTACTGCAGAAAGAGGGCGCAGGAGGTGCCCTCGCTGTGTGTATCCTGTTAATCAGGAAAGTAAAAGTCTTCCCAGGCATCCCCCAGCCAAAGTCACCTGAGCTGCCAGAGAGGCTGGGAGTTCATGGGGGCAGGTAAAGGGCAGAGGGTGGGGAATGGGTGGCAAGTTGGATCATCAACATTATCTAACTCAAGTCATTAATTTCTCTTTCAAAATGGGTAGATATGTCAAGAAATTAAGAAATTTGTCATTAATTTTAAGACTGTAATTTAAAATGAAGTTCTGCTTTTAACCAGGACATATGTTTAACAGATGTACTTCAGCTGAACTATGTTTCCTCTTTTTTTACCCCTAACATTCTAGAATAGGGTTGAAGTAAAATTACTTAATATTTCAAGAAAGAGTGAATAAACAAATGGCCAACAGTGACAAAATACTTTCAATTGTTCCTCTGCTCAGTTACTGTCCTTCCACACCAAACAACATCTGGAAAACCCCCCCACATCCTTTGGCACTTAAAAATTGATACAGCTGACCAAAGTCCATGTGGTTTCCTCTGGCTCCATTAACATTGAACACTTTTTCTTCAAAAACTGAAAATTTTCTTTGTCTTTCCATTTCATCATTTGTGCCATCAAAAGGAATGTCTTCTCGGTGGCGAATCAAAATTCTCTTCCAGTTTAATTTTCTGAGTCTGAAAAGAAGTTTTAAAAGTAGAAAATTTGAAACCATGTTGTGCATTCTAGGGCACTGAAAATATTATTTTCCTAGAAGAAATCTACTTTTATGTCAGGGACTTATTTTAATCAAATATGATTCTGGTCATAATCCCATCCCCAAACTCATTTGTTGCCATTTACACTTATGTGGAAATTGCTGAATCTCAAACTTCCAAAAGGGACTTCTCAGAAACTCACTTGGGGCATCGGTGGAGAAAGGAGAAGATTAGAAATTCCCTTGTTTCACAGGGTATGCACAACTCAACATGAGGGAAGAATCGGATCCTTAGGAGTGGGGGGCCTTGAACTGACTTCTGTTTACAGATGTCTCCCGGGTGTACTATGTCAGGTGAGGGACCTGATGCTCACCACACGAGAGTATTATTTTATCCACTGACTTCAGACTGAATTCCCAGAAGATATGACCTCAGGTAGATACTTAGTTCTACATCTCCAGTTCTAGTTCAGTACTAAGATGACTGACATAGCATACAACATTTGTGAAAGCAAACCTGGACCAGAACTCCTCACAAGCACTTTGTGGGCCTTCCACACAAACAACACCTGGTTTCCCAGGCATGCTGAACCCAGACAGGGAAAGCTCCGTCGCCCACTCCAGAATATCCTTTCTTTTGCATTTGTTGTAGATGTGGTGACTGTAGATCCAGAGTCTTGTGAGAATGAGTCGCGTGGGCTGGACTGCACTTCCGGGAGCAGGCGGAGGGGAGGTAACTTTATTGACATAGCAGGGAGCGTGTTCCCTAACCCAGTCGGTGGCATTCAATATACAGACGTCTCCAAGGCAATTCTTCTGCAGGTATGCAGTCAGATCTGTGTTCAGCTGAGTCTGCTGGGACCTACTTAACAATAGTGATCTGGTACAAAAGGTATGGGATAAAAAGAATTAAATCAATTTTCTTGGAACAGAAAACAAACTCAAGAATTGCTTTTATTCCCCGATTAATTTTGAACTCTAAAGTTAGCCAGTTTCTGTAACATACCTGACAGTAATTTCAGGCAGAACTGCAGGGTATTTAAAGGGAAGAATACAGGCCAGAGAAAACGTCACCTGATCAAAAGAGAAGAAAAATGCCCTAAGTGTTGTTTTCAGTCGTGACCTGTTTAAATTCTCTGAAAAGCAAAACTGAATTACCATTGCTCCCGCAGATCCATCCAGGGTCATATTGATTGTAAAGTACACTTTTGAAGATCGGCCCTCCATTGACCTCTTTTCAATGCAGTCTTTCAGTTCTGCTACAGCCAGTTGGTCATTCACTATGAGCTCACTCTCACCAGGGAACATGCTGGCTAGCAGGTCTAACTCAGAGAGCTGGGCCTCAGCCTGTTCAATCTCAACCATTTTTTTTTGTTACCTGCAAGTTTCTAAGGAGGTAAGAATACGACAGAGAATTAACACATACAATCTTGGGAGAACTCGATAGATTAAGGGTACTTATTCAAAATGTGTTTGATTTCTTCATAAAATGTGAAATGCAATCAGAGCATCTTTCCCATTACTCTACTTTGTAATGTGTTGTAGTATGTATGTAACAAATGTAATATGTTAAGGGCCTAAAATATGGGATAATCCAGCAAGAACAGTAAAACTCTAATAATAACCAGGCACTAATTCCTACATATCTAGATAGTTGATCTGGTATCTCGAGCTATCACAATGGACAATTTCATAAAAGAAATCTAATTATGGAGTCAAAAGCCGCATCAATGACTCAGCCAGGAAAGAAGCTAGGACAGGTTACCTTGGAAACCTAAAATGAACAGAATAAGTAAGAGAGATAATTATATGGATGGTTAATTTTTTCTTAACTTAATGTTAAGTGTATTAGTTTTTAAAAAGTAGAAGAATGTGAAAAGAGAAAATAAAGACTGGTAATTATCCCACAGCTCAAGTAACCACTGTTAACATTAAAAAAGTACAAGGTTAGAAAATTCAAGTAGTAGAGAAAAAAATTAAAATTAAGGTATAGTTCCTGCCCTGGCCAGGTACCGCAAATGGTTGGAGCATTGTCCTGATATGCCAAGGTCGTGGGTTCCACCTCATGTGAGGGCACACACAAGAATCTACCAATCAATAACTGGAACAACAAATCTCTCTCCTCTTCCCTCCCTCCCCCCACCCCGAAGTCAATAAATTTTTAAAAATTTAAAATTACTGCTAGTAGTCTCTTCTCCTAAGTCCCCAATCCAAAGCAAAGAGTTTTTGGTGTTTTGTATCTGAAAAAACAGTAAGCGTTACACATAAACATATATGAAAAATATATGCTGGCATAATGTGTAAATACATATAGAGAATGAGATATAGAAACATAATTAAAATGTATCCAAAGGGGACAATACGCACATGTTTCCCCCCTCTTTCCCAACCATACGTAGGAGAGCTATTCACTATCGGCACATGGCAATCTCACTCTCTCTAGTGGTCTACTGTCCTACTGAATCACGCAGATTATTCCTAATTTGTTGCATTCTTTACCTTGAACATTTTGGTTGTTTCCACATTTGGGGGGTTCTTTTTATATATATAGTTTGATGAACATATATATTTAATTTGGTGAATACTGTATGTACAAGGATAAGTTTGTAGAAATGGCTTGTTGGAACAATAGGCACAACATTTTAAAATCTGGTAGATGTCACCAAGTTGCCTTCCACAAAGTTGCCATACAGAAATTTAAAACTTTTACATAGTTCCCTCCCTTAAAAAATTATTAACGCATTATCTTTTTTTTGGTGTTTTGTGTCTGTGTGTGACATTCAAACATGGTTTTAGGGCTATACAGCACTATAACGAAAGATCTAACCACCTTCATATCATCTGAGTCCCAGAAGGAGAGGAAAAAGAGGGCAGAGCTGAAAAAGTACTTAAAAAAATAATGGCTGAAAGCTTTCCAACTGTGTCAAAAGGCATAAACAAATTTAAAAAGCTGAACGTATCTCAAGCAGAATGAACCCAAATAATTCCATATCAAGACACATCATAGTCAAAGTTCTGAAAATTAAAAACAAAGAAAAAATATTGAAATCAGCAAGAGAGAAATGAATCCTAGCTATGGGGAAAAACAATTCATTTAAGAGTGTATTTCTCATCAGAAACTATGAAAGCCAGAAGGAAGAGTCATAGTATTTTTCAATGCTGAAAGTAAAGAAAGATTACCCTACAATACTACATCCCATGAAAATAGCCTTCAGAAATGAAGGGGAAATCAAGACATTCTATGAGAAGTGAAACAACTATTAACAGTAGCCAAAAAAGTGGGTAGAAGGAAGAAGGTAAGGACTTTAACTTTCTAAATTGTGTGCTTCAATATCAATTGAAGTTTCGTGGTTAGCCTGCAGTTCTAAATCCAGCAGGAAGAAAGAAGGGTTATACCTCTGAAAAGAAAGATCTCAATCCCATTGCTAAACATGGCTTACCTTCTCAGGCAGAATTTACTCTGTGAAATCAAACACCATTATTTAGGCCAGTGGCATGTTCATGGGGTTCTTTCTCCTCTTTGGTAAAGGTTTCTGGAGCTGCTACTACGTGCAGAGCTTCGCCCATCAGTCCTTCTGGCAGCTTTCTACTTAGTGTATAGGACTTAAATTTAACAAGACCTAGAACAATGAAGAAAAAAAGACTTGGTGTTAAATAACCAGCATAGGTATTATCACAGGAAAGCAGATGAGGCCACAATGACATGGGCCACCAGGAAAGATTTGGTGATGGTGGCAGGATCTGAGTGGAGCCTTGAAAGACTCAGACAGCTGGAGGGGGAGGCACAGAGGGGGGAGGGAAGTCTGTGAGGCAGGAAGGCACCGGAAGTAGCATAGGCCTGGGCCTGTCCCTTCCTCACAACCCCAATGTCCAAGGCCTAATTCAGAGGTTCATGATTTGGACTATTTTCCCTTGTGCTCGTTGCTTCGTTTGTCCATCCCCCAAACTCATTCTGGCCTTTCTTTTCCCTCTGGATAGCTGACCTCCACGGCCGACATTGCCTGACTCTTCAGTCTTTCTTGCATTTGGGTTCAGCCAATGATCTGGCAGGAAGTGGGAGGACTGGAGAAGCAAGCGTTCAGGGTACTTCTTCACTGCTCTTCTCCACGTTGGTGGGATTTTGACGATGGTTGTGACCAACTAAAGACAACATCTTCTGCAGGCAGCCCTGCTCCTCATCTCCAGCGACCACTTGGGCTTAGGGGTAGGCGTGGTTCCTTAAAACTTGGCCACTCCTCTGTAAATAGCCCCCTTATTACAGTCTCTACCAAGTTTCATATTTGAGTGCTTATTTTCTTCCGGACTCAGGTTCTCTTAACTTGTGCTGGACATCGTCATTACAGTGACTGTGTGCAGGAACTAACGGATGTATATGGAGATGAGCCAGAGAGCACCAACTATAATAGAAAAAAGTTAATGTAACTGGTGGCTGGACAACAGTGTTGTGATCTGAGAGGGAAGAGTGGCACATCAGAGTTCCACCAGGGAGGGCAAGCTAGCCGGTGACACTGACAGCTACACAAGGGAGTGAATTCGCTTGTTTGCCACCTGGCTGTTAGTTTCACGGACTCAGAAGTAGGAAACACCAGCACCTTGAGAGTGGATCCACTCTCCATAGGCTGCCTTGGTTCATCCTTTCTAAAGCCTTCTAGGAATGTGTCTCTCTATTCGAGTTTTCTTTGTTTCATCCAATATGGTTGGATCATTTCTTTAGTATCAGAAAATCGTACTTGGTCAACAATTTAGCTAGTTCACGGTAGTGTCCTTTCAAAGAACAAAAGAACTTTCACTGAAAAAGAAAGTGAATTACTCTGCCATGGATCCTGTCAAAAGCACATCAAAGGTTATGGGGATGACTAAATGTGACGGGGTGTTGAATGCGTTAGGGTTAACTGGCCATGAATCAGGAAGACAGGAAGTGCTCTTGCATATGCTGGGCTGCTGCACACATCAGAGTGTAAATCAGTGCCAACACCAAATCATCCCTAATGCCAGTGGGTTTGCCACCGAAGTCCAGGATGCCAGTGCCACACTGGGGAAAAAAATTACACACAGCATTTTGTTTAAGTAAGTTCTTGAAATGCAGAACACAGAGTTCATACGTTTCTTCAGGGTGACCATGGGCCATCATACTGTCCTGACTGATCTAGCGTTTTTCTTAGACAAAAGGGACTGCATTTGGACAATAAATTATATGGGCACATATTTTGTGTGCAGCTTTATTGTTAGATCCCAATATGCAATAATCTCTAAGATGAGGATTTAATATGCACAGCATCCCAGACCTACCTGACCCCAGATCATTTTTTTTCCAGACTTAATGACATTAGCTATTCTCTACACAGATCAGGCATTCCTGGTTGTCATCTAGTCACCTCAATTTAAGTAGTTCATTGCCAAGACTACCTACCATCTTCATTGAGTCCTTTAAACACAATGTTTTCTTCACTAACTAGCGATTTCATATAATGTTAATGTCCTACTATTTTCACTTGGTATCCTAATTTAAGCATTTGCTGTTACTAAAAAAAAAACAACCTCCATAAATATTTACAATTCCTGGACTTACTAGAATTCCACACATTTTTAGCCTGTTTTGAAGTTGAAGACCCTAGGAAACAACTCATTGGGTGGTTATTAAGGAAGTGAATTCACTTTGGTCTTTTGATCCTACTAGTTTATATATTCTCGCCAGACTGCCAGAGTGCCACTTACCAACTGTGACCTTATGCAGGTGGCTTAATTTCTCTGTGCCTCAGTCTTACAATCTCCAAAATGGAATGACACGGTTGCAGGGAGGACTGGCTGAGGCTGTGTGGAAACTGCATAAAACAGTGCTTGGCAACAGAGGAAATGCTAGAAAAGTGCTGCTATTACTGGCATTGGTCACTTATTCAACAAGTGTTTCTTGAGCACCTATTGTATCCAGCACTGTCCTTGGCACCGAGATTGTAACAATGGGCAAAACTACCAAAAAATCTCTGCTGTCAGAGATTTCATCTAGTGGGAAGAGACCAGATATGTCCATGGGGAACTGTTATGAAAACTGAAAAAAAAAAAAAAAAAAAAGGCTGGTGTACCTCAGTGGATTGGGCATCAGCCTGCAAACTGAACAGTGGCTGGTACAATTCCTAGTCAGGGCACAGGCCTGAGTTGTGGGCCAGGTCTCCAGTAGGGGGTATGCAAGAGGCAACCACACATTGATGTTTCTCTCCCTATCTTTCTCCCTCTCTTCCCCCCTGTCTAAAAATAAAATAAAACCTTTTTAAAAAAAGGACTAAAAAGGTACAATGGGGATAAGGGACAAGTAGTGGGGTGGAGGCAGGAGGATGCTGGATCAGCCCGCTGCAGCAGTTGCGGGGTGGGGTGGGAGGCTGGGTTCTAGGAGATGAGGCTGGAGAGGAAACATGGGCAGTTTCTGTGGAGACTCACTCAGAGTCAGGAGATTTTTTTTATCCTGGCCTATACGGAGGCCACCAGAGTGCTCTGGTTTAGTGAAGAAGAGGCCCACTCTAGCAGCTGTGGTGCTGGTGATAGGGGTAGGGTGGGGTGGGCCCAGGGCGGTGGGCTGTAACTTTGGGCTGTGTGCAGCGGGCAGGCAAGCGGTGCCACCAGTCCCCAGGACTTCGGAAGGGTGGCCGAAGTGCAGGGAGAATCACTTCCAGCCTGGGCCCCGCGTGCTGTTACCTGGGCTTCCGGGCCGCACCAACAGCTCAGGTTTCCTCTGGTCTCGGTGCGGCGACCCCTGGAACTCCTTGGACCGGCCACGTCCTTTCAGTCGCAGTGTTTATTTTATCCCATCAGCGCTGTTTCTGGGGCAAGGAACTGCCTGTTGAAGGGATGCTCCCCAAATTTGAACTTGCAGAGGAAACAAGCGGGGGCCTTAGTTTAGCACAGACCAAGGTTCGGGGACAGCGGGGGGTCCGGATCTGTGCACACTCAGCAGCAGGGCATTAAGACTTGGTGAATGTGGATGGCGATCTGATGACTTCAGGGAGGGTCCTGCGTAGGCACAGACATTTATCCCAGAAAATGAAAGGCTAGATTGCAGGGGACTCCAATCCAAGAGTAATTAGAAATGTTGTTCTTCACCATCTGAATGCACACAATGCACTTTTTCCTTTGTGTTACATGTTTATTTTAGGAAATCTTCAGTAAGATACTTTGTAAACACTGGTATTTGTTGGTATCAGTTATAGTTGCTAATGTACACAATTTTTTTTTTCAGTAACAAGTTTAGTGCATAGATCTCCATAGGTACATCTTATACTTGATGTTTTGTAGGCATTTTTCAATTTCATTAAATAATCTAGTTTTTCCTCCAACTTTTATAAAAAATTTCAAGCATATAGCAAAGTCGAGAATCTTACAGTGAAACTGTGGAGCCATCCTCAAGGGAAGGAGGGGGTGTGACTCTGAGGACATTTTGGGTTGTCACAATGGAGGTGTTTCTGGCACCTAATGGGTAGGACCCAGGGATGCTGCTCCACTTACTACAATGCACAGGACGCCCTCCAACAAAAAAATTTTCTGGTCCGAAATGTGCACAGTGCCGAGGTTAAGAAACTGGTCGAAACACAGTAACATTTTCATTTATCAGCTTTCTCATACATCTAATCCATCTATCAATCCGCTCTAACGCATTTCAAAGTAAATTGCTGACATCAGTATACTTCTCCCTACCTACTTCAGCATGCATAACATTAGTATGCAAATTATTTGTCTCTCGAGGTAAAATGAAATGCTCATCTTAAATGTATATATGCTGAGCGTTGACGCCTGGGTACACCTGTGTAGCGCAAACCCTCTGTCCGGCCCTGCCCAACCCCCGGGAGGAAGCCACTGCTCTGGTTTTTTCATGGTAATTCAGTTGGCCTGTTCCAGAACTCCATAAGAGGGATTACACAGTAGGTACTTTTATGTAACACTTGTATCAGACTATTTTACAAATTCATCCATGTTCTTGTACTAGTAGTTTCCTTGTATTGCTTAGGGGTGTGCCATCGTGTGACTATACCAAAGTTTTTCCATTCTTTTGATGAAAACGCGGCTGTTTCGTTTGAGACTGCTATGAACATTCTTGGACAAGCATTCCATTAATAATGATTATTTCTTCAGTAAGTATTAAGCACTTACTATGTTCCAGACACTTCCAGGTGCTAGAGATGCGGCAACGAACAAGACAAAGATGGCCCAGCTCTCAAGGGATTCACAACTGCCCGTTTGTGTGGGGTGGGGGTGGGACGTAAACACATAGGTAAACATGAAAGAACAAAAGACGGTGATAGCTCTGGGCGAAGAAGTTACACAGGGCGAGGCGAGTGAGCAGGGAGCGGTTTCCTAGGTCGCCCACCCGTTTTTCTCTGAGACGTGGCTGCCGCACTGTGCACGGACTTACAGCGAGATGCCGACCACGGAGCACGAGGGGAGCAGCAGTCCCGGTGCGGGGAGCAGGAGGACGGCCGGCCACGCGGCTGTTTCAGAACAGAAGCAAAAGCCGGTTCCCCGAACTCAGCCCTCAGGACTCCAGCCAATGCAATAGGCCAGGGGGCCGCTTTCCTCCCGGGGCTGACGGAGATGAAACCTGCTGGTTTTGCTGACTTGCCGTTTCCGTCCCTGGCCTGTGTTTCCGCGGACATCGACCGCTTTCTGCCTCCTATCGCCGCGTCTCCGCGTCAGGCTAACCGGGCGCCGCGCCCTCCGGCCCACGAGCACCGGGCGCGGCGCCAGCGGCCCCGCCAGAGCAGACGGACCCGCAGGGTCGGAGCACAGGGCCCACACAGCCCGGGTCCCGCGCGCTGGGCTCCGCAGGCCCGCCCACGCCGCCCGCCTGACCGAGGTGCCACCGAGGAGACGGCGCACCTCCGACGGCCCCGCGACCCCACCCTAACGAGCGGGGAGCCAACCCGCGACCCAGCGGGGAAACGCACTCACGCCCGGACTTCCGGCGCCAGCCGCGCGCAGGCGCGGACGGCGCAGCGCGGCGGGACCCTGGGTCCCAGCCACTTCCCACGATGCCGCGCAGCGGAAATTGCAGTTTTCTGGTGGCCACTCCGGCTTCCGCTCTGTCGCTTCTTATTCGTCACCGGCAGAAAGACGGCGCTGGCTGCCCAGAGGCCCACGAGGAGGTGCAGTTATGGGCGCTGTCGCCGTGGGTGAGTTCGGTCCCGCTGACTCGCAGTCTTCGCCCGCGCGACCTCCCGCGCTCCGGGGGCACGACGGTCCTACCCGGCCTCGTTCTCCTCTCCGCGGCCGCTCTGCTTTAGGCGCGGTTCTCGGCCTCGGCCCGGTACCGCGTCCTCATTGGCCTCACGTCCTGTCACTCCCAGGGGCTGGCCAATGAGATGTCGGTGCCGGCGCCCCTCGCGCCCCGGGGGGGACCCCGCGGGTCCCGCGGGTCCCGCGGGAGGCGGCCGTGGCCGGGGAGGGGCGTGGTGGGCGGGGCACGCGGCGGGGTCGGCCCTGGTCGGCTCCGGCCCCGGGGAAGGACGGGGCTGCGCTCAGCGCGGTGCGGCGCTTCCGTTGTTAATGCGGCCGCGCAGGCGTGGGAAGCCCGGGACGGAGGGCCGCGAAGGGGCAGGAGGGAGGCGAGGGCCGGCGCGACCGGCTTTCCTTCAGATTTTATCTGGAGTCCTGCAGAGTCGCTTGGCTAAGCAGCCCGTTGTCATCTGAAGACTTGCCTGGAAAACTTAGTACGATTTATGGATGTCTTACCGTTGGCGGCACCACTGCACTTTCTGGCCGTGTCTCGTGAGATGCCCTTTGCGGTTGTCAGAAATTTAGCGGCGCTCCTTCCACAGCGTTGAAGCCGCCCCCGCCCGCGGCCTGGCCCCGCAGCAGTCACGGTCCGCCTTTCGCGTTTCCCCTCCGCGTAGAGCGCCCCCCCACTGCGCGCTGCCTCGCGCCTTAGCCTTTCTCCTCGCGGGGACATGGTTGCTTCCTTCTTCTGTGCGTGCCCTTGCACGTTGTTGTCATCCCTTGTGCGTCAGGTCCTATTCTTCTGTGTCCGTGCAAGAAGTATTTCTTGAGGACCTGCCAACACTTTCATCGCTTTAGGCAATTCGGAAGTAATGCCGAAAGCCACCTTTCTCTCCTAGGACTTTAGATTCCAGTAGAGAAATTACACACGTCCAGGCTAAGATGTCCCGACTAGCGATCAGAGGCACAGAGCTGGGGGCAGGGTGTTTCGGAGTACAGCTTACCAAAGATTGATTGGAAATGGAAAAGAAAGACCTGCCCTTTAGTTTCATCTCTGACACTTCATGAGCTTTCATCATCTTGCTTTTGAGTTTCCTCCTTTAGTAAAATGCTCCACTTAAAGGGTGGTTGTGAAAGCAAATGCGATGCTGATCATGAAAGGGCTTTGAAGGATCAAAAATGCCATGTAATTAAAGTTTAGTGGCTCTTTTTGAGAAGTAATGAGAGTCAGGATTGCCAGGGCACTGGGGACAATTTATAAAGGACCATGTGGCCGGGTAAACTGCTCAGTGCTTCCCTCAGGAGAGTGAAGTGACGGCAGTGGCTTCATTGGAAGGTGCATCTGGTGCCACAATTCAGCCCCGGTTAGAGGGAGTCGGATGGAGGCAAGAACTTGAGCGCTGTTGCTTTTCCCGCTAAAATCTACAGTTCTAGATAAGATAAATTATGTTACTTGTTATCTTTAGGGTGAGAAAAATTACATAAAACATACTTTGTATTATATGTATCTATGTATTTTGTATTCTTTTGTTATTTTATTCATTTACTTTGTAAACATGGACCCTTATTACATTGTAGATTATCTTTGGAAAGGTTAACAATTACTTGATGTGGCACTAATTTTCATAGAAACTCTTTTGAATTACCTTTAAGTACACTAATCCATTAAGAGCTAAAAGAGGAATACTTGTAAGACTCTAAGACAGGATAGGGTGACAGCTAAGTTGCAGAATTAATTGGGATGTGTTTTCAAGACATACATTCCATGCCTGGCTGGGTAGTTTAATTGCTTAGAGCGTTGTCTCCATACACCAGTGTTGTGGGTTGGAGCTCAGTCAGGGCACGTGTAAGAATCAACTGGTGAATCCATAGATAAGTAGAACAACAAATTGATGCTTTTCTCTCTCTTTTGTCAATTAACACAGAACAAGACAAAAAACATATGCTCCGTGTCTTACTTTTCACTTATGTCAGTGATTTTCAACTGGTGTGCCACAAGCAATTTTAAAATATGCAGCACCTGACTCTTTAGTCAGGGGCACTGACCCGTTTTCCCTCAGGGTGTCGAATAAGAAAAATGACAACAGTCAACACAACAATAGCCACTGGTGTGAATGAATGAAAATTATATCTGTTTTCTTTTTGGCCAGATTGGCAAAAAATGTGCTGTATTTTTTTGGTGTGCTGCAGAATTTTAGTGATCAGTTTATGTGTGCTATGAGATGGAAAAGGTTGGAAGTGACTGACTTATGTGATCAGAATTTTAGTAAGCACCCCAGGTCAAATAACTGTTATAGACGCTTAAGTGATTTTAATGCTAAGTTATTGTAATGTATGTGAAATACAGCTTTTCAGAATCATTACTACTATTTTAAGTTAGGTGGACCTGTTTGTACTTTCACCACTTTTCATATTTGTTAATTTGTCTTAAGAATTATATTT
The DNA here is from genome assembly GCA_004026545.1 of Mormoops blainvillei. Classification (NCBI taxonomy): domain Eukaryota; kingdom Metazoa; phylum Chordata; class Mammalia; order Chiroptera; family Mormoopidae; genus Mormoops; species Mormoops blainvillei. Next base: position 145,790 of record PVJD01001796.1, on the reverse strand, counting down.
TTAATTTTTAAAGAGAAGTTATAAATTCAATTTGCATGGAGTTCAGAGCTCAGAAAGGTAGCTTGGAAGGACAGGAAATGGTGCCCGTGCCCCCAACATTCCTCATTCGTGTAGTGAGAAGTCGGGTTCCAAGCAGTGCCAGGCGCTGAGACTTCTCATGGCCAGTGCCAGAAGACCTAGGTTCTCTCCTGGCCTTTACGTTTATTGAAAACCTCTTAACCTGACTAGGAATCGGTTTCCTAAGCTATGAAACAAGAGTAATACTATCTCTCCTACTTCAGGGTTTTTATTGAAAATGTTGAAACATGTGGATGGTCCTTTTCAATTATGGTGTGTGATAGACATGTAAATTTTTATCTCTGGCTGAATTCTATTACTATCTCTTCGAGAAGTATAAACAAACTTTTTTTTTTAATCCAGCTAACTTTATCTTGTTTTCTAGATTGTTATTTTGTGTCAGTAAGTAATCCATGAAGTGCCAACATGGGAAAGAAACGGACAAAGGGAAAAACTGTTCCAATTGATGATTCTTCTGAGTCTTTAGGTATATTTCACCAATTGAACCCCTAAAGTGATGTTTATATCCCTAAATGGACACATTGTAATGTGTAAAAATGGAATTAAAGTGTACATTACTGTTCTGTAATTTGCATTTCAATCTAATGTTTATATCTAGTACATGTCATTCAGTAGTCTTCAATGTTTTAATAGCATTGACAAAAAAGACCATGGGTGCATGAGTATTTTGTGATTTATTTAGGGAATCTGTTGTTATAATTTCAGGTAACCTCTTAACTTGTCAGTGTTATGAATGGAGCAATAGTAAACATTTTTGTAGCTGAATCTCTTCTGTGCGTATCCAGTTATCTTCTGTTTTCAGACCCTAGAAGGAGAATCGCCTAATCCTGTGGCATGAGCGTTTTCAGGGCTCCGTTGGCTGTGTTGCCAGGCTGCCTCTCAGAAGCGTCTCGCCAACTCGCTGGCCCCCACAGCACACTGCAGCCCCTTTCCTTGAACTTCTATCAGCGCCGATTAATATCGTTTGTAAAAATCTTTGCTGGTTTGCTTGTTGAAAAGGTCATTTTTTTTTTTAGCTCATGTCTCTTTGATTACTTACTTGGTTGTAGGAGTTTTTTGCGTGATCTCATTTGCATTTATAGTCTTCTGGTGCACGATCCTTGGACGTAAAGCTGTTTGGGCCACTTGACATGTCTCCAAAGCACCTGGGTCCCTGAGCCAACTGAAACCCTTTCGAGTGGCTCAAAGAGCCCTGCAATGACCTGGTCCCCACAGCGCTTTCAATGTCAGCCCAGCTGCTGGTGTCTCCACATGGTGACAGCCATTCTAAGGAGCAGCGTGCACCTCTGCGTTTTGTACCCCGTGCCTTTGCTCCCACACATGTCCTCTCAGATTGCTCTTAGTCCCTGAGGTCAAAGTGTGAGCTTCGAAGTGACAAAGGCTTGAGTTCAAATTCTGGCTTAGCCACTTAGTAGCTATGTGATCTTGGGCACGAAATCAGCTTTCTCACCTGTCATTGGGGAAAGCAGTGTCTTCTGCTAGACTAGTTGTGAGAATTAAATGAGATAATGTGTGCAAAACATTTAGCACAGTCTCAGGCTCATAGTAAGTATTTAATATTAGAAATTTTAGTTGCAGTTAATATCTTCTGAGACTGAACCAATTTGCAACTTTTGTTGAGTGTACTATCCATAGTTGTGAAACTTTCGGGGACCTTAGCCTTCTCTTCTTGTGCAGCTGTTCCATGTTTTGGAGCGTCCTGTATGTGTGTTCATTTACCTGTATATTATTTATTCACCGAGAGGCACTGAGGCTCAGTCACTGCAGGTTCCCTGGCTCCTGCCTCAGTGCCGGGCCTGCCAGCTGAAGTAAAGACCTTCTCTGCAAACATTTTAAAATAAAGAGAATAGTAAACATGATACTAGGCCTTAGTTAAAGGAAATAGTTAAGTAAATTAAAGTGAACTTTTGGTGGTGGTGGTTACACCTAGGACTACAAAAAAAGCAAAATTTCAAATTTCTGTAAAATGTCACATAATCAACTCATTCAAATGTATGACATAAAACAAAATTTAAGTTATCAGGTTATCTAACAATTTATGTATAGAGTAAATTCATCTTTGAGATTCAAACGAAGGGTAAGCTATGAGATTCTTTGAAGAAAGCCATGTTTTACCTTACGTACTCCTGTATTGTCTGTTTTACTAGAACCTGTGTGCAGACACGTTAAAAAAGGGTTGGAACAAAGTGGTTTGAAAAAGGCCTTAGTGAACGTGGAATGGAATATTTGTCAAGACTGTAAGACAGACAATAAAGTAAAAGATAAGTCTGAAGAAGCGACGGAAGAAAACCCTTCAGTATGGCTGTGTCTGAAATGTGGCCATCAGGTATGCTTAGGTTTTGATCAGTGTGGGGCTTTCTGCACTCTTGGAGTGTCTTTTAGGAGCTGTTGCCTGAGTACTGGGTGGGTAAGTAGGGCACCAGGTAGCCTGGGTCGTGTTCCCTGGGGAACAGGTGCTGAGACTGAGGCCGGTGAGACTCGGGCACTTTGGCTGGGCTGTGCGCCCGCGAGTTGCACTCGGAAAACTGAGAGGGAGGCGGGGCCAGGCCCAGGGAAGGCAGCGCAGAGCTGCTGACCTGAGGACGAGCTCTGGCCTGGGCGCCTGTGCGCAGACCAGTCTTCAGATGGGGGTGGCCCCTGGGGGGCGTGGGGTGGAATGAGGAGGGGCAGGAGACTGACCCTAGCCGGGGCAGCTCCCTTTCCTTGAGGATAAGTCCTGGGGATGGACAGACTGAGCTGTGAGCTGGCCGCATTCTTGGCTACTGCGGGAAGGAGCCCCTTGGGCCTGGGGGCTGGCTGGGTGGCAGAACAGCTCATAGACATAAGAGGCCCTGGTGTGAGCAGCGAGGGTCTCTCAGTCACTCAGTCACCCCTGTGGTGGCAAGGTTCATGTTAGGAAACTGGGCTGCTAGCCAGTCCTGTCATGAAGCCCAAAAATGAGTCAGAGACCTTTGTTTTTTAATTTGCTTTTAATTTGAAATTTTATTGAGATAATTATAGATCACTTGCCATAGAAAAAATAATACAGAAATATTACTATACGCTTTGCCCAGTTTCTCCCAGTGGTAACGTTTTACAAAACTGTAATACAATGTCGCAACCATATATAGCGTTGATACACTCCATCGGCCTCAGTCAGCTCTCCTGAGTTTTACTTTTCTCGGAGTGTGTGCACGTGCGCGTGTGACTCTGAATCCACTGTCGCAGCTGATGCTGAGTGGGCCCCGCATCACATGGGCCTCTCTGCCACCCAGTGCAGCCATCCCTGTCCTTGGCCCCGGGCAGCCACTCGTCTGCCCTCTATTTCTGAAATTTTGTCACTTAAATGTTGGATACATGGAACCATGCAGTGTAGAGCTTTCTGGGACAGGCTTTCTTTTCACTCGCATGCTCACCAAAGACCCGACCAGGCGGCGTGTAGACAGTTGGCCCTTTCCCGCTGCGGAGCGTGTTCCCTGCCAGAGCCCCGCCGCTGTGTGTGACTGCGCCTGAGACATCTGCGCTGTCCCTGTTTTTTTGGCAGTTTTGACTAAAGCTTCTATGAACATTTGTGTATTAAGTATTTCTGTGAATTTAAGATTTCATTTCTCTGGAAAAACAAAGTCCAAAAGTGCAGTTGCTGAATCATGTGATAATTAAATGTTTAGTTTTTAGAGAAGCTGCCAAACTCTTGTCCAGAGGCTGTGCCATTTCGCGTCCTGCAGGGGGCGCGGCAGGCACTCGCTCTGCATCCCTGCAGCAGCCAGTGCTTTTATAAGCCTCCTGTTTCTCTTGGTTTTTAATTTTTGCCATTTTATATGTGAACAGTAAAATCTCATGGTGATCAGACAATTTTTAAAAAATTGTTAGCAAAGAGCATATTTGCTTGTTTGTACTTGAAAGGTTTTCATTGACCCCCTTCATGTATGTGGTGAGCATAAACATGTTGACTACTTCAATTTTCCAGAAGATGTTTCTTATTATATATTTATGTATTTTGCTTCCTTTTTAATTCCTAGTGTCAGTGCTGACTATTACCTTTCATCCCACTGTGTTTACCTTTTGCATTGTTAGCAAGTGATTCTCACCTTAAGACAACGCCTTTCATTCTTACATTTCAAGTGGTCTCCAGGTGGTATAATTCTTAAAATTAACATCAAATGTAACTCATTTTGGAATTAAATGTGGAGTGGGATAAATTAAATCAGTAGTGTTTGATATAGTTAAGGGATTGCAAACCATTGGCCGGTTTTTCCCCTCCAGACTGTATTTTAGCTGCACTAGAAGCAGGGCCACTTACTGCCGTGTAGCATAGGGGACTTGGCCTGGTGCCGGCAGATGCGCGGTCCAGATAATCCTTTGCTGTGGGGCTGTCTTAGGAATTGGAAGCCAGTAGTGGGAGAAAGCTGACATACTCAGAATACCCAAATCAGTATAGTCATGGTGAAAATGAAGAGTGTGTCTTATTTTATGGAAAAACCTAAACAGACTTTTAGGCCAACCCCATAACTATATGACAAAAGAGGCTGAAGTTAGGAAATACCATTTAGGAAGCCGATATGGAGCCTGAACCAGCTATACCCAGTGAACGCCTGTGTCAGGACAGTTTGGTCAGGACGGGAAAGGGCAGGCTGGAGAGGAAGAGTTCATTTAGTGTGTGGTTTTCCACATACCTCAGTTTCAACAACATCTAGATTCCATTTAGAGTCTAATATTTTATCTTCGAAATTGTAAGAATGGTAGAATTTCTCGAACCACTTCCGTGTTCATCATAGATTTTGAATTCTCTCCTCTTTTGGTGAGTGTTTGTGGCCCTGAGATTTGTGACCGTGATTCTCTAGGGCTGCGGCCGGAACTCCCAGGAGCAGCACGCTTTGAAGCACTACATGACACCAAGGTCCGACTCGCACTGCCTGGTTCTCGGCTTGGACAGCTGGAGTGTGTGGTGAGTGCGGCTCCAGGCCGCTGCCTCCGAATCGTTTGTAGCCTGGAGAATGGAGGCATTTGAATTGTTTAAGGAGCCAGAAAGTTAAGATTTTTGTATATGTTTAAAAATCACTTTCAGAAGACTAGAGAAGGTGATATTATGAGCAGCTTTTGCTGAGAAAGGTATAAACAGAAAAGCGGTAGTATGCAGAAGGCTCACGGAGCTTCCCCCTTTTTTCTTGCTTCTGACTCTGTGAAGCATATGGTAGGTTGTTTTCATTGATAGTTTAAAAATTGAAATGCTAAGAACCAATTCCAGAGAAACTGAGAATATAGTAAGACTGACAATGAATTTGCCTGAAAATAAATGCCAGGTTAGTTTGTGTATCTCCTATATTTTAACATCATTAAAACAAATTTTCACATTTTTTAAAAGATTTTATTTACTTATTTTCAGAGAGAGAGGAAGGAAGGGAGGAAGGGAGGGAGAGAAACATCCATGTGAGGTTGCTTTGCGCACCCCCTACTGGGGACCTGGCCTGCAACCCAGGGATGTGCCCTGACTGGGAATTGAACTGGCAACCCTTTGGTTCGCAAGCGGGCACTCAATCCACTGCGCCACATTAGCTGGAAAACCATTTACACAGCATGGTATACTGAACACTATAATTAACAATTACAGAATTTGTTAATTTTGACAATGTAGGTTTGTACTTTAAAACATGTATAGAAAAAACTCTGACTTTAATGTTATAATTAGTCATTTCAGTAAAATGTTTGCTTGAGTTTTTTTCACACTATTTACGTGTAGCCATAATATGGATAGTCTTCAAGAAAACATACAAGTTTTCATTCCTGTAGTGGAATAATTTGATGGTTACACACTTTGGAATCCAGGAATTATAATCTGTCCGCCTCTTTGGTTGTCAGCTTGTCACTTTTCCTCTCTCTGGTCTTTTGGGGCACAGGTGTTACCTGTGTGATGATGAGGTCCAGTATTGCAGTTCACACCGGCTGGGTCAGGTGGTTGATTATATTAGGAAACAAGCCTGTCTTACAACTCCAGAATCAGGTAAAAAAAAACACCAAAAAACCACTTGTTTCTTGACACATACTAGAATATTGATTTCTGTATCTGTTGATGTTTAGATTAATTTACTGTACTACTCAGCATTGCATATAGCTGAATACCATTAATTATGGTTGATTTGAACTATTTTTGGTTTAACAATGTAAAACTGAGAGAGTAGGTAATTTTGCTAAATCATTTTTTCATTTGTTTCTAAAGCAGCAAAAGATAACGGTAACATTGAATTTGAAAATAAAAAATTAGAAAAGGAGAGTAAAAATGAACAAGAAAGAGAAAAAAAGGAAAATGTGGCTAAAGAAATTCCCACAAATTTTACTTCCCAACTGACTGTGAAAGGGCTCAGTAATTTGGGAAATACGTGTTTCTTCAACGCAGTTATGCAGGTACCAGTGTTACTTTTCCTTCTGTGAAAATCGTGTTTCCATATTTGTTACTTACAGCATTGAGTTTCCCCTCCTCCAAATAATTTATTTCTACATTTTCAAAGAAAAGTCAAGGAAATGCTTACTTTGAGTGTCGGTAAAACACTGCTGAGCATTAGAGTGCGAAAGGGGTCAAAACAAGCATGACCCCTGCCCTCAGAGAACTTCCCCTCAGGTGGGGGGGGGCACAGGCCAGCCCAGCTGAGAAGCAGACCCGTGGTTACAAGTGGGTCCGTGGTGGTGAGAGCACGGGGGTGGGGGTGGGGGTGGGGGTGGGGGCCTGCCCAGGGGCCCAGGGGCCCAGGCTGAAGTATTGAGGGGCCACACAGCATGGGTCAAGGCATGTCTGCTGCCTCCTGCCTCCCAGACAGGGACGAGAGAGACTGCAGCGTAGGTGCTGACTTTCTGTTTTGAGAGAATGAGTTGCTTTATCTTTAGATAACTTTCCTTTTTCTTCCTATATTCCAGAATTTGTCACAAACACCAGTGCTGAGAGAACTACTAAAAGAAGTAAAAATGTCTGGAACCATTGTAAAAATTGAACCACCTGACTTGGCACTAACAGTATGTACTTTAAAATTCTCTTTGTAATCAATGATTTTCTTCTCTGAATATCTGTATTTTAAGTTATTTTAAAGCATTCATACCCATTTTCACCTTTTTTGTTTGTTTTGCTTTAGGCCACCAAGTTAAAGATTAACAGACTAACAGAAATTATCAGGGGCCTTTACATTAAAAAAAAATTTTTTTTAGATTTTATTTATTTACTTTTAGAGAGAGGGGAAGGGAGGGAGAAAGAGAGGGAGAGAAACATCAATGTGTGAGAGATACACTGATCGATTCCCTCTCAAGTGCCCCCAACTGGGAACCTGGCCTGCAACCCAGGCCTGTGCTCTGACTGGGGAATCGAACCAGCGACCTGGTTGGTTAGCAGGCCAGCGCTCAGTCCACTGAACCACACCATTCTGCGTCTTTCTATGTGCATTTTGAGCTTTTAAATGGACAGCTCTGTCAGGAAAATTGGCAGTATGGGTTGACTAGTTACATTTTGCTAAAATAAATGATTCTAAACTTGGAATGAAGAAAGTATTTTCTGTCCCCATATTCAGGAGCCCTTGGAAATCCACCTGGAGCCGCCAGGCCCTCTGACTGCGGCCATGAACCAGTTCCTCACTGAGATGCACGAGGCCAGGAAGGGCGTCGTGACGCCCAAGGAGCTGTTCTCCCAGGTCTGTAAAAAGTGAGTATCCATGTTACTTGTGCTTTCAGTGCGGTGGTCAGACACCAAGAAAGTCCTTGAAAATTTCATAGCATAGAAGCAGCCCAGTACATACATCAAAGTATCATTTATTTCATTTGGATTAAAAAACATGTACTTTATGTGAAAACGAAATCTTACCAAGGGTGTTTTTGAACTAAATAGAACTTTTGAGAAAGATTGGGATATGATCCTATAATTTTATAAAACGAGTTTCATATTTTAGTAGACTCATCATTGCTTTTCTCTTTTTTTCCTTTCTTTTCTTTTTTTTTTCTGTAGAGCAGTGCGTTTTAAAGGCTATCAGCAGCAAGACAGCCAGGAACTGCTTCGATATTTACTGGATGGCATGAGAGCAGAAGAACACCAAGTTAGCATATTTTGACCAGTGTATTTTATAATTTCATCTCATTAACTTGTCTGTCATTTGGTATTTTAAGGATATTAAGGCAGTGACAGCTAGTTATTGAGGCCATTGGATTGAAACCATTTTTTTGTCCCCAGTCTTTTCGGCCAGCATGTTTAATCATGAGAATGAATGAAGAGAATTAGAAATGACTCTCTTTGTTGTGATGTTGTTGGCGTGACATTTTCAGCATTATTGATCCTTAGGGTCCTGTCATCCAGGCCCGTCCCCCAAGAGGTCAGAGAGCTGGGAAACGCCTTCCCCAACACAGGTCCCAGCGGCAGCGCCCTCACCCTGCTCCTGAGGGAGACTCGGCACGGCGGCCCCCCCCAGTGGCAAAAGACGTTCCATTCCACACTCCTTCCTTATAATGTGGATGAGACGCTTTGGGACTTAACTCTTCTTTATATCAATTAGCCAGTGGTAACATGGGTTTCGTTATTTGTCATTTTGCTTAAAGTCACAGGACCTATTGACGTCAATAAGTGAGGAGTTACTGTATATTCATCCCTTTTGTACAAGTCAGGGGAACGTTTGTTGCATTTTGAAGTTTTTAATTACCAGGATGGAAAGTAATGTATTTGGGGATGTGAATATAATTAACAATAATAATAATAATGTAGTGCTAACAACTAATATTTATTTTGCCCTTATTTTATGCCAAGCACTGTTCTTAGTATTTTATGTGAATGACCTTACTCAGACCTCACAACCATTTTGTGAGGTAGACACTTACTTTCCCTCACCCCACAGATTCGGGAACAGAGATGCAGGAGATTTCAATGCCTGGTTCAGGGCCACCCAGGGCTGGCAGAGCTGGGCTGTCACTGCTGGGGGCTGTCCCTTAGCTCTCACTGACCTCTAGGACGCACTGTGTCAGTGGCCTCTCCAAACCAGAGGGGATGTTCTGAAAGCTTTGGTTTGAGTAGGTTAAAATCAGGAAATGTTGACAGTAGCATTATTCATGGGCTAGTGGTTTTATAAGTGTGATTCTTTTTAGCTCCTTTATTTAATTTTGAAAACATGATTTTAGAAATATTAATTTTTATTCAGTAAGTTTGGGGAGCTAATTTTTGATAACTTTCTTGACTTGATCACATATTTTCTAAAGAAAATAATTATAAAACTTTAAATTTAATAGTATGCATATATTCATTTTATTACTTTTAGAGAGTGAGTAAAGGAATTCTTAAAGCATTTGGTAATTCTACTGAAAAATTGGATGAAGAACTAAAAAATAAAGTTAAAGGTAATGTCTGACTTTTTGAATTAAAGCACTATAGTTGAATTCTTCTATACTGTAGGAGTGGAGTGCTAGCACATTTATTTTGCATCCACAGATATTAACATGTAACTTCTCTTTATCACAATTGATTTTAAAAATTTGTTCATTACGCCCCAGGTGGATATTTTAGAAAATTTAACTTCTGATGTGTTCTTTTTGTGCAGCATTCACTGAAATTTACAAAGATAGAGCAGAGATGACATCACAATTTTATTTTTCAAAAGCTTAGACTTCTGACTAGCAGTGATAACTGAATCTCACTTGCCCGTGTCAGTTGTCAGTGGCTGGTTCTTCACCGTGGAGCCGCTTCTTCCCTGGACTCTGTGGCCTGTAGAGGGCCAGCATCACTCTGTCCAGTGGGGCTCTGATGGCACACGCTTCTGTGTCTCTTGTCTGATGCCACAGCCACATGTTGGCTCTTGAGCCCTTGAAATGTGATTGGTGCAACTGAGGAGCTAAATTTTTATTTTTATTTAATTTTAATTAATTTAAATTTAAATGGCCACAAGTGACTAGAGGCTTCTGTATTGTAAACCACAATTAAAAATCAACACATAGCAGCTCTTTGCCTCTTTGACACCTTTTGGAGCCTGGACAGAGAGAGTCTCCCTGCCACCACCACCTGTCAGGAGACGTGTTCCCGTATGAACTGGTGTCTGTCACTGGAATAAAACATGTGAATGTCATGTATTTAGTAAAAGGGGTGACCGGGTAATAAAGTTATATCACCTTATGCTAAATTTATCAAGATTATTTTTGAAACAAAGGGAAATAAAAGGAAAATTCTATCTGAATCATTTTCCTGAATGTTTTTCTTTGCTTGTTTTGTTTTGTTTTGATTTGATTTTAAATAGAGTCAGTCTTAGAGTTCACAAAGCAAGTTGCATGTTGGAATGTTATGAGGGGGGACCCCAAGAAAGGAATTTATTTATAAACAACAGTGTATTTATTCTTACATGTTAAACTTAAGTCATCTTCAAAGTCCTCTCAATTTGATGCAGTACCCTTATTGAGACGTTTTTACCACTGCTCAGAACAGTTTTGAACTCATCAATTTTGATGCCTTTTAGTGCTTCTGCCGTTTTTTGTTTCACCTCTTCCACATGGGCAAAACATTTCCCTTGGAGGACTTTTTTCATCTGGAGAAACAAAAGAGAGTCACTAGGGGCAAGATCAGGTGAATAGGGAGGGTGGGGCATGGGGATCATGCCATTTTGGTCAAAAACTGCCGAACACTCAGTGTGGTGTGGGCAGGTGTGCTCGTAAATCACTCATCATTGAAATGGGCAAACATGTTGAAAGAGTCTTCAAAACAAATTCACTGAAGCCAAACGCAGCCTCTCACAACAACGCCAGCTGGTACACTGATCCAGATGGGCTCCTCGAACACTCACCTAGCGGTGGAGCCTGTCCTACAAGGGACCTGCCCTCCAGAGAATAATTTCTTTTTTTTGGGGGGGGTGGTCCCCCTCGTAGAGCTGGACATGAGCCAGAGTATCACCCAGCATCGCCCATCTGCTCATTTTCCAAGTGCAGACAGGGACAGACAGCCTCACTGACTTGAAAAGTATGTTTCCCACCAACTGGGTCTTAGATGAGAACTTTTTTGAACTTGTTCTTTCTCACCAGGTATGATGGTGTGAAATTCTGTTACCCTCCAAAGTGCAGTGTGTGCCACTGACTAGCAAAAAATTAAAATGATGGTGATTATGAATAGAGAAAAACAAGTCTGACATAGGAAATTAGAAATATATTCGTAGGGTTATAGATGTTAAGTAAGTGCTTTTAGCTTATTCAATTAATTTTACAAGTATAATCAATAAACTTTCTTTCCCCTTACAGATTATGAAAAGAAAACATCCATACCAAGTTTTGTGGACCGCCTCTTTGGTGGTGAACTAACGAGCACGATCATGTGTGATGAGTGTGGAACGGTAAGCTGGGGTCACGCGGGATTGATTCACTACATAGCTATAGTTTATCATTTGTGGCTTTCAGAAACAGAAAGGTCTAGTTCCATAAGATGTTCTTCGTAGAACTACCCAAATGTGCATAGTTCTTTGCTGGAACTGTGAATACTCCTGATATTGGAAGAAGTTAATTAACATGTTGCTTTGTTCCCCTAACCCAGAGTTCTCAGTGCTGTATTTTCCGTTACATTTTCTTTAGTCTTTATTTTAAAGTTGAGCTCCCCACCCCCATGATCTTACTATATAATGTTTGCAGTGAATCTTTTCCTTCCTTTTACGTTTTCTTTTTTGGTTGGTTAAGGTCTCCTTGGTTCATGAGTCTTTCCTTGACTTGTCTCTACCAGTTTTAGACGATCAGGTAAGACTCTGGAGTTCATTTTATTTAAGTACATTTTTCCTGTGTTAGATTTTATGGGAAAGCCTTGTCACCTTTTCCAAGTTTGTACATCAGCAGCCTGTGGAGAATTTTTCTAAGTGTATTTGAGATAGAAGAATTTTAAATAGTTGTACAAAGAACAGGATTTTTTTTTTTTTTAATAGAGAGAGGAAGAGAGGGAGGGAAACATACATGTGTGGTTCCCTCTTGTGCGCCCCCTACTGGGGACCCGGCCCACAGCCCAGGCATGTGCCCTGACTGGGAATTGAACTGGTGACTCTTTGGTTCTCAGGCCACCGCATAATCCACTGAGCCACAGCAGCCAGAGCTACTTTTTCTTTTTAATTTTTTTTTAAAAGAGAGTGTGTTTAGATTTCTTTGTAGATGGTTATCTTGATTGGTTTATATCTAGGGAACATGTTTTCTTCGTATTAAAAGTTATAATTTTTGTTATTTAAGACTAACCACAGTCATAATCCTTACAGTCATAAGTTCATAAGCGTTAATACAGAATATCTCAGTTTTAAGCCATAATTTGGTCCCTAGTAGTAGTAGGAAAAAAGAGAACATGTTATGAATTTTGGATAAATCATTATTCCACTTACTTTGAACTAGGAGTCCCTTTAATCACTGTAACTTAGTGATTAAAGTCTTACCAAATCTACTTTATTTTCTCTTTGTTTAAAATGGTCACTTACATGCAAAGACAGACATGAATAAAAAGAAATGCCTGTGTTGGGACACGTCAGTCCCTGTGACCAGAAGGTGCCTTTGGCGGTGGGCACAATCACACCGAGGTGCAGGGCGCACCTGACACGGTTCGCCCTGTTCTTTCCCACTGCACCACGTGCAGTTCCTTTTTTTACGATTTGTTTGCGCGTTTCTTAGCATGTGAAGGTTGCTTCTTAGTATTTGAGATGAATGAATTTTGTCCTGGATATATTTTCAAACATTGTGTAAATAAGTTAGTGGACAATAGGATTAGAAAAATATTTAGGTAATGTGAAATCTGTTCACCAAATAGTAGTTGTAAAATTTTATTTTTGGCCCATATTTTCTCCATATTTTAAGAGTGGTAAGAAAAGTATAAATGACAAAACTCTGAAAAAGACAGTGGAGAATGAAGATAAAGACAGCGAGGAAGAAAAAGATAAGGACAGTTACCTGAAAGAGAGAAATGATGTTCCTCCGGGAACAAGTAAGCACTTACAGAAGAAAGCCAAGAAGCAAGCCAAGAAGCAAGCCAAGGTGAGTCGTCGGGCAGGGAGCCACGCTTCTCCAGTTTTGCATCTTGACCTGTTGTTTGAGGTCAGGCTGAGCTGGGTGGACATACCGCCTCTCTCACACCCGGCACTCGGCCTCCTGGCAGCCCCGTCACTGGTGCGTTCAGTGCTCTGTACTGGAGAAAACCTTCCAGTTGATGGGAATGGAAGGCTGTACTTTGTTTACTCATTAATATTCAAACTTTAAAAATATATTCAGGAGTATAGTAGGAGTCCCCTTGACCCCAGCCTGAGCCCTCTCCTTCTATGACGCTGATGACCACGCTGTAAGTTCCCATGTCCTCCGGAGTTTCCTTTGGAAAATACGATCCAGTGCAAGTATGTAGTCTTGTCTTTTCCCTTCTTTTGCCAATTGGACACATGGTTCTAGACCTTGCTCTCGTTTCCTTCTACTTAATTATATTCTTGGAGACCTTTCCACTCGAGGACACAGATTCGTTTTTTAACACCTGCCTAGTATTCCCTTCCACAGACGCCCCACAGCTCACGGAACCATCTCTTGTGTAAGGTGGTCGGCATTCTCTCGCTGTAATGGCCTGTACTGCAGGACTAGCCCTGTGCAGCCACGTGTTGCTTAACAGCACGATACGACCTTAGAAAGGAGTCCTTGGGCCGCTTGGCTGTGCAAGTATCAGGGTGCACTTCACACCCCCACGTGGCTCCTAACCGCCCCCGGGCTGCGAGTCTGTGCAGCATGTCACTGTACAGACCCCGTAGCCACTGCAGCACACGTGCATCTGGGTGTCTATAACCTAGAGGAGCGACCGTGAAGGCACAGGGGGAAAGGCGGAAACAGTGACCTGGACCGGGCACCAATAGGGCAGAGCTGGCGGGACCGGAAGTTGCTCTAGGTGCGCCGGTGGGGTGAGCATAGGGCGGACTGGGTGCGACCGTGGACTGTAGAAACACTGAGCACACGCAGGCTCGGCTGAGTTTACACAAGTATGTTTTCTCTCTACAAGAATGAGTTAACCTTGGCCCACTGTAACTTTTTTACTTGATACACTTTAAAAAGATTTTAAAGTTTTTGAGTCCCGTAATAACATTAACTTAAACGCACATTTTAAGCTATACAAAGATATTTTTTCATATTCATATTCTGTAAGTTTTTTTCTTTTTTAAATTGATTTTAGAGAGAGAGGAAGGAAGAGAGAGAGAGAGAAACATTGTTTTGTTCTTGCTTCACTTATTGACGTATCGCTGGTTGCTACCTGTAGGTGCCCCAGCTGGAGAGCAAACTCGCAGCCTTGATGTGTCGGGAAGGCGCTCTGACTGAGCTGCCTGGCCAGGCCTTAGAAGCTTTCTTTCTATTTTAAATTTTAAAAAACTTTAAAAACTCTTTTTGGTAAAAACTAAGACACAGGCACACACAGGCAGGACTACCCAGGGTCAGACGTCTCCCACCTCCACATCCAGTCTTCCTGGAAGGGCTTGAGGGGCAGTAACACGCACAGAGCCATCGCCGTGGGACAACAGTCCTTCTTTGGGAACATCCCGAAGGACCTGCCCGAGGCTCTTCCTGAGGGGTGTCACTCAACTCAGAAATACGTCCATGGTGGTTGCCTTGATTCGTTTCTTTTTCTCATCATAGATTTTCTTGTAAGCAGGTGGTGCACCATGAACCTCCTCTGTATCAACGAAAACCTTTTGGTGCCGGGGCCCCTGCGCTCAGACTTTCTAAGGAGCTTGTTGAATTCTGCAAAAACTTCTGCTAAGCCCTTCGCTGCGAATTTTCTTGGGGATTCTTGGTGTTCTCCTGCAGTTCCCATTTTTCTTGCCTCTTCTTCAGCTTTGCGTTCCTGTACCAGTTTGGACACCTGCCTGTTAGCTGGTTCCTCGGGAACCGCGCTTGGGTGCTCCACTATGTCTCCCCAGGGCAGGGTCTCTCCCCTTCTCAGCAGCAGCCCTGGAGCTTCCCACGGCCTCCTCGCCATGGCCTCCTCGCCATGGCCTCCTCGCCACGGCCTCACCAGGTGGTGGGGATTCTTCAGCTCCCTTGTTTTATGGGGCCTCCTGTAGAGGTGGCCGTTTGTTATTGAAATGTCGCTTGTCTGTAGGGTACATTTTAAGAAGAGGGATTGCATTTGTAGATTTGATAAATATTACCCTATTGCCCTCCACAAAGGCTGTACCAATTTATACTCCTACCGGCAACATACGACGCTTGCTGCTTCTCCTAATCCTTGACAGCAGTGTTATCAGAGCTCTGGGTTTCTGCCAGTGTGAGAGATGGAAAATATTAGCTTAGTAAAGTTTGTTTTCCATTTACTTTAATATAAGTAAAGCTAACCCTATTTTTATATTTAAGAGTCATTTGTACCCTGGCTGGTGTGGCTCAGTGGGTTGAGCATTGTCCCGCAAACCAAAAAGATAAGGTTCGATTCCCGATCAGGGCGTATGCCTGGGTTGCAGGCCAGGTCCCCAGTAGGGAGCACACGTGAGGCAACCCATCGATGTTTCTCTCCCTGTCTTTCTCCCTCCCTTCCACTCTCTCTAAGAATAAATAAATAAAATCTTTTTTAAAAAGTCATTTGTGTTTCCTTATCTTTAAAGTATTAGCTTATATTCTTTTCCCATTTTTAAAAATTGAACTTAAGGGGAATTTTTTTAAATTGACCGTTGGTTAGTAAAATGATACAGGTTTCGGGGTACAGTTTCTCTTTCACGTGGAACCATTTTTACCTGAAGCACGTCGGGGAACGAACGTTTGTGTCCTGGGCGCCGCCCCCAGCCTCTGCCGCTCACACCCGCCCTTTAGTCGCCACCTGGGCGTTGTGGTCCCTGCTTCTGCGCTTAGGCCGGACTCTGGATGAAATGCCTTTTTCTCTCTATCCTCGGGAGTAGGCTGCAAGTGGCAACGAACGTGATTGTAGGGGAAAGCCCTGTATGGTGCTCTGTACACGTGGCTTTCTCACTTCTTCCCTGATTTGGGGCCATTTGTTTCCCAGACTGTTTTTCTCCGTCCCTCTGTCCAAGGCAGCACAAGCTCAGTCTCCTCAGTGAACTTGGACCTGAGCCGTGTGTGGTGTTGGAGCCACTGCGGGGTTCTGTCTACATCATTCTCTTAGGGCCGGCGCTATGTCCCATACATTTTCATTTGCCCCAGTGTGACAGTTTTTTGATGATTGGGGATGGTTTATTCATGCTTTCAATTAAAGAACTTTTCTTCATCATTTATGATTCCTGATAGTTAAGGAACTTTTAGGATCAATTCTGGGGATGAACTCTTCCTTATTAACTTGTTATTTTTTATTAATAAGCAAGAGAATCTGATGTAGTACATGTACACTCTTTTTTTAAGATTTTTAAAAATTTATTTTCAGAAGGAGGGGAAGGGAGGCCGAAAGAGGGAGAGAAACATCTTTGCGTGGTTACCTCTCAGGCGCCCCCTACTGGGGATCTGGCACGCACTCCAGGCTTGTGCCCCAACTGGGAGTCAAACAATCAAACCACGACCCTTTGGCTCACAGGCGGGCTCTCAATCCACTGAGCCACACCCGCCAGGGCCATTTCTTTAAAAAATCTTTTATTATGCTTTTTACACAGAACCAGCGAAGGCAACAAAAAATTCAAGGAAAAGTTCTTCATTTAAATGATATCTGTACCATTGACCATCCTGAAGACAACGAATGTGACATTGAAATGTCAGTTCAGGGAGAAGTGGATATTAGATCTGACCATGTCTCACAAGAGGAAGTTATCAATAAAGAATATTGTGTTAATCAGAAAGACTTAAATGGCCAAGAAAAAATGGTAGAAAGGGTAACTACCGGTCAGAAATGCACAGCGGAAGTGGATACAGATAATGACCTGGAGGTTCTGTCATCTCCCGCCGAATGTCCCGGGAATTTAAACGGTGCCTGCGTGGAAGAGGGGGGCCCTGGGGAGGAGGACGTTTTGAGGGGGTTCGGGAGCCTGAACTTGGATGATGCCCTTCACCCCGACGACATACACCTGGAGATTCTGAGCGGCAGCCCCCCTCCCGGGAGCAGAGTGGACCAGGCAGCGGACCGGGACCCAGCAGCTGCGTTCTGCACGCTCGCCAGCAGGCCAGCCGCGGGCGCCGACGAGGGCTCGGTCCAGCACTGCCTGCTGCAGTTCACGCGCAGCGAGGAGCTCCGCGGCGCCAACCAGCTGCTGTGCGAGGCCTGCACGCGGAGACCGCTCAGGGCCCCGAGGGCGCAGCCGAGAGGCGCCGGGCCCCTCGCGGAAGGTGAACTCAGTGTTGGGGGCACGGTCAGCTGCCCCATGCGAACTGGGGCCGGACTTGCACGTCTTCTTCCGTGTAAATAGCCTCCGGGGGGTGGGAGTGGATGAGCCGCCCCGCTGGCGTCTTTCGCAGCAGCATCCAGACAGGCGGCGGGGCTGCCGGTCCGGTCCGCAGCCTGCCGCCGGCCTTCGGACGGCCGAAGGCCGCCCTGCCTCGCTCCCAGTAAGCCGCACTCGAACGGAGGGACGCCCCCAGGGCGAGGCCCGGGGCTCAGGCTTTCCTGCAGTCTCCCCCAAATACGGAGCAGGAGGACCTCGATGGTGCCTGAGGACGCCTGTTGAGCCTTTTAAAGTCTAGCTTTTATGTATTTACACGTCAATGCAGAGTAAACTGTTGATTTTATAGCAATTGTGTTTAGAACCACTGGGGGCAAACTATGGTCCACAGGTCAAATTGGCCACCGCCTTTTTATGAGCTAAAATGGTTTTTATGGTAGAAAACACCAACTTTGAACCCCAATTAATTAAATATTATCTCCAAAAATAACTTCATTCTTTTCTTCAGACTGCAGTCATACTCCATTATTATTATATTTTGAATTCCATCAGTAAAAATTTATGGAAGTGTTTATATATAAATACTTTAAAAATATCCTTCGCTTGGCCTCTTGGTCCACAGAGCTTAAAATATTTACCTGGCTCTTTCAAAATATACTTATCCTGGCTTTTGACGTTTGAAATGATTTTACAGCAAACTGAATGCTCTAGAGTTCAACTTATTTTCACACTGCTATAATTTTTTCCTTTTTTTAGGTGAACAGAAGTGTGTGTACACCAACGCCAGGAAACAGATGCTCGTGTCTCTTGCCCCTCCTGTTCTCACCCTTCATTTAAAGAGATTTCAGCAGGTGCCTCTTATCTGCTACGTGTTTTCAACATGTGATACCTGCTTTATTTATTAATGTCTCAAAATGCTGTTTCTTTGTTTTTCTGTTATTTCCCAATTCTGACTTCAACACAGTAGGAAAGTAAGAACCATTTACATCGGTGAGGCAGACTCTCAGTGAAGACGCCTGTCGAGGTGGAGGGGGAATTCAGGCGCGACCCTTGCTCGGTTTTACCGGAACTCTTGTTGTTCCTTTTAGTAATAGTAGCACCTTACTCTAACCTTAATTTTGGGGCTTAAAAAAAAACCAAAACAGTTTACTAGTCACATGCCACACTTAGAAAATTAAGTGATGTTTTCCTGTTTTGTGTGGTATTTGATAAACAGACATTGGATTTCGTCTCTTCTGGAAGACTTGCTATAAGCAGCACAACCTTCACTTTCACTTCCAAATTCTCAAAGTGCCCCCGGAATGTCCCCTCCTGTGGGTGCTGAAGGCTCGGCGACTGGGCTGGGTCTCCGGTCAACACCCTAGGCGTGGGGAGAGCGCTTCCCGGGGAGTGCCCCCCTGTGACCTGGCTCTAAGCATCAGAACGTCCGCTGCGGTCTGGTGGTCCTGGGTTTCGGCCGAGGCAGACGCAGTGAGGGTTTTCTTGCAGGCGTGTGGGTTTGGGGCACTTAGCAAGACCGGCGGCTTGAAATCAGTCACTGGTCAGGGAAAGACTAAGAAGACTGAGCGAGGGCTGGGTGTCGTGCTCTCAGGCCCCGAAGTGGGGCTCCAGTTTACCTAATGTGCACTGTTCGCAGGAAAAGAACCTAATCTGTCACCCCTCTTTTTTAGGCTGGTTTTAACCTACGCAAAATTAACAAACACATACGATTCCCGGAAATCTTAGATTTGGCTCCTTTTTGTACCGCTAAATGTAAGGTAGGTAAAAGTGGTCTTTTGGGGAAAATCCTTTGAAAGGAAATCATATCTTACAAATATTGCAATAGCAACTCACATAAGTGTGAAGTTGGGAAGAATTTCTGGGTAGTGGGCCTTTGATTTCTGTTTTCTGTTCCTTTGTAATTTCAAGATCAGGGAGACACTATTTGAATATCAGGGTTTTTTTATTTCATTTCATTTTTTTGAACCCCCGTTATAGTGGCAGACGTTGCCCTGGAAGTAGAGAAGATACAGTAATGGGTAATGTCCATTTAACATGGCTGGTTGTTACACTCTGTGTGCACAGGGCAGGAGCGGCCCTGGGGAGGCTCTGTGAGGCGGACGGTCCTCGGCCAGCCCTAAAGGAGCAAGAGCTGGTGTGGCAGGGAACCACGGGGAGCAGTGTGAGGGCCGCAAGCAGTTCCGGGTTTCCCAGAACGAGGCCTGTGGAGCGTGGGGAAATGAAGCCCGAGAGCTGGGCTAGGAGTGAGGTTTTGGAGGAACCTGGCTTTATGAGGTTGTTCAGTGGGGAGCCATGGGAGCGGGTCACGGCAGGCCCGTGTTGTGTGGACTAGAAGCAGGGCAACGAGTTGGGAGGCTGTTGATGTTTCAGCTCATGGGTGAACCCAGACAGCGGTCAGTTGGCCTGGCAGGTGAGGTGAAGCCTTGCCATGGACGCTGAGGGTGACCCAGGAAGAGGGGTTGAGCGTGACTCCTGGGCGGGGTTGAGAAACTGGACATGTGAGCAGACAGTGTGTCTTAAGTGGAGGAGGGGAACCCGGGAAGAAGGGTGGGTGGAGAAAGGGTTAAGGGTTCAGGTGGGTCCATCGACTTTCAGACTTTCTTCAGCCATTTGTGTGGTAGTTTGGAAAGTGTTTGGGTGGACATGTCCAAGGCCCAGGGCAGAGAGGCTGGGGCTGCACATGAGGGTGTGGACATCAGCGCACAGGTGGTGGTTCAAGCAGGGGAGACTGGGGTCTCAGTGGCCTCCAGACCGAGGGTCTGGAGAATCAGAATACAGTGGCATAAACATATTGAAAGTCTTACTTCATCTACGAAATCTGAAATGACAGAAATCCCCGTCCTTCCCAATCTAAAGTTTCCCAAGAAATGTATTCAGAGCTGTGGTTAGAGTGAATTGTAATTAGTACGTTCATGGGCCACTGCCATTTTTGCTGGTGAAAACTTTTAGTGGCATTAGTTTTGAACACGTCATAAAGAATCCATCTCTTGCCTAAAATGCCAATGCCCGGTGTTCATGTTCCAAAGAAAGGGACAAGAGTCCTCAGTGTCAGAGTATCAGCGATACAGACTAGAAAATAGTTACAGATTAGACAGCACAGAGGTCCTAGTAAATTAACTTCTGTGGGTTGAGACATTAATAAGAGAAATAAGAGAAAGCAGGCAGGCATGTCAGAGCGGTGGTCCCCGACCTTTTTGGTTCCAGGGACCAGTTTCGCGGAAGACGGTTTTTCCAAGGGGGCAGGGGAATCGGAAGACAGGAGGCGGAGCACGCGCAGTAATTCCGGGCAGGCTTCGCCCGCTTTCCTGCCGCTCACCTAACCACCTGTTAGAGATTTTGTTGAAAAGGAAAAATGGCAGATCTGTGAACTTTTTTCTTAAGCCTAAGAGGCTAAAGTAGGTTTGGAGTCCAAAATGAAAATCTAGACGGTGAAGCTACTTGATTGGGGAAAGACACTGGAGGAGGCAGGAAGGGCCGGGTGACTCGTAGTTGGACCGCCATCTCCGAACCACAGGGAGAAGGGGTGCCCTGCCGTGGGTGAGGCTGTGCTTTCGTTCCCTGCAGGGGGAGGCGAGGCAGGCTCTGAGGACAAGGGGCTGGGGAGGAGGCAGGCTCTGTGGTAGCCCCGGTGCTGCTGCTGCTGCTGCATTACACTGTGAATCTCGAAGATGCAGATTTGTACCTGGGAATGAGGCCAAAGAGGCCAGGAGAAAACGAGGCTGGAGGTCCTGCTGAGTGGGAGGTGAGGTGAGGGTTGGAAGAATGAGAGTTGTGAACTGAGCCTGGATGTCCTGTAAGAATTTCGGACAGTTCCAAGTGTTGAGGCTAAAGTGGACGGCAGTGACAGTGCTGAAGTTCACTGATGGACACTGCAGTCCCCAAGGAGGGCGACCGGATTTGGGGTGAAGCATTAAGTGAACAGGGGCAGCGACCAGAGCAGCACTGAAGGGCAGGAGGCTGAGTGGGGCCAGGCCTGTCCACTCCCATGCCCACGCCCACACAAGCCCTGTGGCAGGTTTGAGAGACAGGCACCTCCACCCTCCGCGGGGGCTGAGGCTCCCAAGGCGGAGCGCCCCTCATGGAATCTTGGGGTGGGCTTTGAAGTGCAACATGAGTGCTGTCCTCCTGCTGTTAAAGGTTTAACTTCCATTTGGGGCAGAAACCAGGGCCGTTGAGGTCTTGAAATTATCTGGCCCCAACACTCCTGAAGGAACTAAGTTTCCAGGCTGGGATGGATTCGTGAGGGGGCCTCTGGGTAGAAACAAGTGGGACGTGACTCAGCAGGCGGAAGCCCAGGCCTGGAGTCACGGAGTCTCATCGTGGAGGCCAGGCTGGGTGTTAGGGTAAAACGACCTTGCCCCTGTGTCCTGTATAAATGGGACTGAACCGATGACTGACCCCCGCTCCTCTCTAAAGAATGTTGCTGAAGACAGCACCCAGGTGCTGTACTCCCTGTACGGAGTCGTGGAGCACAGCGGCACCATGCGGTCTGGGCACTACACGGCCTACACCAAGGCCAGAGCAGCGAACGCCCGTCTGTCTAACCTTGTCCTCCACGGGGACACCCCACAAGGTGAGGCCTGCCAAGTTCTGGCACTTAACATGCGCACAGCAAACCAAACAGTGACAGACTTGAATTTCTCCATTTACACCTCGTTTTCCATTTCTTTGGCAGATTTTGAAATGGAGTCCACCAAAGGGCAGTGGTTTCACGTCAGCGACACCCACGTACAAGCTGTGTCTCCGGCTAAAGTGCTGAACTCTCAGGCGTACCTCCTGTTTTATGAGAGAATACTCTGAGTCCCAGCAAGCACTTTCTCTGGAGACACACGTATGGCTTTTCTCACAGCTGTGAGAATAAACAAGTAAAGGCTGAATCACGCTCACTTACAGCTAAGTCCATGCCAGAAGAAATCACGGGTACCGAAATACTGAAGGGAGAGCACCTGCAGATTGCGGTTCGGGACCGTTGGTGGCTCTTAATTCCTGTTTCCGGGTCCTGGAAGGGCCCTGGATCAAGTTCCCTGGTTAGCGTGTCTGGTGGTGGGTGAAGACGCATCAATAAACTGACTTACCCCCAAACCTTGTTTTATTACTTAGGGTCTTCGACGTTGTATTGACTGACCCTACCAGGTAGCGCTGGACGGGCTAATGAAACGTTACCGCACCTGTGTTACTTTTACAAGCACAGGTATCCGATGTCGGCAATGGTACATAGCTGGCAGAAAATGCGTGTCTGCCGTTCTGATGCCACCACATGCACAGTTGGGCGCAGGATGACTGCAGTGCTCTGCGTGATGAGCTGGCCCACGGCCACCCTCATGAGACTAAGTAATTGGGCACCAGGTCCCCTTAATGACAATGTGCCGGAAAAAGCCCGCAAACTGTCCACCCAGGAAGTTCTTTTTACCAGGCACCCAACGCTTCTAAGTTGAATTCAACCCTGAGAGCTACAAGGACACCAAGCCTGTGAACTCCCTGTAAGTCTACTAGGATTTATTTGATGTACAACAAACCCAGTCTGCCATAGTGCTTCCAAAATTCCTTTGAAATACCAAAACACGAAATTTCAAAGTGTTATCCCATACGCATGGCATCCCATGCCCATAACACCAGTTAGCCTTACTGAACTTAAGAAAGACGTGCTTTAGAAATCCTGCCTTGCTTCGTCTGCGCACACCAAGAGGGGTAGTTTCAGTCGCACTGCATCTTTGTTCTTTGCATTCATTGCTAATGAAGCAAGTTACTTAGATGCTTGATTTCCTGACTTGTGAGAAAAAACAATGAAAAAGGTAGCCCAGGAGTCAGCAGACTACCAGGCAAGGCCAGACAGGAAATGCTTTAGTCTGGGTGAGTCACATGGTGTCTGTCACAACCTCTGAATCCTGCCTTCCTCATGGGGGGCAGCACAGATGACGTCCCCAGGAGCAGAGCCATGTGCCCCTAAAACTCATGCATGGCAACAGACAGCAGGCCAGACACCCGTTGGGAATAGGCCCCTAATTACTGTGCTGACCTGCCTAACGTCCCACAGCTGGTGTCACAGGCAAGACTAAGGTCATTTAGGCCCCAGGACAGTGGTCACCAGACAGGCTTTGGGAAACAACACATTTACTATATCACGCAGTGGAGAAGACAATTTACAAACAGGGAAGCACCCGCCAACTCTGGGAGCCATCCACTCAGTCGTTCTGGTCCTCGTCCCAGTCTTTCTTCCCACTGGGAGGCTTGGGCCCCCCTGCTGGTTTTGCCATGATGATCTGCAGAGCGAAACAGGAAAACAAGAACACACTTAGAAATGCAACCTTTAGACAGACGGAAAGGGACGTTCTCCTATTTGCCTGATTCAAGACTAAGCATCACCTAGAAGTAAACCGTCTGTTTTACCCAGCATATGCAACGCTGTAGCAGTTTGTCAGTGCTCAGCAGTACTTTTCCTGCTTTTCTGGACGTCACCAGCAGCAGTGTCCACACGCGCTGGTGGAGGGCATGCACTCCCTCCACAGCTGCCTGTCAGTAATGCAGAGCTGAGGGGGAGGACGACGTGCATACACCACCGGCATGGATCAGTCAACCTGGCACCTTGTTTGCTATTTATACATGAGGGTCGTCTTGCCAACCATCTTTATCCCAACTTCCTTTAGGGCTAAGAACTTTTAAGTCCCCCTCCCAGTTTTGCCATTATAACCTACCGTGGCTGACACACAAACATCAAGTCCAGCACTGAAAGTCATTAAGGTCTGTGCCCGAGAACCACTCAAGTGGCAGGAAGTGTCCATACACAAGCACCTACCGAAAGCCTCCAGTTTATGTACAATGTGCTAACCCAACGTTTCCCAAGTATAACCACCTCGCAGTTTTAAAGGATTCATGTTTGACAAAAAGGGAGGGTGGTGGTAGCAGCTTTGGGCTCAAAACAAATTTGGGAGAAGCTAAATTAAACTAAATTATAGCTGGGCTTCCTCAAAGTAGAACTCTCAAACTCATCCATTTTGAATCTCAAAACTGGTAACGGTATTTCTGGAGGTGTTTCTCTATTTTGGCTTCTATTTAAAGCGCACAAGCTGTGAAACCCTTCACTGCCACCACCCCGGGCGGATTCCACACCCCTTTCAGAAGCTTCCATAAGAAATCTAAAGCTTCAATTCTTGGAATGCCATTTTATTAATTAAGTTCAGGTTGAATTAAAGACAGCAACTATAATTTTAGGATCTAGGCATAGCTTGATTTTTAAAAAAGATCCAGAATAGCCCTCAAATTCCCTGGGCAGTCGCCACCTGCACAGCCCATTGAAAGCGCGTTGCTGGGCCTCCTTCCAGAGTTTCTGATTCAGGGAGTCTGGGTTGGGCCCAGGAATTTTTAAGTTTTACATGATGTTGATGTTGCTGATTTGTGGACCATAAAATTTGAGAACCAGTGAAATGAGTGTCTTTAAGATCAATGCAGTGCTCCAATGCTTGCAATGTGATTTGCAAGTCCTGTCCCAGGATGCGTGCTACACAAAATTAGTTGCAAGTTCTGTTATAGTAACGCACGCTGGCTAACATAATAGGTGGGAAGTCAGGCACCGGTTTCTCCAAGTGCAGACCAGGGGCAGGTGACAACGAATAACCAAAGCCCCAGCTTCCCGTCCACATGCAGGACTCATCAGTGCCTCGGACAATGGACATTCACAAAGGACCTGGGTTAAAAGGAACTTTCACTATTAGAATTTCTGCTACCGTCTCTCCTTTCCTTCGATTTTTGGTCCTTACTTTTAGAACAAGCACTTCTGCAGGCTTCCATTATGTTTATTTAAAAACTGGAAAATATATATTCTTTCACTGAAAACTACCCAACACACCAATATAAAAAAAATCATGTTAATAAATTCAGTACACAGATACCCAGTTCCATTTTTGGTCATGTTGCAGTAGGAAAAAAGTGCTTCCTTGTACTGAGATGAAATTTGTATTCCTAGAAATTCTACCAACTGGTCCTTACTGCACTTAGATTGTCCAATTTCCACCTCACTTGCTACTCACTCCTCTGATTAATGTAGCGTGATTTTCACTTAACGGATATATCCTGTTTTCCTAGGACTTAAAATTTCTATGTACTCACAAATACTTCATTGCTTAATAATCATTTCTAGAATTTTTTAGAAAAATTAATTTCATTCAATTTACTAGTAAACACCTTGAAAAATTATGAACTCTGGCTTGTGTCTGAACCCAGAACAGTCTTTACCATGTTTCCTCTTTGCCATAATTTTTTTTAAAAAGCACAGAAATCCTGACTTTTAATACCTTAAAATCTTTTAGCACTACCTCTAGACATAACATATCACGCCCAGGTCCTACCGTCCCCAGGGACAATGGGCTGCCCAAGTTTCCTAAAAGCCAGTGACCTGCGGCAGGCTCTCTGTCCTCCCAGATTCCTCATCACTGTCCCCGAAGAGGTTCTTAGGCTAAAGAGTCTCAAAACTAGGATCTTCAATCAGCTTCGAGATTAAAAATAAAAACACTGTGAAGGGCCCTGCAGCCCCCGTCAGGTGAGGGGAGGGACGCTCCTCTGAGGGGAATGAGCACTGTGCTCTGTTCCACAGACACGCTTCCAAGCCACACGGTGACGAGGAGCACAACTTCCCCTCTCACGCACCTGGTCCACCCTAAGGACGGTGACGGCTGCGTTCGTAGCCAGTTTGATGGCCCAGTATTTCCCCAGGTAAGTGTCTAGGACCCCGGCCTCCAGCATGTCCTTCACAGCAGGAACTTCAGCCTGTCAACACAGCAATTTTCATTCTTTCACTTTAAATTCTTTTACACAAAAATGTTTATACTAGAAAAGTGACTAGGCAAAAGTACCACCCTATTTACCCTATAAAACAAAAAGTTATTTAAAAAATCAGGAGAACACTAAATCCTCATTCGTTTCGTTTTCTCCTTAGAGTTATTATTTCTATTTTCAGGTTTTGCATTCATGAAACAAATTTAAGTTCACAGTGTTTTTTTCAAATACCTCAATATCTAATCCAACATTTTTCCTTCCTTCCTGATGGGCCGCGTAGAGCTTGGAGACGACCTCATTGGCCTTGACCCCAGAGTTCTCTGCCAGGGCCCGGGGAATTGCTTCCAAGGCCTCCGCAAACTTCTTGATGGCGTACTGCTCCAGTCCCGGACACGCCTAAAGCAACCACGAGTTCATTACTCTGCTAGACTCAACTGGCGAGGAGAAAGTGAGTTTAGAGCAAGAAAGCAGTACCTCTCCGTACGACGTGATCTGTTTGGCTAACTCGATTTCTGTCGCTCCACCTCCAGGCACAAGACGTTTGTCCTGTAATGTGTGGTGAGAAAAGATCCCTAAGGAGCCGCTTCTTGTTCTCTAACCTCCGAAGCCAGTTCCCCACCAGAGTTTCTAACGCGGAGCACAAACTGTAAACAACTGCGGCGATCTGGGCATCTGGTACGTGAAAGCGAGGCCCTGGGCGAATAGGGACTCACCTGCTTTTCCAGATGCAGCACTAAAACTAGCGCTTGTAACTGAGAACCACCATCACTATCACTTCAAGACAGCTAAAAAATCTCAGGTGAAACAGGTGCTCTGCTTTACACAAGCTGCCCATTCTGAACTTCCAGAAGGTCACAAGTCTGGGAACTGGGCTGCTGAGGCCTTGCAATCCACTAACTCAGGTCACTCTCATACTGACCCTCGTGAGAACCTTGAAAGTATTGACACCGTCGTCTACTGCCCTCTCCACGTCGTCCATCAGATTGTCTGTGGAGCCTCGAAGCACGATGGTGGAGATAGCACCGTCTTCCTTTTCTGTTGATAAACACTCCCAGGGATCAGTGAAGGCAATGAACACCGCAGGTGCACACCACCACCCACCAGCACTACCTACCATGCTTGAAGACCACCACCTGCGTGTCTCCAACTTCTGAGAGGTACACACTGTCACAGTGTCCCATTTCCTCAGCAACAGGAGGAGTCTGTAAGAAAGTGACCATTGTAAGAGAGTGAACCACAACCAGGTCTGCCCACCTGTCACTGTCGTCCACAATGCGCACCAGTCTGGGCAGCGCCGTAGCTCCAACGGTCTTACACAGCCTTCTGAGGTCCCACTTTGAGTTCAGCCTTAAAAAAACAAAAACAGAAACAAAAACCTTAACAGAAGCTCTGATTCTATCAGATAAAATAAAACGCAGAGACCGAACAGGAAACTGCACAATGATCCCCAAGTCACAACGCTGAACCCGAAGGTTCAAGCTCAGAAAAGGTCCAGACCGCACGGCACAGCCCACACACGGGTGTTCATGGTGTCGTTCCAGGACCGGGAGCTTGAGTCCCCCGGAGGCGCCACAGGCTTGCAGCTGCACAGCCCAGGAGGAGCCGCGGCAGGAGGGCGCACTTGCTGTGGTTCGGGCAGACGCATCGCGCGAGGAAGAGCACAGTGACGTGCCTGCCCGTCAGGTCAGGTGCGAGATGGCGTGGGAGTGGATCAATAAGCTGCCTGGTAAGCCTGTGAACATGCTCCTGGCCTGCACGTGTGTCCCTGACCCCCACAGGGTGGCAGCCGGCCCAGCCTAGACTGCCTTTCCCTTCCTTTTCAAGTGACAGCACCTGCTGACTGGTCCTGCCCCTGAGCTGAAATGAATGTTTCCGCAGAGGTGCTGTCTGCCCACCCAGACCAAGCAGGTCCTTGTGCTTCCTGATCTAATGCCTTACACTCCCCGCACCCCTTTCCGTTTGCGGGGTGCGAGCTTGTTTCACGTCTCCCCACCAAAAGCCACTCCCGTCTCAGGCGAACAGGGGGAGGCGGCTCTCACCTCACCAGCATGAGGTTGTACTTGTTTGCGAAGTGAAGAGCCACATCCGCCACCTTGCCGCCTGTGACGACGACACTGGCACCACTGTCAGCGATGGCTTTGACCTGTGCGTCCATTAGGCTTTCTTCTCCCTTGCTAAAGTTCATCAGCTCTTCGGCAGTCTTTATCAGTACTGTTCCCTAGCCAACAAACAAGCACACTCTTTAAAAAAAAAAAAAAGCTTTTTACTTTTTTTACTTTGGCGTTCAAAGTCACAGGATAGCATTTTACTGCAGAAACAAAGATCTGGGAGAAACTATGAGGATCCACATACATGTATTAGGAAGCAGAATATGAAATCTTTACAAAAACAGTGCAAACTCGGTTCGCTCCCAGCCCCTCCCACCCTCAAAACCAACACATTTTCTCTTTGATAGGCATGTCAATGGAGAGGCTGGAGAAATATCTTACTTTGAGACATGCTGGCAGGTGTCCTGGCATTTGACTTTTGACAAATGTCAAGCAACATCCCAAAAGAATGCCACTGCAGTTCTCCAACTTTTTCTAAAATATGGATGAAATAACCAATCCCCCCAACCACAAACCTGTCTAACATTTGAAACTATCAACTCAGATTTCAAGAATTCCAGGGATGAACCCCAGCTGGTGTAGCTCAGTGGATTGAGTGGCGGCCTACGAACCAAAGGGTCACCAGTCCGATTCCCAATCACAGCATGTGACTGGATACGGGCCAGGTCCCCAGTAGGGGACTTGCAAGAGGCAACCACAGACTGATGTTTCTCTCCCTCTTTTCCTCCCTTCCCCTCTGTCTAAAAATAAAATAAAATCTAAAAAAAAAATTCCAGGGATGAGGTCAGCGGTGACCTATAAACTTCAAACTTTATACAACATGTAGTTTTTTAAAACCAAACTTACCAATTTCAAACTATATTAGCATATTTTTGTTTTAGGATGCTACAGAATCTCAACTTTTTTTTTTTTAAATTTAGTGAACAGCACACAAGTGCTGGAACTCTCTTTAGTGAGCACTTTACTCGCTAAGTGAATGAGTTCTATCAAAAGTCAAGAGCTGTATACAATATAAACAATACTGCCACCGTGTGAAGATTCAAATTTAACGTTTAGATTGAATTATATGGTCAAAGAATACAAACCTGATTTTAAAAACCAGACAGGACCTGCAGTGTCTAACAATTATGCAATAGGCCCTGACTGAGAGGAAACCCCCACCTCAGAACGTCAGGGACCCTGACAGCCTGAAAGGCCGGCCTCTGATTCTCACCTCTGATGCTGAGGTCCTGAAGTCTACGTACCTTAGTCTCTGTTATCATGCCATCGAAAGGACAAGAGTACACTGCTATTTTTGCATCTTTGACAGATGTCACATCACCTTCTGTTTCCTTCTTAAAAACCATGCCATGTAAGACAGAAGAGGAACAGATGCCAGAGCCCTGAGGAGCGACAGCAAAACGATCCGTGAGCTCGCAGAGTTAACATCAGGGCTAAAGTGTTGATTCTGCAATTTCCCAAAACTATCCTCTTCTAAACATAGCAGAATACACACCAGGCAGGTGACTCCCTAGGAAGGTGGGGTGGCACACAGACACACAGCAGCCAGTGCAGGAAGAACTCACTTTGGGAACAAGCCACTAACGTGGGCGGGGGGAGAGGACCTTCCGTATAGGAGGAGGAATCAAAGACTGAAAACAACCGCTCGGAGCCAGCCACCCACCCACCCACCCACAGAGTGCAGGCGCTGATGGACCCGCATGGCTGCCAGGGCTGGACAGACTCGGGGATGAAGCCTAGTTTCAAATCTCACGAGCTTACAATTTAACAGAAAGGGCAGGAGACTGGAGCAAGTCAGGAAACACAGTGCACGCGCACACACACACACGTTTATGTGTGGACACAGAACTAGCACACATACACGTGTCGGCAAAATCCAGCAACGTCGACAATCATACTGCCACTGCGCGAACCACTACAACTACAGGTTTTACTCTAGCGAACGGACGTTTTTATCAAAAATACACTCTAATTTTATTACTAACATTAAAGTGAACTCTGTTATTGTAAAGCAAAAGGAC
Source organism: Mormoops blainvillei (assembly GCA_004026545.1). Taxonomy (NCBI): domain Eukaryota; kingdom Metazoa; phylum Chordata; class Mammalia; order Chiroptera; family Mormoopidae; genus Mormoops; species Mormoops blainvillei. Next base: position 115,553 of record PVJD01001796.1, on the reverse strand, counting down.
ACCTTCCATCCCGTTCATACCCGCCTTCCACGCCTATGGCTCTACCGAGCACGTCTGAAGAACAGGAAGAACATCTGGTCTATGCACTATTCTCACCCTTCAACTGTCATGGAAAAACTATGGCTCTACTAGGAGACGTCAACACTCTTCCAAACTTAAGAGTTTGGTGATGGCTTAGTAAAATCAAATTTTTACATAAATGATGCTTCAAAAGTCAGGAAGCTGTGTCTAAAAGCTAGGGTCAGATTTAGGTAGGATTAACACAAAATCTATCCTCCCAAAACAAACGACCTATCTAGATAACGTTAATGCATTCTTCAAACTTACCAGAATCTTACAAACTCTGATATTATCAACATTGAAGTGGCCGGAATCAGGAAAAATAGACACTGTTAAGAAAACAAGACACATCAAGAGCTGTAAATGGGACAACAGGGGAAGCGCCTTAGCGACACTGACCCCACATTCACTGCTGTTTACTCACCGCACGCCTGGGCAATGAGCTTGGCCAGAAAGGCTTCGTTACCGTACTGTTTACTCATCACGGACGTGTGCAGGAGAGATGCGACCTCCTCGACATCACGGAGATTTTTTGCAGAGCAACAAACCAAACTGGGAAGGACCTCGTGGGCTTTCCTGCAGGCTATTTCGTAACCTTCGATAACCTTAAAGGCGAAGGGCAAAAATGCTTCTTACAAAGACGCAATCTTGACAAGCTAACGATTACGGATGCTTCTAATGTGAAATGACAAAACACGTCCAGAGCAACATTCCCGGCAGAAGCTACTTGTTGAGAGCACAGGCTTGGGTGACAGGCCAAATGTGAATCTGAGTGGCCACTCACTAGCTACAAGATCTTGAGTGAGATTTTTCTAACTTAGGTCTCACTTTCCTCACCTAAAAAATGGGATTAATTTTCACAGGCCTCAGTGACAGGCTTCCAGTAAGGTCAACACAGTGGGTTACCCGGATGCACCTGGAGCCGGGCACAGGGGAGATGCTCCGTGCTCACTGCTGCCATGAGGACGACTCTTGTTTGCAGCAGAGGTGCGGGCCTGCATGTGTGCGCAGGCATGTACACATACACACGGACAGGGGTTAAGTGGGAGGACATTCTACAATGAACACCTGCCTCTGAGACTGACAGGCCGATTCTCAGGAGCTCCTCAGCCGCTTCCAGCAGAGCGCCCGCGAACACCAGCACGAAGTTGGTGCCATCGCCAACCTCCTGCTCTTGCATGTGCGAGGCCATCACGATCATTTTGGCAGCAGGGTGTTGCACCTGGTGGAGGGCGTAAGTAGAAACACCAAGTCACAGCGCTGGATTTCTAAAGCAACGTGACAACACCCACTGTTGTCTCTTCTTTGTCAACAGGCCCCGATCTCCCAGTAGGCCAGGTGACTCCCCAGTCACAGGGCGGCACATGCCAGATGTGTGGCTGCACGGGGCAGTCAAGCCCCCCAGGACCCACGAGCACACGCGACCACTGCGACAAAGCGAAATGTCCTCAAAGTGTGCATGCTGTTCGCGTGCAGCTGCCCAGCCTGGCGCAGCCCCACACGCTGGTTTCAGACGCCACTATGCTATGCTCACTCAATTAAAATCAAAAGTAATTCCCACGATTAAATCTAGACACTAAAAAAAAAACTTCAGGAGAGCTACTGATAGCTATCATTTAGGTTGGTCATGAATCTCTGTTTCTATGAATATTCTTATTGTAAGGCTACCAACTGTGGTTCAAAAAAGGGAAATATAAAATACTTCTTCCAAAATAACAGATCGGGATCTTAAGCTTTCCCCCCTTAGGAGTTAGGTGCTTTTTCAGAGACAAGCAAGGGGCAGCTAACAACTGCCAGTGAGGAAAGGAAAAACTCAGCACGACGGCTGCACTGGGAGGACAGTGTGGCGCATGCAACACTCACGGTGACGAGTCCCAGCGTGTCCCTATTTAAGGTGGAGAAACGCGAACGCGCCCAGAGGTCCATTTAAAAAAACTAAATCATGGTGTTTTAAGGCCACACAGCCCTCACGCACAGGCGGTGTCATGAGGGATGATCCTGCGTGTGCTCAGGTGCTGACGGTCCCCATAAGCTGAAGGCGTATTTCTGCTACAGACTCTGTGACATGAGAACTACGCTGTTTTACTGTTACAAAGTCAAACGGTTTGACTTTTCTTAAAGCCACTGTTTTGAGTATCAGCTGTCCCTGCACTCGGGACTAAGTCACTTCACTGTCACACACCACAGAACGAGATGACACATTCAATTTGATGTCATATTGGCAAATACACATTTATCACAATCAATCCCCCTATAGGTTAGTAACTTAGAAGACTTTTCTGGCTAAAATGTTAAGGCTAATTTTTGATGTGACCAAAACATTTCATTTTTCTTTAAAAGGAAGGACTTGCCTCTAGCTCTCTCAAAATAGTCGCTGCATCATTTGTCACAAACAGCTTCTCCAGGTGGTTGATAACCATTTTGTTCATTCCTCAAAAATAACAAAAGACAAATCCCGTATTACTCAAATCCTCCTCCAAATACCCAGGAAAATCTAGTTAAGAACCATGAGCTTCAATGCACTTGTTCAGTATGTGTAGGAAAACCCGCCACACACTGTGTGCTCTCCCACCGCCCCCATGGCAGACCCAGGCTTACGGCTCCCCAGCTCACCAGGGGTGATGCCAATCCTGTCTCCTTTCCGACTAAGAAATATAAATTATACTAACATGTACAAAATAATCTACTTAAAAGTAAATTTGGTTTCTGCTTATTCCACAAACCTGTATGAATTAAATGCAATTGATGCAGAAGGCAGGAGAGAATCTCCCCCCTTAAATCACAGTGTTACTTTGCATGAAACATTGGCCATTTATAACAGTGAACATCAGCTACTGTTTCAATGATGAAAAGACCCAGGACTCTTTTCTATCCTCTTGATAGAATAAAAAAAGCAGTACTCTAAGTCCTATTTTTCTGAAGATTAGCTGAATTGTGCATTAAAAACTGGAAACCTTGACTGGCGTTGCTGAACTAGGAAACAGCTTGGAAAGCCACCCAGTGTGACGGAAGAGCTAACACCCAACATGCACAGGACCCTCTCAAAGGCGCCTGGAGGAGGCGCACAGGCAGCGCTGAGCGGCGCCCTGAGCGCAGGAATCCGGAAATTACCGTTGGGTCCGTAGGCAGTGCGCGTGGTCTGCGCTAGCTCCTTGCAGGCCTGTATGTTCCTGTACACGGCCTCTTCCAATCCTGAGAAATGCTGTGAACAGACCTTCGGGTTAGATGGGACAGCAGAGCAGGAATTTTCTTCCTCTGTGAGCAACGGGGGTCACGATGACAGTATCGACCTCGGTAGTGACCCCAGGACTGTCCTGAGAACCAGGCAAGATTCACGAGGGTAACGCGTGGTGCCTGGTGCCCATGAATGACCCGCGCGTCTGCTCACTAAGTGTAGAGTGAACAAAGCACAGCATTTTCAGGGACCCCGGCACCTGCCTGCTCAAGCCAGAGGCCCCCTGTGTTTTCCGCGCACTGAGGGGCGAAGGCAGGAGCGGGACGGCACCCAGAAGAGGCACACGCAGGGTTTCGGGGGAAGTGCCTTTCCGACCGCACCCTAAATGGGGGCGGAGGGCTTTCCTCGCGGGCTGGAGCCCGAGCTTCGCGAGTCCCTTGCGCCTCACTGCCGCACTCGGGGCCGCGCCAGCGCGCGGGGCGACCGGTGCCTGAGTCGCACACACAGCTGGGCCGTCTTCCTCTGGAGTCCAGGCTCGGGGCTTACTGGGGCCTCGCGTTTCACGAGCAGCGTCCGTGCCAAGAGCTCTCCAGGACTGCCCCACTCGGCACAGCGGCCAGTGGCTGCCTCAGCCTCCTGCAGCGGCGACGCTGAGTGCAGTCCCCGGGTGCAGCGCCACAGGCCGCGTGCGCAGGGGACGCCTCCGTGGACAGGGCGTCTGTCACCACGGAGCCCCAGGAGACACTGTCCCAGGGTCCCCGGGGACGCTGCTGCTGACCTGCGACCCAAACAGTAACCAGCCCCACTTGACATCCCCGCTTCAGCCTCTCCTCCCGCCTCCCTCCCCGCCCTCCCCGGCAGGACGCGCCCCTCTGACCTCCAGCCAGGCCCGCTGCGGCCCTTCGGGACACAGCGCGGGACCCTCTCCCGGGTCAGACCCTCTCCTCCCGCTCGAGCTCACGGCCACGCCCGCCGCCCACTGGGGCTGTGCCCTCTGGCCGCTTGGCCTGGACACGTTCACCTCTAACCTCGGCGGCGCAGCTTCCTCCCCGCATCCTGCCCGTCACTCCCCACGACCCGGCCCGCACTGTCCTGCATCGCCGCAAACCCTCCAGCTCGTCTGAGAGGCCATCGTTTCCGCCCCCGGGCGAACACGACGAAGTTCCCAGCCAGCATTCGCCGCCGACGCGGGCGGCCGGTCGTCCCGCGGCAGGCGCGCTGCCCGAGGCGCGGCCCCGGCTCCCCGCCTCTGGGGAGCCCGGCACGAAAGCCGACGCCGGCGCTCAGCAGCCAGCGGGCCAGGCCTTCGGCGGAGCACCGCGGCGCTCGGGAAACGGCGCTCGTGAAACCCCGTCCCCGGTCTGGCCGCAGAGCTTTTATTCGCGCCGGGATGTCAGGCCCGCCGCGGGCCGCGACTCACAGACGCCGCCTTCCGCCCGCCCCGCACGCCGCGGCCAGGGCCGGCGAGAGGCCGGGGGCCGCGTTCCGCCCCAGGCCGGTCACCGCGGGGGCAGGACCCACGTGGGCGGCGGCCGCGGCGCCGTCCCCGCCGGCGAAGGGGCCTCCGCCCGGCCCCGAGCGGGAGGCATCCGGCCGCGCCACGCCACCCCGGCTGGCCTCCGCGGGACGAGAATCTGGGGTCGCCGTGGGAGAGGAATCGCCGCGTCCGCCCCCCGCCCCGGGGCACCTCCCTTCTGGAACCTTCTGCCCCTCCGGTGGCGGCGCTGGGCAGCACCCCGCCGCTCGTGCACCACTGCCCCGGCCCGCAAGCCTTACCTTCGCTCCCTCCTTGAGCATCTGCGCGAAGCCCGGGGCCTTGGGGACGTGGAGCGCCATGGCTGCACCGGGAAGCCGTCCACGCGCCGTCCGCAACACCCAGAAGGACCGTGGGCCGCACAGCCTGCCGGGAACGCAGCGTGCGCGGCCTTACGCCCCGCCTTTCTCTCCAGCCAGACCCGCCCCTTCCCGGGCTCCGGCCTGAGGCCTCGCGAGATGGAGCAATTCTCGCAGATTGAGCGGCACCGACAACCGCCGGTCGGCTGGATGGGCGGGGCCGACTTCGGGGCGGGGCCGACTTCGGGGCGGGGCCGGCTCCAGTGCGCGCGTCCATCTCCGGGCTGCGCACGCGCACGCGGCCCCGGCCGTCGGTCTCGCTCGCGCTGCTCCCGCTCTGAAGACGCGGGCGTGGGCGCGTCGCGTTTTGGCCGGTGCCGAGCTGGAAGTTAGGCCTGCCTCCTCAGGGTACCTTGCACGGGGTGCCCCAGGCCCTCGACAACGCCAGGCAGGGTCCCCGCGCCTCGCACGTGCCGAGCCTGTCGTGGGGGCGCCGGGGACCGGGCGCGGGAGGAGACGGGCCCGTGCGGGTAGCGACGCAGCGGGGGTGCCCCAGAGCGCGGCGCCTCGTCGGACGGGTTGCAGCCTCGGGAGCCGGCGACGCTGCCCCCTCCCGGCGGAAGCGGAGACCGCCCGTGGGGACCCGTCCAGGGCCCCGGGCGCACCGTGCGCGTCCTTCCCGGCCCGGCGCCTTTCTCGCCTTTTCCCGGACAGAAGCCCCCTGGTGTCCGCGTCCTCAGCCCGGGCGCGGGCGGGCGTAGACGAGGCGCGGTGGCAGCGGAGCGCTCTGGAGAAGGGCGCCAGCGGGCCGGGATCCGCGCTCCCGAAGACGGAAGGCGCGGCGCAGGACGTTCGGCCGCGCTCTGGCCCTGTGCCCGGCCGGTGTCAGTCGCCCGTTTTCCTTAAGTTGGAACAGGCGCGCTGTTCCTGAAGGAGTGACCGCGTCTCATGTCTGTTGCCAGTTACAAGGTTTTCTAATGTTTTCTCCTCTCGAAAAGGACCTAATTATTGAAATAAAAAATGCTGTTTTGCCATCTCAAATCAAATGGTCCGTGGACACCTGCTGCGAAGCCTCCCAAGAGGCCCGCATTTCTCAGGGTGGTCGGGACCTCCGAGCCGTGCTGACCAGGACCAGACGGTTTCCATAGCGAGGCCGAGACATTTCCTGCCCGCCCCGTCTGCCAGGGAGGCTAAGCAAGCGTGTGAATAAAACAGTTGGAGCGCGAAGGGCGGGAGAAGCCCGTTCTCTTCTAGTAAGACAGATGTAAAAGACATTTGCAAAAGCATAAAACAATGTCCCTCTTCCCATTTTTTGTTTGTTTTGAAAGGTAGAGTTATTTTTTAATTAAAAAAAATGTTAATATATAATGGACTTACTGTATTTTTTAAATTAATATTTTTAAAAAGCAGTTTCAATTTATAACAGATAATATTGTAAGCTATAACCCACATAAAAGCTCTTTGAGAACCTCAGTAATTTTTAAGAGTAGAGGGTCCCTGAGACCGAGGAATTAGGGAACGCCTGCAGTAGATTAGTCCTAAACAATAAAACACAAGATTTTTCTCATGATTGATTAAGATATAAATAAAAACATTGGACTCAAAGGGAGCATTACTTAGAACCAACACAAACTAAAACTGGCAGCTGTTAAAATGATACTTGATGAAATTTAACTAAAAATGACTAAGGAATCAAACCTTGATAAGGGCCATGGAGATTTAAACTTGAGGAGTTAACAATTGATGAAACAAATTCCACTGAAAAGTTCGTAATAAAAAGTTGGTCTTACGTTAATTTTAATACATAGGAAGTGGAAAGAAGTGAAATCCTTTGAATTCGTTTCCCCTGCCCCGGGATAGCCAGTGGTGCCTGGCACAGGCTCTTGCACAGGACGAGGTTATTTAGAGGGCGTGCTTAGTAAGGATCACTGAAAAGTAAGAAACTACACCACTCTCCACTCTCCAGAGACTTTTTCGGAATATGGCCGCCAGCTGAGTGCCTCTGAGGTCCCCACCCTCTCGTACTTTCCACCAACGTGTGTCAAGAGCAATAGCGCATGTTCGTGACCCAGTCTTGCCTGTAAGTCAGCCGGGCAACTGCTCGGCTCGCTGCCTGTGGGGCAGCCCGGCACCAAGGACTGGACAAGAGTCACGCACAGTGACTGTGCGATTCACTCAGCCCTTACTGAAGGCGGGCTCGCTCCGAGTAGAACGTCAGCACACATTAATATCCTGCTCACCCTCTGACAACCTAGGGGAACTATGACACACACGGCAGTCGATGGGGGATAACGAACCCGAGTCCCGGAGTCTCCGTCCGCAGGTCTGGGAGACACCACGGTGGGCAAGGGAGGCGTCAGCGTCTTGCAGGGAAGGATCTCCAGAGCCAGGTGGGCTGCAGGGCAGGCGAAGCCCTCCGTCCAGCGGGCAGAGCCCCCGGCGGCCGATGCCCGGGGAGATCAGCGTGGCGTGGAGCAGCGCTCTGGGGAGTGGAGCTCGGCTGTCTCCGCCGTGGTCTGGAGCCCGCCTCAGTTATACCTGGAAAGTGGTGGACTCTGCCCTCTGGGTCTTTTTGATTAATGTCTTGGCACCCCTGATGGTAAGTGGGGGCTTTCCCCAAGAGCCTATCTGGATGGTCCGGCTCTGCAGACATGGCTGTTCTGATCATGTGTGCAGATATCTCGGGTGTGTCTCTTGGTCAGACATGTCTGCTCTGACTTAGGTAGTTTCCCCCTTGAACCAAAGTGTCATGGCTGACTGGAGGCACTCTTGGTTGACATGAGTGACCCCACTTCGTTTACATACTTTATGCTATTTTGACTGGACCACCGCTGTTTTATTGGTTCTGCTCTCCACGGGGAAGGAGAAAGAGCAAGAGAAAATTAGATCGCTTTCCTCTTGCATGCCCCCTACCAGGGACCTGGCTTGCAACCTAGGCATGTGCCTGATTGAGAATTGAACTGGCGACCTTTCATTTTGTAGGACGATGTCCAACCCACTGAACCATGCCTGTCACGGCAGGATTCTCCTTTAAGAATATTACTTTTAACCATCTTTTGCCCAGTCCTAATCAAAAAGCGAATTGAAAAAATTTATGTCGGAGGGGAACTCCCTGAACGCCATGAGGCACGCTCTCGTTTAGGTAATAAATTTTGCCCTTGTATCAAGCCAGACAATCGGTACTCTAGTTCTTTGGAGACTTGAGTTTGACAAATGCATGTTGGTATCATGCCAACATCTTATAAAGGGTCAGTGAGCAGAAGAGCCAAGTAGGGTGGACTGTTGTCTCTGTTCTAGGCCATCAGACATCTCATTGCACGGAATCTTTTTTTGTATGACCTGTAGGGAAAACAGCCCATCATTCAGCCATTGTTTTTATTTGATAGCCTCTCTACTCTTGCACCATTTTTGTTTCTCTCTTAAATTACTAGAAACTTTGAGCCAAATATGGAGCCCAACTATGGTAATCATACAGGACTATGGGGTGACACTTCTGTATATTACTCGCTACTTAGTTTGTTATTTTTCTTGCTTGTTCTTTCTTATTTTGTCCAGACTCTCAGTTTAAAAACGAGTCCTCATTTATTTTGTTCGTTTTTATAAGCCACATCAGATCCTTTACGGAATGAGGTGGAGTGTAAATATATTTTTTAAAGTGCTAGTTTATAAATTTACAGGTGGTTTGGGGATGATTAATGGGGTTAGAAGCCTCACTTAACAGCGATTTTTTTTTTTTACCTAATTTAGGAAGTGGAATTTGTAATTTTTACTAGAAACACAACCACAGCACAGCTAGCACAATACCACAATATAAAACAAGCTTGAGGCTGTCTTATATTACTATACATTGATTCTATTAAAAACAATGAGGGGAATAAAAGATCATTGCAGAATTTTTCTCCTTAAATTAAATTGCTACTTGATTCATATAGGAGGTTCCTGGTTTCTTTTAGGCAGTCAACCCATGAGCCAGCACTTACCTTCATGGTTGGATCAGTAAGGATACTCGATGGTTCAAATGCTTATTAGCCACTGTCATCCTCACTTGTCCTATACTTAATGTTTTGGTTATTTTTATTAAAATGATCTCCACTAGGATTTTCATTAGGGTCAGTTATTAGTCTCAGGGGAATAAAATTAAGGAAGGATCTGTTTATGTGGTGGTTGGCTAGAGCGACTGTGTTTTCTCTTTGCTATTCGATGTAACTGTTTCTCTCCCATAACAGATACCCACTGTTCTGGCTCTGCCCACTTGCACCACTGGGGCGAAATCACATCAAGAATCCTGATGAAGAAGGGGGATGGGAAATGGGAGGAAAATCCTGTCCAGAAGGTTGTTTTACCCCTACATCATCATACAGAGACTTTTGACAATTTAGGAAAGTATAATCTAACAACAAATAGAAACTAACTTTCTGAGATGAAAAAGAAAATTTATTCAGAAATAACAGATACAAAAGAATATGTTTAGAAAAATGTAATGATACACAGTCACTCATCTCTAGATGACTGTCAAACTTTGCCAAAAAATGACACAGAAAATAAGAAAAAAGAAATTTGCAAGGAAAATGCCCATCTCCAGACAATGAATGCACTTTTTTCTCATTGGCGACGTGGGAAGACAGTGAGGCCCTCAGTGGGGCCTTTTGGGCTGAGAACTACAAGGTCATGCCACTCATTCCCAAAAGCTTTATGTCTGACTTCTTACACAGCCCAGATGAGAGCACTCGGCCCAACTGACAGGGCAAGTGACAGACAGCAGCCAGACAACAGGACCAGACCCACTTATGGGAGACTTGAAGAACCAGAGAGGCCATCAGCTGCGTCCAGAAATTACAGGTAAGGGGATCCTTGGCTATGAGTAAAATAATAATGAGTTTTGCATCTTTTTAGGTGGTCATTGAACATGTCAAGTACATTTAAAGTCTATCAAAAATGATTAATTTTTGGATTTCTGGTCAAGATGGCAGTGTAAGCAGATGTGGCTTACCTCTTTGCACAGCCACATCAAAATTACAACTAAAATATAGAACAACCATCATTCAGAACTGTCAGAAATCGAGTTGAATGGAAGTCTGACAACTATGGAATTGAAGAAACCACATCTATCCAGACTGGTAGGAGAGGCGCAGGTGGAAAATGGGCTGGTTCCTCATTGACGTGCGGTGGATGAAAATTCAGGGGGAATATCTCAGGAGCGAGGAGTCCCAGCCCCACACCAGGCCCCCCAGCCCAGGGTTCCAGTGCCAGGAAGATAAGTCCCCACAACTTCTGGCTGCAAAAACCAGAGGGGATTGAGTCAGTGGAAGAAACTGTTGGAGTACCACATAGTTCCCCTTAAAGAACCCACATATGGACTCACCTACTCAGACTCCCTCCCTCTGAGTTCCAGCACCAGGGTGGTAGCTTGAAAGGCACCAGTGGCACAAAGGGAGGGACTGAAGTATCTGGCATTAGGGCAAGCAGAGGCCATTACCCCTTTTCTAAACCCTCCCCTGACAGAGCCATAGAGCAGGCAAGCTGGTGCCATATCTGAGACTCCAACAACCTGGCTAACACAGTTTGACCCACTTTGGAGGTCTCCAGAGACTCCGCCCCACCCAATTTATGAACCTGGCTTCACTGAGACCCAGGCCTGGAATTAGCAGCAGCCACCCTAGATTCACAGCACGGCTTCGCCTGGGAATCTCCAAGCCCAGCACAAGTAGCAGCCATCTCAGATTGCTTTACAGCTCAGGAAAGATAGCCCTGGGCAGACCACAGGTCGGGGCTGACCTTGGCCTGCACCACCCTAGAAATGCCAGGGCCAGTGCACCCAGTGGGCAGCTATAGACCATGTTGGGGCACCACCACCCTGCCCCTGCATAGTTGATCCTCCACAGAGGGCAGAGGTTGGTGGTCAGTGCTCACAGCCAATCCTTGGAGCTGACTGGCCTGTGTAAATCCCTCCCATTGACCTGCCAACAGGAACCAGGGTTCAACCACAAGAGAAGGGTGTACTCAGCCCACATGAAGGGTGCACCTCGAGTACCCAGCTTGGGTGATGGTGGAGGCTGTGCCACTGGACCCTACAGGACACCTACCACATTCTGCCACATGACCAAGACACAGAGTCAAAGCAACTCTACCAAATACATAGAAACGAACACAGAAAGGCTGACAAAATGAGGGGACAAAGAAACATGGCCCAAATGAAAGAACAGAACAGAACTCCAGAAAAAGAGCTAAACAAAATGGAGATAAGCAATCTATCAGATGCAGAGTTCAAAACACTGGTTATAAGGATGCTCAAGGAGCTTAGTGAGGACCTCGGCAGCATAAAAAAGAGTCAGAAATGAAGGATTCACTGATTGAAATAACAATATACAGGGAAACAACAGAGTGGATGAAGCCATGAATCAAAACAATGGTTTGGAACATACGGAAGCAAAAAACAACCAATCAGAGCAACAAGAAGAAAGAACCCAAAATAATGAGGAGAGTGTAAGTAGCCTCAGAGACAACTTCAAGAGGTCCAACGATTGCCTCATAGGGGTGCTAGAAGGAGAAGAGCAAGAAATTGGAAATCTGTTTGAAAAATAATGAAAGAAAACTTCCCTAATTTGGTGAGGGAAATAGACATGCAAGTCCAGGAGGCAGAGAGAGTCCCAAACAAGATGGAGGCGAAGAGGCCCCCTCCAAGACACATCATAATTAAAATGAATCTTAAAAGCAGCAAGAGAAAAGAAGTTGGTTGCCTGCAGAGGAGTTCTCGTGAGACTGTCAGCTGATTTCTCCAAAGAAACTTTGCAGGCGAGAGGGGACTGGCAAGAAATATTCAAAGTCATGAAAAGCAGAGACCTACAGCCAAGAATGCTCTACCCAGCAAAGCTGTCACTTAGAATAAAAGGGCAGATAAAGAGCTTCCCAGACAAATGAACTTGAAGGACTTCACCATCACCAAAACATCATTATACAAAATGTTACAGGGGCTTATTAAAGAAAAAGAAGATCAAAGCTAGGAACAATAAAGTGGCAAAAATACATACCTATCAACAATTGAATCTAAAAAAAGAAAACAAGCAAATAAGAAGACAGAGACAGAATCATGGATACAGAGGGCATTTTGATGGCTGCCAGATGAGAGGGGGTGGGGGGTTAAGAAGCACAAATAGGCAGTCACAGGATAGCCTTGGGGACGTGAAGGACAATATAGGAAATGGAGCAGCTGAAGAATTTACATGCCCAGTAGGCATGAACCATGGTGAGGGAATTGCCTGAGGGAGTGGGGGTGCTGGGTGGAGAGGGGCAGAGGGGAGAGATCAGGACAACTGTAATAGCATAATCAATTAAAAAAAGTAAATGATTTAATTTTTAAAGACATCTCTTGGTTCTTGATGGCGGGAGCTTCACTTGTCTGAAAAATTCATTTATGGGGAAAACCTCATTCCTCTGATATTATAGAGGACCAGAGTGCTACCGTACTATATTTAACATTCATTGAATGCTAATCCACATTGCTGTGTTATTTGAAGCAGCATGTGATGGCTTTAAGGCAGAATTGTCTCTCTCACTCTGTGAAAGACAACGGAGGCAGTTAAATTACTTTCATCAAAGTGACCTCTTCACCCCCAGTGGGTTTGTGTGGTGTGGTGGCAGCTCTTACTGTCCCAACCCTCCATGACCCCTTCCTGTAAGACTGCCTGCTGCTGTCCTGTTTCCATGGAAAACACTGTGGGAAAAAATGTGCAAAACAGCAGAGAGACATAAACCCTGTCCGTCTCCTGGCCGCCACTTGCTGTTGGCACCTCTGGGCAGTCTGCAGAAGGTCAGCCGCCTGTTGGTCAAGGTGCTGATTGAAACTCTGAGACGCTGGTTCTTTCCCTTAATACGGAACCAATTTTGAGCCAAGTCATTTAAGACCTTTAGAAAACTGACTCTAAAATAGCATGTGATATCCTGGGGAAAAAAATAAACCATGATTTAGTAAATGGGATGACCCACAGAATGAGGCCTGCTCTACACAGCGCTCTGGGGGCATAAGAAGGTGCAGCCAGGGGAGGGGGATGGGAAACGCCCCAACGCCCCTGTGAGCTCTGACCGGAGATGGGAGATGGGCTTGGGACGCTCCCAGCCCAGTCTGGCTGGGTCTGTGTCTGTGCCTGCTGCCCACCACTGCGGACAGCAGGCAGACTCCTCACCAGGCCTGGGAAATAGCATGGCCACCTGCACTCCACCTGCCTGCGGACGCTCCAGGGCAGATAGGGCTGCTTTTGCCCTTTCGAAGTGACCAGCGTTCAGGGGCTCCCGTTTTCTTAATGACCATGCTATAGGACCCTGACGCAGAGATTTCTTTCCATCAAACGTGGACTCCTGTAAAGCTTGTCATGGAAACTTAAACAAAAGGGGGGCGGGGCATTTTGATTTTTGCTTTAATTTCCTAAGTTGAGTGGGAAAGAGCTTCTTTATTGAACTGTTATGCATTAAATAGTGCCCATATTTCTCAAAGGTGCTGAATTTCCAGACTACCATCAGGAGAGAGCAGAGCTGTGAAAATGGCTCACTTACATTCTAATAACTCAGGAAAAGATAAATGCTTTTGTTTTTGTCAGCAGCTTAACTACGAGAAGTGAAGCTTAAATAGACACACTGTTTAGGCTGGTGTACATACCCTCGACTGGAGTTTCAGTATGACCATGAGAAATAGCAACTAATAAATGCTACCACTTTCTGTCTTGCTCCCCCACAAGTGTTTATTTTAAAATATGTGACCCGTAATTGGGAGAGAATGCACAGGCTTGAGGCGTGCATTACCTTTCCATCACATTTTGAATGAGTGTAAGGAATAAAACCTAATTTCTGAGTTCTTCTGTGCTCCTTTTCGGAAGCCCTCCTGAAGTTACTTCACACCCTGCTGTTTAATTTAACTGGGCTAATTTTATTTGGTAGGTTAAAAGGAATTAACTTGGTTTTTAAAATTATTCTGCTAATAATAAAAATGATAATAGGAAATATATTCCGTAACTCTAACGCTACATTTCTTGAGGCTACTGAAGCCCAGTTTCACTATCATTACAGGCCATCTTAGCAACTGAGCAATTTATGAAATAAGTTTTGGCAACAAAGGAAAACATGTGCAAATGTGTGTGAGTGTGAGTGTATGTGCATGTAAATACGTGTTTATGTGAGTGTGTGAGTGTCAAAGAAGGCAGGGGCAGCTCACCCTTTGGAGTCCTGCTTTCTCTGACCGCATGATAATGGAAACTTTCCTTTGTCCTGCGGTTTGGAAAGCTTGGGGTGTTACTGTCCCCGGGGGGTGGGCGGTGGGGCTAGCTTCCCTTCCGGGCAGCATGGAAAGCCAAGGGAGGCTGGTGCGGGAGCCCAGGACACGGGCCTCCCATAGGTCCTGCTCTTCCCTAAATCAAGAAGCCGGGCACTGGGCTGGGGGCTGGCTCCAGGTTGGGCCTCATATGTGTCCTTCCCCATAGAAATGCTGTCAAATGTTACATATATTTGGTAGAGTGGAAATAGCGTTGTCATTAGTAGTCTGTCCCAGCTACCTTAGAGGGTACTGTGTGTACATTTGCAAACTTGCCAGGGAGCAGAGGAGGAAAAGATTTCCGGTGGCTGAACAAGCAGCACATAAACTGCCTCTGGGGGGACAGCCCTTCCCAAGGTTGAAGGCTGCACCTCGTGCTCCACACGACGGGGTCAGTAGTTGGTGGACATTTGTGTCTGCGAGGCTGGGCATAGAAACATGATCAGAGTATCAGCCTCATAAAGACATTGTACAGAATTAAGCAGCATCTGTCTTGAAGTTGAATTTGACCTTGTGTCTTCTGTCTTTACATAGGATTAGTGGAAGAAAGGAAAAGAATGGGAGGGCGGGCGGAGGGACGGGGAGAGAAAAAGGAAGGGTTTATCTGACCTAAAAATAGGTCCCACGCTATCAAGCCTGTTTCCTTGCTTTTAGTTTCACCACCACTAAAGTGAGTGCAAACTGCACGCGCAGCCAAGTGAGACGGGACTCGCTCCTCCTGCTCTTCGCTGTGCCCGGTGTTCTTTTACAGTATTACCAAGGGGCCTGCAGAGGGCGCACTTTCCTTAATTTGGGTCTTTCCAACCTCCAACCGAAAGAGGAACAAGTTGTTTTATAAGATTAAAAACTGTTACCCAATGAGAAGAGGTGGGATTGGCACAACTGTGTTTTTCCTCTACCAAGTGTTACAGAATGGGATGTATAAAAGGCGCAAAGCATGCGGCCTCTTTCAGCTTTTTTGCTAATAGATAAACCCATCCATCTCCATGACTTTCTTTCTGTCGGTGGAGCTAGAGCCCTCCCTGTGTCCTCCCACCGGGACTCAGGGTTTGGGTTTGCTGTATCCTTGGGGCTCCTCCTTCCTCACACGTGTGCGGTGTGTGTTTCTTCCCTCTTTCTGTAACAACTTTGTCTAATACAAAGGTAATGCAAACTTCATATGTAATTTCAAAGATTTTTAGTAATCAACATTAAAAAAGTAAAAAGAAACAGGTAAAATTAATTTTAAAATATATTTTACTTATTCCAATGTATCCAGTTTTCATCATTTTAATGTATAGCCAATAGAAAAATAGTCATGAGATATTTTACATTCCTTTTTCGGTACAAAGCCCTCCAAGTCTGGTGTGCGTTTTGCCCTGCGGCACGTCTCAACTTGGAAGACCCACATTTCAATGACAAACAGCCCCATGTGGCCAGTGACTGCTGAACTGGACAGCTTAGCTCTGTACTTTTGTTCTTTCAATCACAATTTCTCTGCTGCTGACTTAAACACACAGATGTCGGTGTGTGACGAAATGGTGCTGTGCACGCAGGGACCCTTTATGTCTGACTATCTACTAACTTGCACCAGGCAGCAAACCTGAGAAGCAGCATGTGTACCTTGGAGGGACTGTCACCTGCCAGTTCAGAGATCTTGCTAACAGAATGTAAACGATAGTTCTGAACCAGTCAGTTTCTAAGTGGCTCTAATCCCTTCTATTTCAATAGACGGTATAGATGTTAAAACCTTCCGTTTTATTTTGGTGTCCATTTTCAAATTCATGACAATGACGACCATCTGCTGCTTCCTTCCTGTGTGCCAAGGACTGTGTGATAATTGTTTATCCATGTGTTTCCATTTAATAGTCAAAATGGCCCTTTGGTTTGGGTGCTAATATTACCACCTCTTTTAAAGGTGAGGAAACTGAGGGAACACAGAGTCCAGAAGTTACCCAGTGTGACTCAGCTGGAACTCAGCCGAGTGAGGGTTTCATGCAGGGTCGGTGCGACTCTACATCGTGGCCTCTTTAACTTCATGCACGATGTCCCAAGTGGTGGGTGTAGGGTGTTGGTAGAGAGTGGAATTCTCCTCGTGGAAGAAATCCCAGAGTTCCTGTAATCAGATCTCTCCGTCGTACAGGAAAAAATAAACCCTAAGCCTGAGGCCAAGGGAGGATGAGTGGCTTCTCCATTGAAGTTCCAAGACTAGAACCCAGGCCTTCTAACTCCACACCCAGAGGTGGTGATGTTTCCACACTTATGGCCCAGTTTACAGGACCATTCATAATCCCCTCTAAAGAGGAGGCAAGGGGTTTCAAATTCTTCTCAGGTCAAAAAAGAACTGATATCAAAAGGTTTGTTTGGGGTCATTCATCTCATCTTGACTTTGACTCGGCCTTGATCTATACTTAGCATTTCAGGGTTAGGCTCTGCAAGAAGCCTGGCCAGGTCGAGCACCAACAAAGGTCAGCGAGTTGGCTGCTGGTGGCTGGATGGCCACTCAGAAGCCAGGCTATCTCTGTGCCTTGGAAATCCCCAGCCCCGCTCTGGCAGGACCTGCACCCCCTCCCTGGGAGCTGTAGGTCAGAGAGGGACCGGGGCACCGTGGTGCTCAGGAGAGCTTTTCTTCCGTTCAGCCGGTGGTCCAGATTCTGCTTCCCCTTCTCATCAGGAGCTGTGGTTTCGAGGAGAAAGGCTATTCCTGAGTTTGTTTAATTGTGCTGTTTTGTCACTTTTATGCTTTAAGTATCAATCCCCGTGATGTTTTGGACTAAGTCTCACAATAACTACCATAAAGCTTCTATTTCCAAGTACAAGCTCATTCTAACAGCCACGGAGAGGCTTACTCTAATCTTGGATCTTTGTTATTTTTCTTATTTATTAATCTTGGATAACACTCTGTTTAAGACTTGCTACAAGTATGACTTCTCAGCTAATATTTTGTTCCAAGAGCAACCATTTTGTTCAAGGCTAGAAAGATCCCCTCCATGACCCATTTAATAAGATAATTCTCTTTCTCCATGAAAAATAAAGATGTGGGTTTTGTTCCTGTGCTGCCCCTTAGCAGGCAGCGGGCTTGGGCGCGTGAAATCACTGCCACGAACCACGGGCTCCTCGCCGGAAGCAGGGGAATGATAGACCCTTTCCCATGGGATGAACACGAGGAAGACATGGTATACAAGGAGGTGCTTCAAGACTGAGAACTACTCCAGCCCTCATTTATGTGAGCGTGTCACGTCTCTGTGAACACAGGAACGTGTGTGTGTCAATGAGTGTGATGGCTGCTGGGCCCTGAGTGAGGCTTGGTCCACTCCCGCCCTCATTACCACTGGGGGCAGCAGTCCTCAGCCAAGAGCATTTTGTTCTCCCTTTCCCAGGGGACACTTAGCAATGTCTGGAGATTTTTAGGGCGTCACATTAGGGTTGTGCTGTTGGAATCTTGTAGGTTAAGGCCAGAGGCTCATCTAGACATCCTGCGATGCATGGGACAGCTCCGTGACAAAGTTACTGTCCTAAAATGTCACGAGGGCTGAGCTTCAGAAACCCGCCCTGAGAGCAGTGTTGGGTGGGCCACAGTCACCTGGGGGCCTCACTACAAACTCTTCTGGGCCCCACGCCCATCCCCTACCAGAGCAACTGCAATGGCCTCACTCACCT
The DNA here is from genome assembly GCA_004026545.1 of Mormoops blainvillei. Lineage (NCBI taxonomy): Eukaryota > Metazoa > Chordata > Mammalia > Chiroptera > Mormoopidae > Mormoops > Mormoops blainvillei. Next base: position 97,548 of record PVJD01001796.1, on the reverse strand, counting down.
CTCGCTCTCATTCTGTCCGTTTGTGTTGGTTCTCCACCGAGCACCAGGGCGGTCTTTTAAAAACATAGGTCTAGAGTAAATCGATTAAGAACAAAAAGAATACAAAAGAAGGAAACTGAACATTTCTTGAACTCCCACTATTTGCACCACCCTGCACTGTTCTTTCCAATAAACTGTCTTCTTCAGTCTCCACAATAATGGGGGGTATTCAGGCTCCGTGAAGGCAAATAACCAGTCTGCGTTCACCTCGCTAGTAAGGGCAGAGCTGTTGAGGAAGAGGATGAAGGAATGATTGGAAAGCAAAATCCGTAGGTCCAACCGGACTGCACCGTCAAACGTCATTAAACCCTAAAAGAGACTTGTTTTTGGGCTTCTTTCTTCTGACGAGGAGGAACTCTTCGTGCCCTTCTCTCCCTGACCTGCGGGTTTATTGCACTCCGGGCCTTCAGAGGTCTCAGGAAGAGGGTGGGCTGTGACGTCTATAGAATTAGAGATGGATAATTTGTTTCAGCCCCTAATTTAACTGAGGAGGAAACTGACTAGCAGAGGTTGAAGTCACTTGTCCAAGGTCACAGAATTCGATAAGGGAATAACTTGGTGTTAGTGGAAAAGAGTGCGGCTTTGGAAGCCAAACCGGGTTTAAAATTCTAACCCTGTCACTCACTAGCTGTTTTAAACCCGGGAAAGTCATTTCAACACTGGCTCTTCTCGCTGTCTGTAAATGGTGGCTGCTGACATTCAACTTTCAGGGTTTCTGGTTGGCGCAGGTTTAGAGACATCTCCTATGAGCCACTTAGAAGAGTACACCGGCCATGGCCGCCTTAAAAAATAGCCCCGCAATTTAGCAGCTTAAAATAGCGACCATTTTTATCTCACAGCTTCTGTGGGTCAGGAATCCGGGTGCGGCTTTTCTGGGCACCGCGGGCTCAGGATTTTTACCAACGTCACGCAGCGTGTCGTTTGCGTGGGAGGCAGGGTCTCCGGGTCCTACTCGGCCTCCATGATTGTGTGAGGCCGTTTCTCACAAGTCCCTTTATAGCTCATGGGCTCTGTCTCTCGGGAGAGCCCTGACGGGGTCTGCGAAGAGGGCATCCGCTGCTGGTTTGACGCTGGAGCTGCCCCGTCTCAGCCTTAGTATCCGAGAGAGGACGTCCTTTCCTGCACTAGTTCCTCGGTTTGGAGTTTCAGTTACCTGTAGCTAAAGTCATCTTCATTATACAACTGTCTACTAGAACAAAGTAATTCGGCAAGAAAAACAAGCCCATTTCCTCTCAAAAACATTAATTTGTCGCAGCTGCTGGGGAACCTGCCCGTGGAGCTTGGTGTGTTGTAGGATCTTTGGAGCCAAACCTCAAACTGCCTCCACCTTCTGCATCCCCACCGCTGCCCCTTCCATCACCACTCCAGGTTGTAGCAGCCCCTGTGGGGAGGGAGCTGGACACGCTGTGTGGGCTGCCCAGTCCCTGGAGCCCCTAAGGCCACTCAGTGAATTAGAGACCTGGAGGACCATGGACCCAAAGACCACCCCCCCCAACCCCCGATTGCTGGAGGCACGTCCATGGCTTTCAGGGTGGCCTCAACCCCGGTCCAGGCTCCGACCAGTGCAAGGTCTTGGGAGTGAAGAGGCACCTGGTCTGATCTGTGGGATCAGACCTGAGCTGTTGGGACCCTCTCCCGCCTGCAGCCGGCAGGGACTGGGTGGGGGTGTGTGGGTTTCACATTTTGCACTTTCTTCCTTTCTTGGGTTGGACTTAACACAAAACAGCATCTTGGCGACTCTTTCTCTTGTGTAAGACTCTTACTTGTTCTCCTGGTAACTGACCCTGAGTTCCAGGGGTCACATGACAAAATCAAGGTAAAGAAGACATTTCCATATGTGGCTCTTAGGAACCTTTGCCAGATGCCTCTGGATTGCATAAGTTCTTGTCCATCCCCGCTTTCCAACCTGCCGGCAGCCGTGGTTTTAGTTTGCGTTGAGAGTTCGCATTGACACAAACTTGAGCTGTGATACTGTTTACATTTCTTTTCTTCTTGACACACATTTTGCTGCAAACCAGGCTCCTGGTCCTCCAAGGTCATGGTGCTCTAGGGGCGGTCCCTGACTCCACAGCATCAGCACTGCCCCCAGAGATCCCTTGAAAACAGCAGACAATTCTGCTTCTGAGTATTTGTCCAAAGGGAACAAAGACACTTACTCGAAAAGACAAACGCAGCCCGGTATTCACTGCAGCATTATTTACAACGGCCAGAACAGGGAAGCAGCCAAGTGCCTGTTGACAGGTGAATAGAGAAAGTGTGACGTGCCCGGTGGAAAGTTACTCAGCTATAGAAAGAAGAAAATCTAACCATTTGCAACAGTGTGGATGGATCTAGAGGGCATTATGCTATCTGAAATCAGACAGAGGAAGACAAGTACCATGTGGTATCACTTCTGTATGGAGTCTAAAAGCAACAACAAAATGATTTAAAAAAAAAAAAACTGAGCTCATAGATACAGAGGACAGGTTGGTGGTTACCAGAAACATGGGTGTGGGGGTGGGCTAAATGCGTGAAGGGAATCAAAAGACATAAACTTCCAGTTATCAAAGAAATAGTCCTAGGGTGTAATATATAGCCGGTGACTACATAACAATACCATACTGCATACTTGCAAGTTGCTAACGGAGTGGATCTTAAAAGTTCTCATCACAAGAAACATAACTGTGACTATGGGTAACTACGTTATGGTGAGCATTTCTCAATATATACAAATATCGAGTCACTGGGTTGCACACCTGACGCCAATATAAGGTGATAGTCAACTACATCCGAATGAAAAAACAGACTTTCCGCTTCAAGCTTCCTTCTGTTATCCTTTCAGAAATACCCGCCAGCTCTCCGGTCAGGTTTAAACTGCGGCAGTGCTGGCGGGAAAGCGGCTCACGCACACGGGGACGCGGACACGTTCCCTCGCCAGCGTTCCCTTGCCCGCTGTGCGCTGCGCGCTTGGAGCGCAGCCCTGCACTGCGTGGCACCCCGCAGGTGTGGGCACGTGAACCTCTTCTGCCCGCAGGGGAGAAGCGTCTGGAGCCAGAAGCCCGGCCCATCGCGAGCGGTGACGTTTGGAATCGCACTATCGAGGACCCTGTGCACGGCCGCCCCGATGGCAGCTCCAGGGGGCATCGCCCAGAGCGCGCGGGGACGCAGCTGCCTGGCGGCCTCCTGACCCTGGTGGGCGGCCGGGCATGCCCAACGGTGTCCTTTCTGAGCTCCTTCGGGCGCTCGGGTCTAACTCTGCTGCCTCTGGTTCAGGCAACAGCTGTCGGAGGGTTGTTTGTGAATAATCTGCTCTCCTGCTTCAAAGGTGGGGCCCCAGGGAAGGACCGCGCCCAGGGCCTCGGGGCCAAGGGGACGCAGAGCCTCTGGGCGGTGGGGCATGTGTCTCCCTGGAAGGCACTTGGTCCCCAAGATGGGGGAGCGGCCCTGGTCAGCGGTCCCTGCTTCGTCCCGCCGAGGGCTCCAGGTCCAGCTCCCTGCTGCCGCTGCTCCTTATACGCTTCGCTCGGATGCGGGCCTTCGCTGTGTGTACCCACCCTGGAAAGGGATTTCACGGGGAAGGGAGCCTTTCCCCAATCCTCGGTCCCAGTCCTCCTCTCCTGCAGTTGTGTCCCCCCGCCCCCGCCACCCCCATGCTGAGCATCCACCCTCTGCTCGCCTCCGGTCAGGCCATCAGGCCTCGGCTCCAGCTGGTTCCCTGCTCAGCCGTGCGGCCCCACCGGGACCTCCGACCCCAGGGAGATGCTCTGGGTGACCTGGAGGGGCCTGCAGGGCGCAGCAAGGGCTTTACTGCAGGGAAGGAGGTGCCGCGCTGACTTGCCAGCCCAGGGGTCCGGGCTCTGGTCTGCGAGGGCCTGTGACGAGCCCGCTTGTGGGGCCCTTGTTTCCACAGCTCCCGTTCGGGAAGTTCAGTGGCGAGCTCAGAGGGGAACTGGAGCGGTGACCTTCGAGGGTGCTTCCTGTCGCCTCCTGTCTGCTCAGGGCTGAGGGCGCGTCTGCCCTGAGCGGCCTCTTGGCCCGGGCGCCCTAGCTGCGTGCTGGCTCTGCTGCGGGGGGCCGCGGGGGTGGGACCGGAGGAGGTTCGGTCCGAGAAATGTTGCTGAAGACGGCGCTCCAGACAGGCCCTAGGCCGGCCCCGCCCGGCTCTTGGCCTTTACTTTCCACGCCCGCGGCTCCTGGCCCTCCCTGTTGTTGCCCAGGCCGCAGTGTCCAGGGCCCGGCCGACCGGCTGCGGGTAACGCACGGGGTCTGCACGTGAATCGGGAAAGCAGCACCCTGCAGGTGTCCCGGCCGCGGCAGGCCTCAGGCTCCGCTGTGGGCACCCAAAGGGGCCCTTCTGGAGAAAAAGGTGCTCCTGCTCCTGGCAGGTGGAGCTCAGCCATGGGGTCAGAGCTTGGAGAGCAGAGCCGAGCTGGGTCTTCGCCCCCGCCGCGGCCCCCACTCCCCCAGCCCGGGGCACAGACACCCTCCACACAGCCACAGGGGCAGCCCTGGACGGCGACCTCCTGCTGCAGAGTCCGGAATCCCATATCCCGGCTTCGAAACAGCATGGCCACCGGAGGACCCAGCCCTGACCAGGCGGCGCTGGCCCTGCGCCCCGGGCCCCTTCCCACCTCGTTCTGGTTCTGAGAGTCTGACCCCTCCTGTGGCTCCTCCGCTGGGGGCTCCGGCTGCCCTGCTGTCTGCCGCTGAGCCACCGGGAGGACCCATAGACACTGCCGGTCCTCGGAGCACAGGACCGCTCCCGGCTCTTCCTTGCTGATCTGACCAAGCGCCGGCTGGGCTCGCAGCCGAGGAAGGAGCTAGGCCTGTGTGGGGCTTTGGGTCTGACTGCTAAGCAGAGGAGGTGGCTGGTAACTTCTGGGATGCGATGAGTTCTGCTAACAGGAAACTGGCCTGACCTGGAGGGCGAGATCTTGGGAACAGCAGGGGACAGCCCAGGAACTGCTGACGGCCCGTGCAAGGGCGGCTTCCTCTTCTGCCGCCCTCCTGTTCAGATTGAACAGCGGTCTGAGTCAACCATAAAAACCCTACTTTTTTTTGCCGCGACTGAGGGTGGGCAGATGACCCAGTTCTGGGGCAGTCTGCTGAGGGCTTCTGGGACCGGCTTTCTCCATCACCTCCCTCGCCTGCAAAGGTGCCATGGGCGGGACGTGGTGTGCGGCGCTCCAGCAGCCATTTTGGGACCATGAGGATCTACCAGTGTGAGAACAACAGAGAAACCAATAAAAAGCCCTGACTTTATTGAGCTATAAATGAACCCATCCTGCTTCTGGACTTCTTCTTCTGTGAGAAGATAATTGTCCACCGGTTAACACATTTTTAATTGCGCGTTTGGTTAATGGCTAATGAAAATGCCTTAACCAACACGGAAACTATCATTTGCCAGGCACCTAGCTAGATTTCATGATATTCATAACTACTTTGCTCAGGGTGAATTGCTGTTATCTCTCTTTGGTTATGAGTAAACCGAGGTTCAGGAATATAAAGACGTGGTCCAACAAATGCTGCAGGCAACACCCTTGTACCTATGTTTTAGTCAAAGCGGCACACCCACAGTTTCCTCAGATAGAAGAGGGGATGGGAGGGCCAGGCAGGGAACTCAGGACAGAGGCCTCTCTCCACAGGGTGTTTGACCTTTGATCCCTAACCCCCAGGAAGTCTTTACTCTTTTTTTTAGTGCTTGATCCTCTGCTGATGCAAGCCCTTTATTCCTGTTTGCCCATTGGACACGGGTGCTCTGCCGGCTTCATGTCTATAAAAGGCAGCGAGGGAGCAGAACGCCTTTGATGCGCCCCTTCCGCCGCGGCCCCACTGAGCCTGCCCACCTGGCCTTCCCCACGTGGGCCTCTGGAGCCCACTCCTAAAGGCTCTAATTCGGGGACCAACGCTGAAACAGCCCCAAAGGGACCCTGCTTGCTTGTCATTTAAATAGCTGAGACCCGGCCACAGCCATTTAAACCCTCTCATCTTTCATTTGGCTAAGCAGTTCTTTTTTCAAATTTGGCTTGTTTGTGAATGCAAAATCTCCTCTTCTCTAGCCGCTGCAGTTCTGCATCTATAAAAAGCGCTGACTGAAGGAGGAAGGAGTGGAATCCACATTCCTTCAGTCCATGACCTCAGCTGGAGCTGCGCCTGTGGCTCCCACATCTCCCGTGGGTGCAGCTGTGAGCCCTGCCCCCAGGGGCCCGCTCTTTGACCTCGGCAGGCTATTTAACAGCTCTTCGCCTCAGTTTCCACACCTGTAAAATGGGGGTGATGACAGCGCTAACCTCACAGGCAGGACCAGTTACAAAGTGTGCAGGGCCCCTTGTTCCAGTTTCAGGGTGACGACAGCGGGGTGAGGATGCCGGCGTGGGGTCCTTCCGAGCACCACTCGGCCCCCTGCCGAGGACACTGGCCTTGGGTGGGGTGCTGATGTGAGGGCCGAGTGAATTCTTGGGCCTGGCACGGGCGCCCCCTGCGTGAATGTTAGTGAAATAATAATAATAATAATAAAAGACAAATAATCTGCGAGCTGAAGAGGCTGTCAGTCGCTCAGGGAACGTGGGGAGTGGGCGGGGAGCCAGAGTGGGCTCCGTCTGTCCGGGGCTCCTCTCGAGGTTCACGTACAAGCCTCCACGTTATGCTCTCTCCAGCAACGGCCCCCATCCAGTCAGCACCTTGAATGCTTTTAATGTTCCAGGCCCAGCGGTAGACGGCGACAGTGCCTCATGAGCTTCGGGCTCTGTTACCTGGTTTTTATCCGCAGTGCTACGGCACTCTCAGTTAGACCTCCGCATGTCCTAACCCTGTCATTGGGTTAGGCCGCTGTGCTCTCACCTGAGATGACGCCATGTGGATTTAGAAGAGTCAAACAACATTGGGATCTTGTCATCAAAATATGAACAGAACTTACAAGTGTAAATTATTTTCCTAATTAAAAAAATATTTTTAATCCTCACCTGAGGATATGTTTGTTGATTTTGTTAGAGAGAGAGACACAGGCGCAGTGATAGGAGGGAGAGAGAGACATCCCCCAGTTGCCTCCTGTACACGCCTTGACCAGGAATCGAACCTGCAACCTTGTAGTGTGCAAGATGACTCGCCAACCAACTGAGCCACCGCACCAGGGCACAAGTGTAAATTATTTGTAAAAGATACACATAAGTATAAATGATGTGTGAGTTTCCTCCAACTCAAAACGGGATGAGTTAGGTGATTCAAAAGAAATCTTCTGGCTTTGGTATCAATAATCTAATGATACACATGCCAGTTCTTTGTTACCACCTTATAGACACACCAACAAAGACCTACTTAAAGTTACTCTATTTTTGTGCCCTTAAAGAAAGTTATGAAAAACATCTCACATCAATGACAGATACAATTATCTTGAAATCTTTGAAAATCCAAATGGAGCACAAAATACTGTTCTGTCTATATTTTCATTAACCTTCATTTACCTTTTTTCTTAGTAAAAAGGGAACGTCATTCTTGTTCATTGTTAATTTCAGACTCTAAATTTGGAAAGAGAATTCTAAAGGAATGCTAATTCGGCTCTGAAGAGAGTTCTTTAAAAATTTGAATATATAAATAATTTTAGCATTCGCAGTATGAATTAGCTACAGTTAGCCCAGAGAGCCTTTTCAAGCAGTAAGTTTTTTTCATGTTCAGGAATGTTTTCCTGTTAGATAAGTAACTCCTGTTTCACGGATGAAGCTGTCAAGGGCAGTCGGTATTGACTTGTTTAATTCTCTCTCTTTTTAAAAGAGATTTTATTTATTTATTTTTAGACAGAGGGGAAGGGGAGAGTAAGGGGAGGAGAAGGAGAGGGGGAGAAACATCCATGTGTGGTTGCCTCTCATGCGCCCCCTACTGGGGATCTGCCTGCAACCCAGGCCCATGCCCCGACTGGGGAATTGAACCCACGACTCTTTGGTTTGCAGGCCGACACTCAATCATCTGAGCTACACCAACCAGGTGACCTGTCTAATTCTTGGTTGTGTTCACCCTAAACAAGGCTTTTTGTTAGTCGATAAAGCATGTGTGAACTCAGTCCTAACTATTGATAGATTTAATATATTCTCAGAACTGAAAAGGAGATAATTGCGTGTCCTTCACTGGATTTTCCTGTTCCAGGAAAAAGTTGGTTTCTATTTGTAGACTCTTCTAGGAAACCTTCCTTCTCATTTAGCTGCAGCACTGATGGGAAGGTGCCCCCCCCCGAACCCCCATGATGGACTTAACAACCCTATTTCTGTATCTCATTGGAGTGGCTTGGCAGCCACCCATTCGTGGTTAATACTGTAATTTTAAAAATGTATTTATAAGAAGTGGGCGGACACCTGTGAAGCTCCACTTTGGTTCAAATGCCACCTCAGCTCGAACCACCGTCAAACGCTCTTCGTGTCGGGCAGGTCCTGGGGGCTGGAAGCACCTAAGCTAGAAAAGGGGCGTGGGCAGGCGCCTCACGAGGCCTCAGTGATTAGTCATTTTTGTACGCGCACAAGTGACACCCAGCTTCTAAACGAGGATGGGCATCTGCGAGCCCTCAGGAAGAGGCCGTGCTGGGTGACTCTGTTCTGCTATTTTAGGATGTGATGGCTTAATTTGAAAAATGTTTTGATGAACAAAACATGATCTCTTCCTTGTCACTTTTCTGGATGTCCTTGGGTTTCATAGTACAACCAGGGACTGAATGGGTTTTGCTTGGGTATGAAATATCTGATGACTAAGAGGCTTTGGCGGTAAAATTGTGGGTGTTGTTGGTAACTGGCTTCAACATGAAAAAGGAAGCGGGATTATCTTCATTCTGTTCTCTTCTTGCCATTTGCTGTAAAGTGTATTTTTGGTTCATTACAAACCGGTCGACTCTTTACTGAATCAAAGCTGGGGAAGGAACCCTGAAGGTAATTATTTTTTCATTTTGGGGCTGCGGCACCTCCCCAGGCGAAAGGCTCTGGGTGTCTAGAGGACGTTGAGGGCACCAGTCTGACAACCCTACCTTCCAGCTCAGGGAGCTGCGGCCCAGAGCCGCGAAGCCAGCCTCCCAGGAGCTGCATGAGTTGGAACCAAGACGAGAAGGGCACCAAACAGCTCGGCACCATCTCTGGGGCACGGGGCCTTGTTCTTGTATCCTTGTGTTGGTGACTTTTCCACAGAAAGGTGACTTGCGAAGCGACATCTCAGTCCCCACATCTGTGTCATTGCACTTGTGACCCAACCTCAGAGAACACTGAATATTTGGAAATTGATAACCAAACGGAGGAGCATGAGTTGGTAACTTGATTAATTAAATACCACCCCCATCACCAACAACAAGTTCCCGTACCAGTGTCAATGAAAGAAGTTCCAAACCTAAAGGAAATTTGGGTGAGGTTGTCTGAGCCAAGTTGAGGGGCCAGCCCTGGAAGCAAAATCTCCAAGGAGTGAGGCAGTGGTCCGAGGAATGGCAGCTTAGTGGGTTATTTCACACATTAGAACCGGAGACGACATGGCGAAAGTGCCGGCTACCTACGGGTGTCAGAGTAGGGGCGGGGAGACGGCAGCACGGGGAGGTCTCTGGAATTGGATAAACAGTGCAGTGGAGACACAGGCCTGTGTGCCTGGTGGGGGCGCATCTGTCAGATACTCGAGTGACAGACCCCCGGGAGGGATGCTGGGCCCCTGGGGTGTTTATCTTTGGAGGCCCTGAGAGAGATCCTTCTCACGCTTTGCACTTCTGTTTGCATGAGAACTGTGTGCAGGGTTTGCTCACGGTGAACGTTAACCTACCACAGAGGCCTTAGGACGTGACTTCCCACCGTAACCCGCTCAGCGTAGAGCATCTTTAGTGAGTAGGACTCCCCGCAGGGTTCCCTTCCGGTGCCAAGCTTGCCCAGCTGCCCGGGCACCCGCACTTGTGTTCCCCAGCAGCGTCTGACTTGGATGGGCATGGCACCCCTCCGCGTCATTGGCCTCTGGGACGCTGTGCAGGAGTGGTGACGGTCCCCATTGGGTCACCTCTGTTGTCTCCCAGAACCGGCTTTGAGATCAGACTCGCTACTTCTTTACATCCTCAAAATAAATGGCTGTAGAAGCGTCGGAGCACGACGTGATGTGTTCCGATGTTTCCCTGGCAGCTGGGGGTGCCACACAGAAGAACTTGGACTGTCCCTTAATATTTCATGGTTTCCTCCCCATTGCTGGGCCCCTTTCCCGACCTCCTTCCGCTCTCACAGCTTTATCCGTCCCCTTTCCTCTCTGGGCCGCTCAGCTCCAACCGCAGGGTCCAGGCCCCGAGGACAGCGGCAGGAGCCAGACACTGAGCAGGTGTGTTCTGCAAACACACCCTGTAAGGCAGGTGGGGGGCTCAGCTCATTGGTCAGACCAGTGGCCCTTTGGCTACTGATTCTTCACGAAAGCAGTTCTAGAGTTAGCAGGTTAACTTGGAGCCACGGCTAACAGCAGATAACGTCAGAGACGCTGGTGAAGTGAACCAAGGTCTCTCAACTTGGCCGGTGTTTCCCGGCTTCCCCGTGTCCTTCCCTAGCACACGCTCCAGGTTCCGTTTAGTCCAGGCCCAGGATTCGCCTCTTCGCTCGGGTAGTTGAATGGGAGGGTCAACCTGAATCGAGATGGTAGGTGCACTTCAGGCTGCCAAGAGCTCGAGCGGGAAACGAGCACGGGCTTCGGGGGTGCCACGCTCGGAGCGCTGCACCAGGAGGTGACCCCACAGACAGCCGGCATCCGCAAAGGGCAACGCTGCCCAAGGCCGTGGTGTCAGGGCACCGGGGGCAGGTCCGTGTGGGCCCCTCGCAGGGAGGGCAGCCAGTGAGCGTGCGTCCTGACGGGTTCTGCGTGCGGAGCACCGTCCTCCAGGCAAGAGGGCGTCAGTGGAGGGTCTGCAAACATTTTCACTTGATCCACGATTTACCTGCTCCCCCATTGAGGTTTGTTACCAGGACCCCCAGCAGGGCCCTGCCCCCCCCACCCCATCTTCGTCTTTCCTAGATGAGGCAGACGATCAGGCAGGTCTTCACCTTCCACTCCGACGGGGTGTGTCTGCGTTATAGTTTCCTGCTTTTTTTCGGCCTGGGCCACTGTCCGCTGGCTCCCCACCCATGGAGGGTGGGGATGCGGCCCTTCCTGCACCCCTGCCCCCGGCACCCTTCCTGAGGCTCTTCCTTTTAGTGAGCCCTGCATTTTAATGAGATCGATGTTCAGTGTTTACCTCGCTAAGGTCGTGTAAGTGCTAGTCACAGCCAAGGCAAATAGTCAACTACAGCTACTTTTACTTTGATGCACACTGCCCCTTGAATTTTTTGTTTGTTTGCTTTTCTGTTTCATGTACTTGTCTCTGCTCTTCTGCCAACTGTCTGAATCTCTTCTCATTCAGTCCAATGAAGTCTTTCCATTTATGCCTATAAGGAGCCAACCCTGTGACCTGCGGACCTGCGTCCATGGGGACCAGAGGGGGCTGCCCTCCTCCTGGCCCAGGTCCACTCTGTAATCTCCTCCGCTGTCGTCTGAGGGCTAGTTTCCTCTCATGTCGAATCGTCCTGTCTCCTGTATCCAAGACTTCCTCTTTCTGGGTTTACTTCAGTCGCTTTCTGAGGAAAGTGCACAGGATGTAAATGTTTTCTGAGACTTTGATTCTCAGACTTAATTACTAGTTTGGTCAGGTGTGGAAGTCTAGGTTGAAAATACTTTTCCCTTTAAAATAATGAAGACTAGCTCCCTTTCCATGTGGCTTCCAGTGTGATTTTTGAGAACTCCCAGTGCATTTCTGACTACTGGCTCTTTTATTTTTCTCCCCCTGTGTGGCGTGTGACCTGTTTTGACTCTCCGCTTTCCCCACTTTAAGTTTGTTCCTCTCTCTGGTCTACAATCACTTTTCCCCCTCTTTCACCCGCTTTCTAGCTAGTGAAATTGGTCTTTTCCCCACTTCTGCATCCTTGTGGATTTATGCCTAAAAGCAAAAACAAAACCAATAGAAACAAAAACCAATTACAACAACAAAGCTTTACCGTCATTTTAGTAGGGTTTCAGGAGTAGACAATGATGAAGTTTCATTTTTGCCCGGAAGTTGTTTAGCAACAGGGGTGTGGGGCTTGGCTAGCAGAGCTTGAAGCTCCTACAGTGGGGCTGGAGACAAAGGCTACGGGCTCACGGATGCTCTCCAGGACACGTCAATGCTGTGCAATAACCGATGGCCCTGCACCCCCGACCTGGTTTCACGGTTCTCCAAATACTTCCGGTCTTGCTCACAGTACGGACATGGAGCTCGAGCTGGGCCAATGACTACCATACTCCAGTATTCGGAAGGAATAGCTACTCTTTATGCTTTGGACTTGTGAAATTGCTTAGCTGTTAAGTTTAGGCTGCTAGTGGCCGTCTCCTGGGGCAGCTCCAACTAAGGGGGTGTTAACATCGGAGACAGCTGACCCAGGAGGTGCAGAAAGACTGTTTCCCGATGTCTTTGTGCCTTTGGATAAATCCACTTCTGAAACTAGAAGCCACCTGAATTTTGTACTTATATGAACCAGTGGATAGATGCACTTTGATATTCGAGCTGCTGTTAAATTGGTTGACTCGTGCAACTGAGAGAATCCTAATTCAGAACTAAGAATCATTTTTCCCTTCCCCGCATTCCCGTGGGATGTTTGACGGGCATTCGGTCCCCTCTGGCAGAGGGGTTTCAAAGGAAAGGCATGCACCGGAAGGACAGGTGCCCGCAACACATGATGGACCACACAGGGCAATGTTTGGGATTTTGAGAAATAGCGCAAAGAGTTTTCTTAAGCATTTCGGTAAAGTTAGGACCTGAAAACTGAAGCTCCTTTGAGAAATGTCTGAAAGGCATTCAGAATATGAGTGTTCAGGCCCGATTTTGACAGGCCTGTGTCAGGGGTTGACGTGGTGAGAGAGAGAAGCAGTTGTTAGAAGAAAGAGACCAGCGTCTGCACGCACTGGGCGCTCGGCACTTTCCTGGCCACGGGGGCTCGTTGTGCCAAGGCCGAGCACGTCATGGGCACAGTCACACACGGGCTCGCACCAGGTCACAGGGGCTGATCCCACGAGGACCCATCTGTTCCCTTTTCCATAAATGAAGTTTTGCTGGAGTCCGTCCCTCCACCCATTTATACGCCGCCTGTCGCGCTTTTCTCCACCGTGGTGGCAGAGATGAGTAGTTGTGACAGGGACTCCATGGCCTAGAAAGCCCAAAATATTTACTGAAAACTTTGCTGACGCTGCAGATGAAGGAACCGAGGCTCGGAGTTTGGGAGGGTCCGGTCTACACTTGCACGGGACTTGGAAGCGGAATCTCAGTTCAAACCGAGCTTTTCTAACTCTTTTAACACCTTTGGGTGTGTCTTCCCCTGTACTTTTCCCCTTTGGGACGACCGTTTCCACTGACACAGAGCTACAGTCTCCCCAAATCGTTGCAAGCTCTTCTCTTGTATCGGGTCGTTTGACGGCCACGCTCATGGGGCAGGTGAGCCAGGAGCTGGCAGGCTGGGGCCTGAGGGCCGAACCCAGGCAGCTGTCCGTTTTTGTAAATAAAGTTTTAGGGGGACATAGCCACGCCCTTTTGTTTCCTGTGTTTAAAATAAAGTTGGAGCCCACCCACTGGTGTGCTGCCCTGGGAGAGGCGAGCAGCCCCTGCACAGCTTGGGATAGCCTGTGACGTGGGAAACACGTGCTCTCTGGCTCTTTACGGAAAAAAATTGACTGATGCTTACAGGGAAGGCTGATTAGTTCACCCTCGTGAACCGTTTCTTTTTTGGAGACTGCAGGCCGCATGTGTCACAGAGCAGAGGGACCCAGCTTGAAAGAGTTGGTGACAATGTCTTTAAACTGTTCTCTAAATGCTGTCCATAGATATTGGTGTTTCTTGTGCTAATTTACAAAACCCGCAGATCCACCCGGCTCAACCGAGGCCCTGCCCTGGGCAGCCTGGTGTGATCTAAGGGCATCACCCAGGATCCAGGCAAACTTGGGAAACACTGGTCCTGAACAAACCAGGTCTTCCCAGAATGCTTGTCGAATGAATGAGCTGACACTAACTGTGACCTCAGGTCGCACCGTGAGCTGCCTTGGGTTTATCCGCAGCACTTCAGGGGCACGCGTAGAGCTCACTATCTGAGAAGCCCCTTGATGCTGTTAAATACCACTTTCTAAACAACAGAAAAATATATTTATTGCTGAAAAGGATAAAGTGAAAAGGATGCATACTGCTATTCCTCAGAGCCATACTGTCAATCTGTTCATATTTTGATGGACATGCAATTCTTTTTGGATTGAATTACTGTGATTCTACTAAATTCTCAAAATGCCACATGGCTATTTTGGGTTACAGTTCTGGAAGGGGATTTCACTTGGGTTTCAGATTTGTTTTGTTTTTGTTTTTTTTTTGGAAATGTTTAGCTGAAGAGCCAAGAAAATGCATCACTGCTCCTATGGGAATAGGAGAAGAACTGGTAAATATCAAGTACCCTTGAAAACCTTGAACTTGTATAATCAGACTTGGACAGAGAACATCCAGCCTTATATGACGCCTTCCTCTTGTCTTGTCGTCAGATGACCCTTTAATGGGATCTTTTCATTCGTAGCCCTTCACCAGCAGGGCCTGCACCGCAGCACTGTGATGACACCTTCGCCGACACACGGCTCTCAGAGGACACAGCGTGGACACCACAGCCCATGCCCCAGGCCATTGCAGGACCATCAGGGACCCACAGGCATCTTCGGGGGGAGGGTCGGAGCTGAGTGGGTCAGCTGCTTTCGAGGGTCTCCCACGAGGTAATTGTCCCTGCTGTGTTTGGAGTGCAGCTGCCCCATCCCACCTCTGGGTGGGCTCCCCAAGGGCTTTTGGGGGCCTGGGCAGAGGAGGAAGGTGCTACCTCCTTCTGGGTCTTTCCATTCTGAGGGGTCAGTTTCACTGCAATCCAGATACTTCCAGCCACTGATTACCTTGGCAACAGCAATGTCACCACCGGCTTTTCTGCAGCCAGATGCAGGGACCAGTTTGGGAGCCAGGGCCGATGGTCCCCCACACAGCTGTCAGCACAGCTAGGTCGCGCAGTGCTGGTACCTGGGTTTCTTGGTGAAGATGCCGGAGCCGGATGGGCCTGGAGGCCGGGCTGCCGAAAGGGCCGCCCTTCGGGACGGGGACCAGACTTGCTGTTAGGGGAGGGATTCGATGAGGCTCTTGTCACAGACTGCATCCCGGTGTCACGGGGTGGCATGCCTCGCACTCAGGTGGTCGGAGCCCCGGCTTGCTCGTTGGTGCAGTGGGGAAGGCAAGGTGGCCGTGGCTGTCTGACAGGTCGTCAGGCGGATGAAGACGAGACGGTGGGTGAGATCCTTTGGCTAAACTGTAATGTGTATGTAAGGGGACATTGTTAACTATAAAATAAAACCATACAGTAATAATTCCTGGGAAGGTTTTCTGTTAGAATGCAAATAGGCTCCTCTGTGAGTGATATAATCATCTGGATTTATGCGCTGACTGCGTGCCCGTCGTGAACTAGCTTCTCATTCGTTAGCTCTAGGAAACCTGATAAGTTCTTTTACTCATTTATTTAACATCCGTTTGAGCGATTTTAACCTTGCTGGTTAAAAAAATGAGTAAGAAGCACGGAGCTTCCATGTATTCCCTCCCGCGTAATTTCTCCTAATATTAACATCTTGCGTTTGTGTGGTACATGGTTACAATTGAGCCAATACCAATATGTCACCATGAACTAAATTTCATAGTTTACCTGAGGGCTCACTCTCGGTGGTGTACATTCTGTGGGTTTTGACAAATGGATAATGACATGTGTCCACCATTATAGTGTCACACAGAGTAGCTTCACGGCCCTGAAGTCCCCTGCACGAGGGACCTCTGCCCCTTTTCCTGGACCCCTGGTGGCCACCGATCTTTTCACCGTCTCCATAATTTTGCCTTTTCCAGGATGTTATATAGTCGGTGCGTATCACACAGCATGTAGCCTTTTGATATTGGCTTCTTTCACTGAGTAATACACACTTCCGTTTCCTCCGTGTCTGTCTGTGGCTTGAGTGCTTTTTTTCATCACTGAGTGGCATTGCTTTGTCTGGATGGACGGCAATTTGTGTTTCCCCCACCTCCCGAAGGATGTCTCCGTTGCCTCCGAATTTTGGTGATTATGAATGGAGCTGCCGTGGCCTCCCACACGCAGGGCTCTTCAGGACAAACAGCTGGCTGCCGGCCGGGTGAGAAACTGCCAGACTGTCTTCAAAGTCTCCAGCCGCCATGTGTGCGCATGCCTGCCGCCCCGCGTCCTCCCAGCGCCGGGTGGCGTCCGTTCCGGCAGGTGTGCGGCGCTGTCTCCCTGTTTTAATTTGCAACCACCTAAGGACACGTGGCGTTTGCCATCTTTTCACCTGATGACGAGGCATCTGTTAGATCTCTTGCCCATTTAAAAATCGGGTTGTATGTTTTCCTACTGCTGAGTTTTCAGAGTTCTTTATTCTGGAAGCCAGGCTTCTGTCTGGCACGCGTCTTGCAAAGGTTTCCCCCCAGTCTGGGGCTGGTCTCTGCATTCTCTTAATACTCGTTTATCTTCCCTCATTTAACCTCACTGTCCCCTTCTGACTGTTTTCAAGTGCTACTGACATTCGGGTTTATGGCTGTTAAAGTGCTGACAATGCTGACACCCTCTTCCCGTGTGCCGTTGACGTGTTTTGCAGTTGATGGCATCTCTAGATGCGACCCAGCCGTCAGCGCTCAACCTCAAACCTCACGTTCTTAATGGGGATCATCGCCGTTGTCATCCGAGCGCCGGCCTGCGGCCCGTCGCGCTGGCTGTGTGTCCCGGAGCTGAGCGAGTGGCATTTCTGCTGACCAGGGTCAGCTGTGTTTGCCAGTTTGCTGGAATAGCCAGACACCGACCAGGTCACGCCGAGGACATTCCTGCCGCGTGAAGCAAGCCTGCTTGTATTTTAGGTTTGCCAGGGCTAATGAATTAAAATGTTTGGACTCCCCGCGGCTCGCTGTTTATCAATGCCTCTGACAGGAGGAGGGCTTCTCTGGGTCCTGCTTTTTCTAGAAGCATGACCACATCCCGGCTGTTGGAGAGGCGAGGACAGGAGAGGGCGGCGGCGGGAAGCGGAACAGGAGGCCCGTGGGACGCGGGTCTGGGGACAGCAGGTAGCAGAGCCGGCCTGACAGCTGTCGCCGCCCCTCAGACTGTCAGCGGCCGCCACGCGGCAGGTGCAGCCGACTCGGACTGAGCCTCCGCCGCACGGCGCCGCCGCCCGGCCAAGGCCGCGCTGGCCCTGGATTACACGAGGGCGCACGTCCCACCGAGTGAGGTAAGAGCAGGTGTGCCGCCCAGCTAAGGGCGCGGGCTGCGGGCGCGCAGCCACGCCGGCCGCAGCCCCGGGAGGCTCCGTGGGGGACTGCGAGGCCCCCGCCCCGGCCGCGGCCGCGCTCTCCAGCCGCACAGATGTCTCCGTGGGTCCGAGCCGGCCGCTGCGCTGTGCCGCCTCCGGACCCTCCCAGGACCCGGGGGCCGGCGGCCACCCCGGGGCCGCGCTTCCCGGTGCGCTGGAGCTGCCGCCCAGCTCCGCGTCCTCAGATACTTGGTAACACGCTTTGCCGACCGCACCGTGTGTGACAGTAAGCCTTTTTTCTTTCAGCTGCAACGTTAAGGGGATTTTATCGTTTGTTTTGCTAAATTTGAGACAGCCTGTTCTATCCCCAGGGACAGGTGGCAAACAAGATGCTTGACTCTAAGCAAATGGGGCCACATTGAAATGCTTAGGAGGGCTAAGAGGAGACAATCCTGGGTCAAGAAACAGCGATTTATGCTAACCCTTCTCTTGAGTTGGATGTCTTGTGTTACTACTCTTTTGCTCACTTAGAACGACACGCCTTGGGGTGCCTTCGGGCTCTCCGCCGTTTGTGGAGTGGAATGAATGGGCCAACCAAGATTGTAACGGTGGCAAACAGTTGCTGTTTTTCCCCCCAAAGCTAAACTGAGTGTTTAACGTAAGCCTATTTTCTTTCCGCATACGGGATGAGATGATTCCATATATATTACGTCTAAATATACATGTTCATATACATGCATTTGCTTTGGTGCTATAAATAATCGTAAAAACAAAATCCACTGTTCTGGACACTATTTTTAGATAGGGAAAAGTTATGGGAAAGGTTCAGGGACCTTCTTGTGAGAAAATGTCCCACTGAAGCTGTTCCCAGAGTCTCGCTAAAGATGGCAAAAGAGATGATTTGTATTTTGCCATTTTTAGAGACATTTTCCTTAAAATATCATTCAGAGTTTTTGGTTCACTGTCTGCAGGAGAAGGCAAATAGAGAATTTAGGGGAAACATGACTAAAAATAGAGAAGTTAAATAGATGTATTTAAATGACAAAGATGTATTTACAACAATATCTTTTCCTAGTGAACAAACATTTTCATATATCTGGTTTAAATGTATTTGGGCTAAATTCTGTTATTATAACAAGAAATATTCATGTTTTTGTCCACCCCAACCCATGTGATCCATAAGACATTTTCCCATTCACTCTACACTAGTTTATTAATTAAATGATAACTCAATGATGAGGTAGGCGTCAATAGGGTGTTTTCAAGCTTTGTCTTTTGCTTATATGATGCGTCCTTAAGACATGTGATCTTAGAGATGTTGACAGATTTACAGGCAGCTACTCAGATATGCCGAGTACACGACATTCATGCTATAACTGTGGGATACTTAAAATAGTCTTTGGTATTCTTGAAATGATTCCCTGATACTTATTCTTTACCACCCCCAGATCAATAACTCACGTCCAGTTTATACTTTTGAGCGTGAACAGCTAGACAAGCCTGATGAGAAGCCGTCTGATGTCCTGTGAACACCTCTTTATCCCCCTGCATTAAAAATGCGACAGGAGACCTTGAGGGGCCAGGGCCGGCTGTGTCAGTGTGAAGGGACACTGAAAAAATCCTGTGCATTTCATTCTCGATGCATATTTAAGTCAGAACTAGGGTTTCAAACACGCGGCGAGCCCTGGGGACCTGGGGAAGGGAAGTTGGGAGGCCTTTGGAGAAGATGGCAGCTCTCAGCCCCTACGGGCAGGGCCACGCTGGGCGGTGACATGGCCTCTTGTCCCCACAGCTGGAAGCCCCCGCGGGAGGCCGCCGCCCCGGCGCCCACATGATCAGAGCCGCCAGGGTCCCTGCGGACCGGCCCGTGCGCATCGCCTTCAGCCTCGACGGCACCCCAGGTACCACCTGCGGGGTGGGGGTCGGGGGATGTCTGCTGGGGACCAGGGGTGTCCCAGTGCGCCTCTGCCATGGCTTCCCCCGCCTCTTGTTCTTTGGTCATTTTAGCCCATTTCAGCTTTTATTCTAAAATCCATGGGCTGTAGCAACGTCTAACGGTAGCAGAGCAGGTCCCGGGTAGAACGTCGTGAGGAAACGCAGCCGAGAGGGCCGGCGCGTGGCCCGGGAGTGAAATGACCCGCTCGGGTCCAGCCGGGCTTCCTGCAACCTGGCTGCTCGGCGTGCTCCCCCGCCCCCACCGCCGCCTCCCTCGCCACCCACCCCCTGCCCCTGCAGCGGGACTGGGACAGGAGGCTACCCGGGGGTGGGGCGGTGGCAGGGCCGAGGGGCTGCCCTCCTCGGGGCCCTGAGCCAGGCCCCTGGTGGCCTCCCCCAGCTGTGCTGAGTCGCACCGACTTTGACAGGGGACCTGGGGAGGGTCACAGCAGCCGTAGGGGGAGCCTCGGGTCTCTTCCCCGGGCCCGGTGTCACCTGTGAACGTCCCATAAGTACATGCTCAAACAGCATGGCCTCTTAGACCCTGAGTCTTCTGAGAGCTGGCTTTGCGTCTATCAGTCATCCCTATCTGTATATCTGTCATCTGTCAATCATCTCCATGTGTCTATCGCCTACCTATATA
Source organism: Mormoops blainvillei (assembly GCA_004026545.1). Taxonomy (NCBI): domain Eukaryota; kingdom Metazoa; phylum Chordata; class Mammalia; order Chiroptera; family Mormoopidae; genus Mormoops; species Mormoops blainvillei. The sequence continues at coordinate 77,612 of PVJD01001796.1, read as the reverse complement.
TCTGTCCGCCTAGTCCGTCACCCGTCTGTCGTCTATCTTTCCTCCCCGCAAGGCCCATGTGGAGGCGCTGCTTTAACGAGCAACGACGGGAAAGGGAGACGCTCCTCCCCCACCAGAGACAAGGGAGGACCTGGGCCCTGGGAAGCCTGACAGGGTGCAGGCTGTGCTGCCACAGCCACTGCGGTGGTGATACCAGGTCCTGGGGTTCTCAGCCCATGGGTTCCGCCACTGGGGAGGGGCACCTCGCCTCGCCCTTGTCTGGCTTTTCCACGGCTGCTCTCACCCCATTCGCTCACTGCTGTCCACACAGACGCCCCTAAGTGTGTCCCCGTCAAAGGCGGGAGTGAAGGGGACTCATCCCAGCAGGCAAGCCCACCCACTGCAACACGGGAGCGATGACTGGCCTCAAGGGCACTTGTCTTGTGCGTTGGGCATTCACACAGGTCGGCATCGACCTTCCCAACCTGCACTGACAGAGGCTGAGGCCCGGAGACCACGCTGTGGGTGAGCCGCGGGGCTGTGACTCGGGCCCAGGTCCCCAGGCTGACAGGTTGGGCCGTCACCATCACCCCACGCCGCTTCTCTGAGACGCAAAAGAAAACGGTGTGTGTAGTGGGGAGAGGATGTGGCAACTCTGTACTTTTTGCTCAGTTCGTCTGTAAACCTAAAATTGTTTTAAAAGTCAAGCCTATGAAGTAAAAGCAAACAAAAAACAAAAGAAGGAAAAACCCCGCTTGTTTTTATGTGTTTTCTAAACGGCAAGACTGTGAGGGACCATCTGTGCTGGGTGGCTCCTTCTCAGGACAGACACATGTAACCCCAAATCCAGGGACAAAGAACACGTATCATTTTCTTCTTTGTGTTCATGTCCCATGTAAGCAGAACAAGTCCTATTAGATTCGACAGCCTTACAAAGAAAATTTCAGAGTACCAAGCTTGTGTATTCCAAGAATATTATTGTATCATAATTTAGGACGAGAAAAATAAATGTACTGTTTCCTCATCTTTATTTTAGCAGAATTTCATTAACATGCAGAGGAAAGCCAGGAGAGGTGAGTCTCGATCTCGGGTTGCATGAATAGACTCTTCCCTGAAGTGCCACGTGGGTAGCTGGTCATGAACTCGCCGCCATCCTTCAAACGCTCTTGGCCCCCAACTGGGAGGTCTCGCATGTTCTGCAACAGTCACTTTAGATTGATTTGTTTCAGTCTATTTCAGATGATGCAGGAATGCCCAGTTGCGGAAAAAAAAAATTGATATCGTGGGTTCACATAGGGGTGGTCATTTATTTCAAGCAATTCCTATTCTGGACTCATAGGAAACCTTCTCCTTATGATCAGTGTGTCCCCGTATCTCTAGAAAGGTCCCCTAACTAGAGTACCCAAGGCAGGAGCTGGTGTTTCTGAGCCTTAAAATAATCACCTGCGAGTGTGCGTGAAAATCCATGTCCCGCATTCTCAGCCCGCACACTCTGGTGCCAGGGGTCCAGACTAAAGCCCCCAAGCCTGGCGTTTGCATGTGCAGGGGCTGCCTCTGCACAGAGCACTGCTTTTCACGTGTCTGAGGACACACCCTGTGAGTTCTTGAATCAGGACCATGTGGCATGTCATGCCGTGTGGCATGCAGACCATGCACTCCGGGAAACACCCCAGACTTCCACAGGAAATGGGACAACTGGGGTGGACGTCTAGGGAGTAGTTCTGTTGTGTTGAATTTGCTGTCAAGCAGGAGGCAGGGTCCATGAGAAAGGGACTCGTGTTTGCCTGTGACTGTCGACTCCTTCATGTCTTATGGGCCTAATACGATGCGCATTCCCCCAGTCATGTCAGGGTTGCTTTTCTTTCTTTTTTTGCATATTTTTCGGAGGGGATTCAGGATAGAGGTTAACAACACAGGGCTTTAGCATCAGCAAGGCGCGGTTTCTCTGCCCACTTCCATCACTGTTGGTATGATCTTGGGTAAGTTACTAACTTTGCCGACCTGCGGCTTCCCATACGATGTGTAAGGTCTTTTGCGGAGTTGTCCTAGGCATCAAATACCCCTGTACAGGCAAAGCGTTTGCCACGGCGCTCGAAACAGGCTGAGTACTCAGCTGGCTCCTGCATCCTGCCTGCGGCTCACACTTCCCCTCGACGGCAAGGTGGAGTTTACAGTCGAGCGACCAGCAAGCAGTTAGGGACTAGTTATGCGTTCTCCTTTTATCAGTGATCTGACCTTTATTTAGCTTCTACGTCCCCAGGCTCTGCCTGCCCAAGGCGGGTGAGACGCGCAAAAGAGGGTGTGAGTGTCACAGGCAGAGGGATTTGGGGGGAAGCCTGTGATATGCCGAGCGGATGCAACAGTTTCTTGGAAGACATGGTGGTCATCCTGGGCCTGAGGGCGGCGAGGGCATTGGAAGGCACTGTGGGAAAGGCGCCAGGAAGAGCATGGCGTAGCCCACACCTACGCAAGGCCTCGTCACCGGGAGCAGAGGTCCGAACTGAGATGCCATTGCCTGAGCCCCACTCAGACTGGGTGGCGGTGCCACAGCCTCGTACGGAACCCGTGTCTGCTCAGATGACAGGGACTAGAGTCATCAAGCCAATCGTAGAAGTTCCACAAAGGAGCTTGGACTTCATCAAAAACAATAAAGCATGAAAACTCTCGGGCAAGGGAGTGATATGATGAAAGCGGTGAATGTTCCGTTGGTGGAGCATTCTGGAACGTGGAGAGGAGGCACGGGAGAGGCTTCCTGTAATGGTGCGGGGGCGGCGTGACGCAGCCTGGAGCTGAGGAGGCAGTGGCAGGATTCAGAGTGTGTTTGGGATGGGGCGGGAAGGTCCCGGTCTCAGACTGTCCCTTGGAGATGGGGAGTGGGTCACTGGTCACTGAGAGCAGAATGAGCCTCGAGACCCCAGACAGACCACGGTCTCCAGGGTCTGAAATATAGGAAGTAAGTTACTGGGGGAAAGAAAAAAGCTCTTCGTAGTACAGTCGCCAATTCTAGCCTATCATCCGAAACCTTCGTTGAGGGACTCGTAGCAGCTATGCGTATCTTCAGCGAAGCAGTGCTATGATTGGCATGACGTCCACACTGGGAATTCTAAGGAGTTAACCTTCTAAACTGGGACCTTCGTGGGTTAGTTTTCCCAACAGAAAAGAAACAGAAGAGAAATGCGAATCCTGCCAGTTGGGCTCCTTCTCCAACTAGAGAGAATTGAGTGTTGGACTGACATGCGGATTTCATGTTTATTACTTGAGAATTTTCGGTATCTTCATTGTAGCTAAAACTTGGTATACTCATATAAATTTAGACTTTAACATTCGGGTTCTTTTTTTTTTCTTTTTTAGTTTTTAGTTTTTATTTCGAAAGAGTCAAGAATACTGATATTGGCCCAAGCTGGTGGCTTTCAACATTTTGTTTCAAAAAAAATTCTTGCAAGCTGTCAGGATTTTTCATAGCTAGGCATAAATTAATCACATGACATTTAGTTTCAAAAAATCCAAGACCCATTCTGTTGGTGTCCCTTTTAAGAAATGCTATTTTCTCCTCACACACCAGGGTAGTTGTGTGTGTAGCCGTGGCAACTGTGCGGAGTAGCTGAGAGAGCAGCCCTCGAGTCTAATTTAACTGGGTTTGTGTGAATGTCTTTTTGTGTCTCGTGCCAAACTGGCTCTCGGCAGAACTGGGAAGCAGGTGCCGGGTCCCCTGCCAGCGACCCCTTCCTTCAACTTCTCCTGCCTTTGGGGCCTTTGGGCTTCATTCCCACTCCTCCCCAGCACCTGGGGCTCCAGGGCTCCTTCACCGAGGACCCTGGGGAAGCCTCATTCTCACCAAGCAACAGATGGGTACTGAGGTGTAGGGTTTCACTTCTCCCAGGGCATTTTCTGAATTTGCACATCCACAGGGAATCAGCAGGGAGTCAAGGGACACAGTTGCCACTGGACTCTATCAGCCAGCTTGTAAGGGTGGCACCTGGGGACGCGGGGCTGGGGGAGCGGGTCTGCGCTCTCTCAAGGCACGTCCCGTCCCCGCTCCGACCCTGCATTTACAGCACCTCAGCTCTGAGCGACAGCCGACAGCCCCCGTCTGAGAAAACCCCTGACCGTTTACGGAGCTGAGAGCTGGGCATCAGCGTACACACTTAGCTGTGAAATGCTGTGAAGTTGGGAACACAGAGTGGTTACCTTTCTTTTCTAATACCAGGTGCAGATCCTATGAAACACAACTGGGCTAATTGGTTGAAATACGTTGCTTAAGACCTTGAAAAAGGCCAGAGAGGAGGTGGATGTTTGCTGGGTCCTTAGGGGCTTTGGATTGTATCATTTTATCAGCTGAGTCCTGGCAACAGCTTAGTGGATAGGTGCTGTCGTACTGTCTCCCAGATGTGGACCGCTGGCTAAGGGAGGTTCAGTAACGCCTCACACAGCCCTTCATAAGTAGCATCAAGAAGCGACCTGAAGCCACGCCCTTTGTCCCCCATTTGGAGTCAGGGCCCACAGATGAAGGAGACGCAGGGAGGCTCCGGAGGGCTGGGCTTCCCGCTGGCCACGGCAACGGGGAGGAACGGCGAGCGCAGACCCGTTTTCTTTTTATAGGGCAGGAAGGAAGTGGAGGCCAGCCTTGTTTGGTGGTAAATAGGGTTCCCGAGGGGCGCTTTTGGAGGCAGATGCTTCTGGGTGACTGTTGTAAGCTAAATAAGTAAAAATATTCTCACAGAAGGAAAAATCGGTAAGAGTCCCGAAATGATAGCTGCAGTCATAGTGACTAGATGAGTATTTCTAAGCAACGTAAAACCCGCCCTCGCACTGAGCCGGGTCTCTGTGCAGAGAACTGCCGCTCAGCCTGTCAGACGCGCGACCTCGTTTGCCTGGCAGTTTCGGGTACGGGCTGAGGAGATGTGGTGATTAATGTTAGTTATGAAGAAGTGACTATCTGCCAGGTGTCATATCAAGTCTCTACCTGTATCCATATCTGCAGTTATATCTATGTCCATATTTATGTCTATGTACTTTTAATTTTATGGCCCTGAAAGTCTAATGTGTATTAAAGAATTCACATCTCTAATGCTTGGTAAGCAGGAAACGAAGTTTAAAAAAAGCTTCTGATGTTTCAAAATGATGTGCTATTCTAATGGGAAGCTAGGTATCCAGACGCTTTTAAAAAACTTCTTTGATAAATTGTTAATGTGGGTTGGCAGCCTTATATCACTTTATTTGTAAAAATAAGACATTAATCTTGATTTAGATTTAAAATGCTAGTGCGCAAAGCCCTTTCATGCATAAGCTCACTTTTTGGGGCAACGTTTCACAGAGAAAGTGTTTGCTTGGATAGGGGGGTCAAAGGGGGGCCGTTCTGGCATTTTAAATGAAAAGGGCAGGACCTGAGCTCGCGGCCCCGCCAGGGTGACCCCCGGGACCGGCACTGGGGGGCCATGGTTAGGGGCTGGTGGTTCTCTCCATGTTCTTCCGGCAAAGAGCGATGACACCATCAGCCTCCACCGTGGCGCGTGAGCACACGCTCACTCACGCTCACACACGCTCACACACACACTCACGTCCAAGCACACTTCCACACACTGACACACACACTCACACAGACAGGTGCCTTGTCTCCTTATCACCCTTTTGGTCTGATTTATGGTGAAAAGGAATGGAAACGAAACACATTTACCCGGCACATTTATTGTTGTTACTGACCGTTTCCTCGGCGCCAGGTTTTAGGATGAATGATTGATGGATTCCTTCCGTCACTGAAAACTAGTTTCTGAGAGAGTGAATGTCATGCCCATTTTGCAGAGGACAAAACTGGGTCTCTAAGAGGCCATGCCGACTGTCTGATGCACCCCCCAGCTTCCAGTGCTGGCCTGCCCTGTGGCGTCCTCAGCGGGCAGGAGCCGTCATAGGTAACGGCTCGGGGACACTGTTTGCGTGAGCCCGGGCACTGCAGCCACTGCCCAAGCCCCTCGCCCCATGATGTGCTTGTCCCAGCTGCCCTGGAGGACGGTCTGTGAGACACAGGCACTCACAGGCCAAACAGCAGGCAGGACCAGCTCCTGGTCTGAGGAGGGACCACGCCAGGTCCATGTTTGGTGATGATGACAGCCGTGCCGACACCCCAGGCAGAGCCCTTCTCCCACATGGGCCCACCTGGCCGCGGGCTCTGCCGGTGGGTGCCCACGGGGCTGGCTCTGACTGTCGGGTGTGCAGACAGACGGCACGGGGTCTGAGCAGGAGGCCTCTCAGGTCCCAGGCTGGGCAGGGGACAGAGCGTGAGGGTGTCACCTGAGCACGGCTTCCCCTCCTGGGGGTCCCTACTGTGTGAATTCAGTTTCCCAGCCTAGCCCCTGGTTGTGTCTGGAACGGAGAGCCCCATGGGAGCAGTGTCCAGCCATGACATCGGCCCGAGCAGAGGCTGTCAAGCATTGCCTCACACGCCCGCTTTGGTTTTGGTGAAGTTTTCAGCTCTCTGATGCAAAGCGAAAGGGATAAGGACACGCGGTGAGGACTTCTTAGTGTTTGGTTTATTTATAAAGCTAAATTTATCCAGTGTAATGGACACTCTTCTGGTCTAAGATTACATTTGTCTTATGATTTTGGTGTTAAAATGTTCTCCCTGTTACCCTGGCCGTATGGCTCAGTGAGTTGGGTGTCATCCTGCAACGTAAAAGGTCGCCGGTTCGATCCCCAGTCAGGGCACAGGCCTGGGTTGTGGGTTGAGTCTCTGGCCAACGTGCATATGGGAGGCAACAGGCTGACCGCTCTATCTCACATTGATCTTTCTCTCCACCCCTCCCTGCCTCCCCTGCTCTTGAAACCCTCTCTCCCTTCTTCTCTTAAAAAAAAAAAAAAAAAAAGCAATGAGAAAAACTGCCTTCGGGTGAGGATAAAATTTAAGAAACGTTCTCTCTGTCATGAAGAGATGCTGATGACACATGGCAGCAGTTTTTGAATCAGCTCCACTGGCTGGATCAGAAGTTGGACACTCGAGGGCCTGATTCCCAGTGTTGGGCGGGGAACTGCTGCTGGTTCAAGACACACAGCGTGTGGGGCGTGGGGACTCGAGGACCAGAGGGAGGAAGGCAGGGGCGTGGCGAGGAGCCCTGGGCTGGGACACGCTCAGTCTGCCAGGCCCCTCATGTCCTCCACACCAGGGCTCTGGGCCAGGCGGCCACTGAGGGCCTCCAGCCGCGTGGCTCCAATCACCGCGGGACAGTGAGCATCTGGGTGGCAGGGCCCGGGGCCCCTTGTGTGATTCGGGGGGGAAACGCTGAGAAGACAGGCTAAGGAGTCTGGAACAGAACTACCACAAAACGACCCAAAGGCCGGGCAGCGTGCCTGCGACGAGCCGCCCTAGGGCGCGTGACGGGTCATTGCCGAGAGCCTCAGGTCCTCCTGGCTGAGCCGCAGCGCGCCCGCCTGGGACAACGAACGTCGGCTCGTCTGCTCGCAACGAAATTCCTCTTTAAGTCTTGCCTTTATGGTTCATCCTTAAAACAGTGTCTTGCGCTCTGTTTTGCGTGGCCCACCAAGCCCATGGTGCCATTTTGAAAAGGAAACCGATGAGTTATTTCCTTAACACATTAAAAATAGGGTAAAGGGATTTGCCAGTTTAGCACAGAGCCTTTGTCAATGCATACAATAAATACTTGGGAAATAAAAACATTTTAATAATATGCACTTGCACCTGACTTTGTCGCATTATACACAAAAAAGGCAGGTTTGCCGGGGCAGGGGTCCCCACATAGCGGCTGTGGAGGCTGGAGCCCTCAGGACGCTTCGCTGCCCTCCGCCCCGGCCCGGGCCACCAGCAAGGCGTCGCCACCGCCCCCGCCACACGCCCGTGGCACAGCTGGGCTCCTCGCGGCCTGAGTCACCTTCCTTCTCTCCTTTTGGCCCAATCCTGTGATTCATCTTTCTGCTTTTAGAATATTTGCCTATTTTTAAAACCAGGCACAGAAGGCAGCCACCGTGCGAAAGTAAACACCGCGGCGCGGGCAGGGGGCGGGCGCGGCGGGCGGGGCGGCGCCCCTGGCTTCCCTGCTGCTGCTGCGCGTCCTGCTGGATCAGTCCGACCCGATTCATTTCTAATGACCGTCTTACTTTCACCCGGCTGGTCGTCGTAAACTATGAATTACGTATTTGCAGCAACCGAAGGAACCCAATGTGAAGCCTTCACTTACGTGCAAAAGTATCGGTGTGGTCACACACAGGTGCCTGTAGGTGCTGTGACTATAAATGACGATGCAGATTTCTGTCACGGGCGTCATTAATTCTGGGCCACGCCAGGTGTTTGCTACTTACCTTGCTGCAGCAAAGCAAGTGAATTCTTTTCCGTAGCTGGGGAGGAAGGAGCGTGACTCGCCGGGCGCCCCGGCGCCTCTCCCCGCCGCCCTGCTCCGCTCCGCTCATCGCACAGCTGGCTTCTGCCCCCCACGTGCGCCTGCTCACCTGTGATTGTTGGGGCGGGACACCAAGTATAAGATGTTCCCATTCACCTGTGCCAAGTCGTTCTGGCCTGGAACTCACTGAGCTAAAATAATCGTGATGTCTGAGAAGCTGGTATTTTATTGAAGTGTATTTAAATGCACCTTAGACCCAAATCAGCTGAAAAACTATAGCGTTTATAATGAAGGCCTTCTCTCACGAGTCAGTGGCCACAAATGAATATTTCTGTCCTCGGTCCAATTCTTTGCAAATGGTGGAGGATTAAAAAACTGCAGTATTTGGTAGTTGTCCCCTCTCATCTGAGTGGGAAGAGAGCCATCGAAGGGCCTGGGGGCTTGTTTCCCCTCAAGGCTGTCCTTCTGCCTGCGGGCAGGGTCTCGGGAAGACGCCCGTTTCCACGTCTCCGCGGGGCTGGGAGTGTCGGTGTGCTGTCCCCTCACACAGGCCCGGGGCTGTTAAGGGCCTGTCCCCCGCAGTGCCTGGGCGAGGGGAGTGCTATCCTCACTGCGGTCATCACCCTGCTGGTCGTCTGCGGCACCCGTGGGGCCCGAGCCTCGCCAGGGGATACGGGCGACCGTAGCTTTGGCCTTGCCCGTTGCCCGTGGCCCTCCTCTCGTTCCAGTCAAACGTCAGCCATTCTCACAAATAAAGTGGATTATGGTAGTAAGAAGACAAAAATGGTTATCTTCCTTTATCACAATGTATAGTAGCTTTGGTTTTTAATTATTCTGTAGCCTGTGATTTGTCTGAGTCTCACTGTCCTACGTTCCGGGGAGGGGCTGTCAACGGGAGGGAAAGGGACTGGGTCCCCGCCAGACCGCAGAGCCAGCGTCCCCCAGCTGCGGGGGTCCTGCGGACAGGGGCCCGGGCCTCGCCTGCCTGGGCCTGTCAGCAGGGCGTTCTGGAAGGGATGGGGGGCGGCTTGGGTATTTTAGGCCAAACTTCTCTCAGGTTTCCACTGGCACTTCTGGGATCTGCCTCTGTTTATCCAGAAACCTGCTGGGCCGTGAGCTTGGAGACAGGCGGGCCCATCTCTCCTGCACTCTGGCCGTGGGCGGGACCCTGCCCACTGGGACCCAGAGCCACAGGCACTGGTGAACTGCCAGTTGCGGGGGTGGGGGGAGGTCACCGTAAGGGCAGAGAGCAAAGCCGCCCTGGTCACTGAGACCATGGCCCCTCGTTTTCACTCACATGTTCCCTCTGTCCTGCAGGGGGGCCTGGTCACCTCACTGGCACCTGTTGAAGAACTTTCCTGTATCATATTTTTTGCTTTTGGCTGACATAGGAGCATTGAAAGTCAAGCAGTACTTCTGAATTGGACAAGTACCAGAGAACATTTGCGAAATTTTCGTCTGGAGGACTGAGCTCTCAATCGTTCAGTTCATATTGAAAATGAGCAAAATTGTCTTCTGCATCCTTTCTGTCCGCAACTAACGTGACGGAAATGACGGGGCGGGAGACACAGGCGGCTGGAGCTCAGGGCAGCCCTTGTGAGCGAAAGGGCTCAGTGGTGACAATGATTCTCTTTTCCCGTTCCAGATGCCACACCGCCCGGAGACCCCGCCCCTCTGGTCTTCCCAGAATTAGACCAGCAGCTGCAGGTAAGGCGTTTTCTCGTCTCTCTTCTTTCCTTCTTAGTTTCGCAAAATCGAGTAAACTAAGGCGTAGCCTGCCTGAGAGGCCGAGACAGAGAGAGCTCTCGGGCCGGCAGGGCTGGCGTTTCTGGAGCTGCCCGGGCAGGTGGACGCCTGGTGCGCAGGCCCCGCCTGCCCGTCCCGCTACAGGCTGACTGTCAGGGGGACCAGCTCCTGTTCTCAGGGACCCCTAGGGCCTGGACCACGCGGGTCTGCTCCCCTTGGCTGCCCTTGTCTCCCGGCATCGTGGTCGGGCCTGGTTGGCTTAGGGATTTAGTAAAAACCCGTGCAGAGGCGACGTCACGTGGAGGGATGTCTGAATAATGTCCCTTTCTCTTCTCTGGCCCCACCTTCCCTAGTTCTCTGACAGCTTTTACTAGAACATAATTATTATTTTTTAACTAAAATTTTAAAAGATTTTATTTATTTATTTTTAGAGAGACAAGGAGGGAGGGAGAAAGAGGGAGAGAAACATCAGTCAGTTGCCTCCTGTACGCGCCCCGACCAGGGACCAGGCCCCGCACCCCAGGCCAGGGCCCTGACTGGGAATCGAACCGGCGACCTTTCGCTTTGTGGGATGATGCCCAACCCACTGAGCCACACATGAACGTACATGATTACTTTAAATTAAACCTTTTAGATACTGCCTGATTTGACCCCTGGGGGCAGTGTGTCATGTGCACAGCTGTGGACGGTGTATCAGGGATGTCCCACTTTAACATGCCACAGTGACATTCCTTCTCCTTAGGGGACAGATGGTGACTCCAGCACCCACAGCTCTAGGAGGCAGTTCTACCTGGGCACTGACCTCAAGTCCAATGTCTACGTTGCAGGCACAGTGCCCAGGTCTCACAGGGGCTCGAACCCTACGCACAGACATGGGCTTAGCCTCCATTATTTTCTCTAAATATTGCTTTTCAAAGCCTCCTGGAGGGTCTGCGACCTCTAGTCCCCACAGGCCCAATGTTCCCTTACACCAGCAGTTTCTATCGGGGGCTGTGCCTGGTCCCCGGGAGTCACTAGCGTTGGGACCGCTGTTCCTGAGCAGCCCCTGGGGGTGGGAAGAACCAAGAATGGGCCTTTGTGTCACCCTGGCTTGTGTCCCTTTGTCTCGGCCAGTTCTTACCTCGGTGCCTGTGTCCAGAGCTGAAAGCCTGCTGGGCGGCCCCCTGGAGGAGCCCTGGCTCTCACCGCTGCCACAGTCGGGCACCGTCACCTCCCCCGCAGAAAGCCCGCCCGGTGGGGCAGTGACGTAGGGTTACAGAGGTTGGCCGGGGCGTGGGGGGCATGCCGACCACACTCAGCTGTCGAAAGACAGCTCCCTCTCTACAGTGCCCTCTGCAGCTCCAGCCGTCCCGTCGCTCTCCGTGTCCCCGGCAGGGTCCTCGGCCGGCTCCCCGGCTTCCTGAGGTCCAGCCACATGCCTCAGTTCCTCTTCTTTGCCGCGGATGACACCGCGGCCCTATGCCTGCATTTCTATCCGGCGTGCGCACGCGGCACGATGTTCTCCTTTGGACTCTGACTTCGCAAAAGGGCTGCGACTGCGCCTCCAGCGGGTGCCCAGGGTTGCACAGCAACGACTGTGTCCTTGTCCCCATCAGCCTTTTTCCTGCTTCATTTTACTGTCACCTCAAAGCTATTTTATTATTATGGAAGTCAGATGAGAATAAAGAGTGAACGGACTTTGAGACCCGCGCAGCAGGAGTGCACTCGGGTTCTTGTTCCTCATCGGATTGTGGGTCATTAATTCTCCTTTGTTGTGTTGGCAACAGTCCTTTCTCCCTCCGGGGACACCGACGGTGCCCCCTGGCTCAGGGGGTCGTTCTCCACAGAAGCCACCGCTGCCTGCCATCGGCCACATCATTTCTCTGAAGAAGCATTCACTTGTTCAGCTTTAATTCCACTTGACATGTTTCAGGAATTAACTCTATTTAATTATTTTAATCCAACGAGACTGTTGCACCTGTATCGGCCCTTGAGGAGCCAGGCAGCTGAGAGGCGGCATCTGGCTCGTGGGCGTGAGCGTCCCGGACCCTGCAGATCCGGTCACTTTGCCTCTTCGTGAACAGAGAGAACATTCCGGCATTTAAGTAATGGCTGGTTTGTTGGGGGAAGGATGCACCGAGTTTGTTACATTTACCCATTGTCAGGCCACTGGCTCAGGGCTACCTCTGTCCTGGGCTGTGCTGTTACTTTGTTGACCCCGGGGGCATGGGGACAGTGGGGACAGAGAGGGAAAGGCTGTCACGGGAAACTGGCCCTCAGAGCAGATCTAGTTTCCGTGTGAGCCTAAGCACAGACATTTAAGCCGTTCTGCAGCAGGGGTGCCCCACTGAAATCCGTGAAAGCTTGCTGGGCAAAGGCGCAGTCCGCTTCCCCTCTCACTGCCCGGTGAGGGCTCTCGAGGCGCCCCGGCCACCGCTGTCCCCTGCGGAAGAACCGAAGCCAGGTTACGGGGTAGGTGGATGCCTGTGCACGGCCCTGCTTTCTGGAGCAAACCGACCCCCAACGACCTCGCCCGGCCTGAACACCTGGCCTGTGAAACGGGGGTGATGCCAGCCCGGCTGCCTGTGCACTGAGGGCCCCGGTCCTTGCGATGGTCATAGAGGCTGATGGTTGTGTCAACACTTTCGAGATGAGAAGCCCAGGTCAGATTTGGGTCCAAATACACTTGCGGACTCAGACCTGTGGTGCTGAGCCCGGGCAGCCTTCTCTCCCGGGCGCCTCTCGCCGAGCCGAGGGCCGGTCATGTCGCGTCAACAGGCGTGGAGTGTTTTGTTTCTGGTTTGCAAGGTGGCCATGGTGCGGTCCTAAAGCCACCTTATAAAAGCTTCTCCGACTTTCCGGTGTCCACCGAACAGTCTCGTTACTTAGAAGATGTAGCTGTAAAATAGCCGTTCAGTGGGTACTCTACCACCAATTCGACCCCAGGGTTTTTCTGTCGCTTGGTCAAGAATGCGGGCATGTTTGAGCATGTAATTCCTGGGGCTTCTATTTTCACAGAAGCCAAAAAAAGCCCCGTGCAAGAATAGCAGTGGCAAACATGACTCTTGACGTCTCTATTAACGCAGAACGCTGGGCCGGAGGCCTCGGGGCCAGGTAGCTGTTCGGATGGACACCTCTCTCCTCGGCCCGGGGTGGGTGGCCGGTCGATTCTGTCTTGCGTGGGTTTCTTTCCTGGAGACGGGCTCCTAGCACCTCCACGCACATGAGTGGCACGCCTGGGCTGCGCCAGCTTGGGCCGGACGGGGGCCCCGTTTTATGTCCCCTTCTAAGACAATGAAGAATCGTCGCTCTTCTTCAGGCCTGTGTCCTTTTCTTTCAAAACAGCAATGGCCGACTCCCTCTCTGTTCCGAAGAGCGTACGACCCTTCAATAGGCCCTGGGTTTTGGTCAGGACCGATTTTGTTTTCAAATTTAACAGTGTCGCTATGTTTCGGAGATCATGGTTTGGCCTATCGGTGATTCAAAGCTAAGCTGCAACGTGGTCTCAATTATTAGCGTTGGAATGAGAAACCATGTTTTTTTAAAAAATCTTTAGAAAATTGAATTTATTGGGGCGACATTGATTAATAAAATTATATAGGTTTCAGGTGTACAGTTCTATAATACAGCATCTATATATTGTTCACCAACCCAAGTCCAGTGTCCTTCCGTCACCATTTACCCACCCTTTACCCTCTTCGATCTTCCCCGCCCCCTTTCCCTCTGTGCTCATCACCGTGCTGTTGTCTGTGTCTATTGAGTTGTTTTTTGTTTTTTGGGGGTTTTTTGTTTTTTATTTTTGCCCAATCCCTTCACCTTTTTCGCCCAGTCCGCCCCGCATCCCTTCCCTCTGACAGCTGTCAGTCTGTTCTTTATGAGTCCATTTTGTTAGTTTATTTTGTTTATTAGATTTCAAATATAAGTGAAACACTACTTCCAAAGAATATATGCACCCCTCTGTTCATAGCAGCACTATTTACAATAGCCATGATTTGGAAGCAGCCCAAGTGCCCATCCGTAGGTGAGTGGATCAAAAACCTGTGGTACGTTTACACAGTGGAATACTACACAGCAGAAAGAAAGAAGGAGCTCCTACCCTTCGTGACAGCATGGACGGACCTGGAGAGTGTCATGCTGCGTGAAATAAGCCAGTCAGAGAAAGGAATATGCTTTTAAAATCAGGTAAAGAACACGCTACGGAGAGGAGGTTAACGAACTTCCAGCTGGGAATTACGAGGACGGATGGGCAGCCAGGCCAGGGGGCTCGTGCCATACCTGCTGGATTTGTCACCTGGGGACGCTGCGCATGCTCTACAGACCTCACTTTTCTGAACTGCAAAGTGGAGGCACTGGTGGGAGTGAAATGGGACGATGAGTAGAGACCACAGGGTGTCTGGCAATGTAATTGCCCAAGTCACATTCATTCCCTTCCCTAAAGACACTGCTCGCTGCGCGAAGCACCCACGAATTTGGAATACGTGCCAAATGAAACAAGAGGAGCATCTTGTTGCAATATTGAGTTAGGGATAGAGGTTCCGTTGCCCTGTTCTTTTCATGAGGTTAAGGTACTTGGAAAGCAATATGACTTCTAATTTTTTAAGCCAATGGAGCAAGTTTCACCGGCCTCCCCGCCCTGCCCCGAAGTCCGCCGCCTAATCCGCGGGGACAGTGACAGGTGTCTCTGTGGCACACACTGAACTTGCCTTTCCTCAGACAGTGTCTGGCAAGTCCAGAAACTGAGGTCACCTCCACAAATAAACAGTGTGTGGCTGGAGGTGTGTGCTGTAATATCTCGTTATCTGAACAGTTTCTCCAGAAACTTCTTTTAGGTCTCGCATGAATACACCGCTCGGTAGCTCAGGGAGGAAAACGTAGAACACGGAGACGCCTTAGCTTTCCAGAGCTCTTGAGCATCCGGCGGGAAGTGGCTGCTTTTTTTCTCTCTCAACACGTTGAAAAGCATCTGCAGTGTCTCTGGCTGCTGTGACCAGAGAGAAAACAGACAGAGATCCGGGGAGCTTCACAACGATGCCTTTAATTTTTGGTTGGGCGGGGTGCCCAGTGGTCATTAGGGTGTGCCTTGTAGGAAAAGTCTGAGACACCCTTTGAGTTATCACCCCCTTTACTCTTGGCTAAATCAATAGAAATGATAGATATTATTAACTGCAATGTTACCTAATGTGTAAGATATGCTGTATGTTTACTAGAACCGACTTTGACCATAATAGATACTGTAGAAATGTCAGTTCTTAAAATGTTTTAAAAATATTAAAAACTCAAAGATAACAGCATTTTCAAATATTGCAATCAGTCCTAAGTATGTGTTTCCAATTAGTTTTAACAAATTATGCTTGTTAATTTGGGGGCATTAAAGCGCAATATAAATTTAAACCAGACACCCCCGACGGCCCCCCAATATAAAGGTCACATCGAGACTTCAGGAATAAATATGAAGTCTGCTCAGCAGCTGTAGAATATTTAGCTTCCTAAATATATCTTGTGTGTGGGAAGCTGGGAGAGGAAAATTAACTTCTTACGTTTTCGAAGTGGATGGGGCCAGTAGTATTAGGAGAAGCCAAGCAGAAAACGGAAACGCTTTGCCCGGTGGAGAGGTGCCTGGCCAGGCCCGCTATAAACTGGCGGCCGAGCAGACAGCGGGGATGGGGCGGCGTGGCTCAACCTGGCATTCTTGGAACGGGAGCCTGTGGCTCCTCCGTTACTTCATCTTGTTAAATCCGTCCTGATGAGTGGGGCGGAGGCCAGAGCGGGCAGAGGCGCGCTGTGCGCCCTGTCATTTAAAGCCCTGGCACCTCTCTCCCCAGCAGCTGGAGAAGCAGAGGGGGGTGGAGGGCAGGAGGAAGTGCCCTCCTGGGCTCTGACCTCACGCAAACCCCGGTCAGTGTCTTGGAAAAACGTTTCAGAGTTGGCTTGAGACACTGTTAGGAGAATGTCTTAATTTAACCTTCTCAGAACTGGCTGTGATGTGAGTAGAACAGATACCGTGGTGTTGGGAGCATCTGAAAAGTCTTCCACGATCCCACAAATCTGTGCATTTAGACATCTTTACCTCTTCATTTTCAAAGAAAATATCTTTGCGTTTCTTTTCCTTGGAATGTAATACTTGGTTCTTGAAGCAACAGTGTGAGATGAACACCCAAAGTGTGGGAGGATGTAGCAGATTTCTGGAGAAAATATGAACATTTTCCCTCCCGATGCAAAAAGAAATTCGCCATCAGTGCGAAAAGCTTTTTTATTGCTGGCTCATTCCTAACCTGGATTCTAACTGCAGAAATCTCTTGGATACGAATAGTTAAAATTAAGCAATGAGAATTGAAACAAAAATAAAAGTGTTAATTCTTATTCCAAGAAGTTAATAGACTGTTTCATCCAGTTACCACAGGCTTTCTTTTATTTTTTAGTTATTGGCATGAACACGTGTTAGTGTCTTAAATGCATGTGAGCCCACCTAACTCATGATCGCCAGTGTTTTTAAATGTCACGTGATGGAAGCTTACCGGCGGCTCCATTTTTAAACTGGAAGCTTGATTCTTGTGCTTGGATTTCAGGAATTTCCTCAGGCAAGAACGTCAGTGGACACTGTTGTCCACACCTTGTCTCTTATTTTGCGAGGCTATAAGAAGGTAAGAGAGAGTCACTGTCAGCGAGGACCTAGAGATGCTGCCCACAAACCCACACTCTACCACAAAGCAACGAGGGCTCTGTGTCTCACAGAGCGTCGCATTTCAGTGCTCTGTAGTGCTATTTTTTAAATTCAGGTATGAAATCTAAATATTTTAAAGTATATTTTATTGACTATGCTATTACGTTGCCCCTTTTTTCCTCCCCTTAGCTCCCTTCCACCTGGTACCCACCTTCTCTCCAGCATTCGCCTCCTTAGTTCATTCAGGTCCATGGGTCGTACACACAAGTTCCTTGGCTTCTCCCTTTCCTACACTATTCTTAGCCTCCCCCTGTCTATGTTGTGCCTACCATTTACACTTCTCATTCCCCGCACCTTTTCCCCCATTCTCCCTCTGCCCCCTCCCCACTGATAACCCTCCACGTGATCTCCATTTCTGGGATCCTGTTCCTGTTCCAGGCGTTGGCTTAGTTTGTTTTTGTTTTGTTTTTAGGTTCAGTTGTTGGTAGTTGTGAGTTTGTTGTCATTTTCCTGCTTATAGTTTTGATCTTCTTCTTCTTCTTAGATGAGTCCCCTTAATATTTCATGTAATAAGGGCTTGGCGATGACGAACTCCTTTAGCTTTACTTTGGCTGGGAAGCACTGTATCTGCCCTTCCAATCTAAGTGATAGCTTTGCCGGACGGAGTCATCCTGGAGGTAGGCCCTCGACTTTCATGACTCTGAATACCTCTTCGCAGCCCCTTCTTGCCTGTAGGCTTTCTTTGGAGACATCAGCTGACAGTCATGGGAACTCCTTTGTGGATAACTCTCTTCTCTTGCTGCTTTTAAGATTCTCTCTTTATCTTTAATCTTTGGCAATTTAATTATGATATGTCTTTGATATGTCTTGGTGTGGCTCTCTTTGGATCCAACTTGTTTGGGACTCTCTGTGCTTCCTGGACTTGTCTTTCCTTTGCCAGGTTGGAGACATTTCCTTTCATTATTTTTTCAAATAAGTTTTCAATGTCTTGCTCTTCCTCTTCTCCTTCTGGTACCCCTATGATTCAGGTGTTGGAATGTTTAAAGTTGTCCCAGAGGTTCCTGGGCCTCTCCCCATTTTTTTGAATTCTTGTTTCTTCATTCTGTTCTGGTTGAATATTTATTTCTTCCTTTTGCTCCAAATCATTGATTTGAGTCCTGGCTTCCTTCCCTTCACTGTTGGTCCCCTGTATATTTTTCTTTATTTCACTTTGCGCAGCCTTCTCTTCTTCCTTTATTTTGTGGTCGTACTCAGTCATTTCTCTCAGCATCCTGATTAGCAGTGTTTTGAACTCTGCATCTGATAGGTTGGCTATCTCCACATCGCTCAGTTCTTTTTCTGGAGCTTTGATCCATTCTTCCACTTGGGCCACATTTCTTTGTCTCCGCCCACTTGTTGTGTTGTAAGGGCGGGGCACTCGCAGGGCAGGCGACGCACACTGCCGTGCTGCGGCGCTCTCTGTGGGGGCCGGGTCCAAGGGGGGACAGCGCCGCTTGCTCAGCTCTCGCCCTGTTTTCAGTTACTTCTCTGCTTCCCGCAAGCAGCCGGTGCCCTTCCAGGTGCTGCCCTGGGACTGATTCCCCCGGTGGGTGGCCTCGTGTACCGCCTAGAACCCTGTGAGCCCCTCAAACGGACCCTCCTGAGAAACCCGCAGTTTCTTCTGCTGGCACAACCCTCGCAAGTTTTACAGCCAGAGGTTCTGGGGCTTTCCTTTCCCTGCACTGGAACCCTGGATTGCGTGGCCTGTCTCGCTCCCCAGTTGTTCCTCCCAGTTTATCCGCCAGCGAATGCGGGACCACTCAGTCTGCCAGCCGCCTCCTTGTCGTGCGTCCTCTCCCCCTCGGCTGCCCATCCCCAGCCCCCTACGGGTCTGGGTAAATGTTTCTTCCTTAACTCCTTGGTTGTTGGACTTCCACGCAGTTTGATTTCCTGGTAGTTCTGGTTGTTTTTTGTTTTTAAGTCGGTTGTTATCCTTCTTTTGGTTGTGCGAGGAGTCGGAGCTTCTCTATCTACACCTCCATCTTGTGTTTTTGTGTCTGAAATCTAAATATTTTAATTCTCTATTCACCAGAATTCCTATTGGGATAAAAACATCTGCGTTTAAAAAATTCCTTGGTGAGTTCCCTGGGCTGGAGTAACCGTCCAGTGATATGAGACGCCTCCTAAGGACTGGGGTCCTGCTGAACAGAGGGCGCTTTCATTTGACCAGCGATGTTGGGGGTCAGAGTCTCCAGGTTTTAAAGGGGCGAGAGATTTTAAGTTCCCTGAGGAGAAAAGTAGCGTGCCGACGCAGGGAGCCTCCGGGGGTATAGAAGATGGGCGGGGGCAGCAGAAAGATTTAATGATCGCTCTTTTTGTCGCATTAACTTTTTTTTATTGTAGTAAAAAACACATGACACAAATGTTGCCACCTTAGTCATTTCTAAGAGTACGGCCGGCGGGGTTGAGCGCATTCACAGTGCTGAGTGCCTCCATCTTGCAGAACTGAAACTCTGCTCATTAAGCAGCAGCTCCTCACCCCCTCCCCCAGCCCCTGGCAACCAATGTGACAACTTTACAGTGTTGTGGTGGGTTGTGTAAGAGAACTTCCGTCCTTGACTTCAAAAAAGAATCTAGCTGTTTAATGCTTTCATGCACATTGGGAGACCCTGACATGGTGCTGACTTGATGTGTCAGGTTGGGGTGAAGACAGAGCTTGCAGGACCCAGAGGCCGAGTAGCACTTGGCACCTTTCCCCCCGGAACACTGAGCGCTGAGCAATTTCGGCTTGTTCTTTAAAAACCGGAACTACTTCTCCCTCGTGTAGGGAAATCTTGAAAATGTTATTTTGTAGCATGGTCATTGCGCTAAGAGCACACGAGGCTGTCGAATACGTCCTGAACTACCCCCATCCTCAAATACCCTTGGCAGCAGGGGCCTGCCATCGATACATAATAATGTCTTCAAAGTTGCCACAATTAAGAAGCACCAATTAAAAAATGAACCCACGGAAAAAAAATTCCCACTTAATAAAAAAGTAAGGGGGAAAGAGTCCTTCCTCTTCTTAAGAAAATTATGTATCTAATTTTCAGTTTTCCTTTTTAATTCTAGCAGCAAAGGACAGTCCCCCCTCGATCACAGCTGCTCTCGTCCGCACCCTCTAACGCACACGAACTCTTTCAGAGTCCTGGGAGCTCGGGACTCTCACGCACTGAACTGTGCTGAGTTTGCGGTTCAGGTGCCTACACCCCGCGGCAAATTATGCACTGAACGCAGTGTAGGCGGCGCGTTTCAAACGGGCAGGACACAGATGCGCCCGGGCCCGGGGCCCAGGGTGACACGAGCGCAGCTTGGCTGGTCTGCTGGAGTAAAGCGGTTTCATTCGCCTCGCTGTTGCACCTGGCACCTTTGCCAGGGGAACAGGTGAGAACTGGTGAGGTGCTGAATTCAAGGACGGACTTGGGGGCACCAGGAGCCCCGAATCCCTCCGGCAGAGCTTGCTCTCCCAGGGCGCGCCGCGCTGCCCCACTGTCCGCCCGGCCGCTGTGTAGAAAGGGGGGGCGGGGGGGTCCCAACGGGCTGAGTGCAAACTGTGAGCGTGTTCACGGGGCCGTGGGGAAGGACGCCATCGAGCGTAATTTTTATTAGATTTTCCATGAATTAGGGCACAACAGGTGTTCCACGGGGAGGTAAATTTCCTCCAAATCTGCTTTGAATGTTATTTCTTTGAGCAGACCTCTATGCAGAGGCCTGATGATAAATGAGAAGGGTCATCTCCTCCATCGGTCAGGCAGTAAAATCTGCGGGGTTTCTAGTGCGTCCTGGACGGAGTCCCTGCACGTGACCCCCGAAGAGAACTGCGCGCTCACGGAACAGAGAGACGCCGGCAGCCAGGCGTTCGGTAGTTCTCGGGTGACTAACGTCAAAAAGTGAGACCCCGACCGCTCAGTCACACCGCGCAGGCGCGTCCACCGCACTTAAGGGAGGCTCAGCCTGAGGAGCCTGTTGGACAACGAAACCCTGTTTCTCGGACAGGATACAATATTTTCTGTACGTAATCGAAAAGAGTAATTAAAAACGCCTTAAAAGACTATTATTAACTAGCGCTTCAAAAAAAAAATGATGGTTTTAATAACGCGTTGCTAACTAGAAGTCAGAATCACACACTCGGGGAGAGCTAGCTCTTCAGAGGATAATTTCCGGACTGAGGCTTTTGGGCACCGGGAGCTGCGCGAGGGTGGCTCGGGGCCCTCGGTCCCTCGCGGGGGCGCAAGGCACAGGAGGCCGGGCTCTCGGGCCTAAGAGTTACGCGGCCGATTGGCTTCGGGCCCAGCCTTCCCCCTTCCCTCGGCGGCACGTCCCAGAAGGGAGCCCTTCTGGCGGGGCCGCTCCTGCCGGTGCGACGGGGCCTGCGCTGCAGGCCTTCAACGTGGGGCCGGACCTGCAGCGCGAGGTGCAGACCCGAGGCCCCGAGGCCCCACGACCGGTGCGTCATGCGTGGGGGCCCCCAGCCCAGGCCCCAGGGGCGCAACGGGGGTGGGGACTTATTCCGATGCGAGGACATGACTGACTTCTTGTCGTTGCTCCTGAAGCCTCTGCCGCCTCGCCAGGACTCGCTGGAGTCCATGCAGGTCTTCCGGCAGCACTGCCAGATCGCGGAGGAGTACCACGAGGTGCGCAAGGAGATCGCGCTGCTGGAGGAGAGGAAGTAAGTGCCGCGCGGCGGGCGCGGACGGGCACCCGGCGGGGCGGAGATGCTGGGCGACGTGCGGTCTGTCCTCTTAGCCAGAGACCTGATGACCCCGGGGCGCCGCTCTGGGCTCGATGTTTTACTTTATGAGCGGTGAGGGGCACGTGGTGCTTCGTTCCCCCAAACTTAAGTTTTTAATAAGCATTTTAATTCAGGAAATTAAAAATGTCAAAATACCATCCAGAGCCGTACTGTTTCCTGTGAACGTGCCCAGGGGCCCCAGCGCCCTTGGGCCACAGGTGGATTGTATGGAATGCTCACCTGGCGGGGTTCCCACAGCAGGGAGACGAGCCCCTGAGGTTAGGGTCAGGGTTAGGGTGACGCATGCGTACTGGATCACTGACGCATGCATGTTGGGCAAGTGACACATGTGTGCTGGATGACTGACGCATGCGCCTTGGACAGATGACGCATGCGTGTTGGATGAGTGACACATGGGTGTGGAGAGAGATGCATGTTAAATGAGTGACTCGTATTGAGTGAGCCCAAACCTGTTGTCTTTAACTCTCTGCTTCTCCCCTTCCTCTTACTGGAGAGACACATCATATATATTTATTGCTTAATTTTTAAATCAAAGCCAGTGAAATGCATTTTGTTTTGAGAAATTTATGAAATTATCGGGACTTTTGCAGGCCCAGTGTGGCGGTTCCACAGATTGGACAGTGCAGAGCGTAGGGTTTAGGTACGGACTTCTGCACGAACCGTGAGGCGCCGGTCACAAGGGGACAGACCTTTTCTTACCTCCGCACTTTGTTGTGTTGAAAACATGCAATTGTACCTGGAGTCTAGTTATAGAAGGCGAAAGACGCTTCTACAATCAGAAACACAGCTTTCTCCTCATATTTCTGAGGTCCTCCTGTTTGTCTGAAAGTCTTCCTCGTTGACTGGGGTGTGCAGATGGGACACATACACACAGTCTGATTCCTGAGAAAAGTTTCATAAAGGAACTGGGGAAGCTTATGACCGGGGTGAGGGTAGAGGAGGACGTGTGTAGCTGACAGCCTACAGACGCCTCTTCCGGTGCGTATGTATGTGAGTGTGACACTGTGTGTGTGTGAGTGTGTATGGGTGTGTGAGTGTGTATGAGTGTGTGTGTGTGTTGTATGTATGACAGTACGTGTGTATAATTGTGTGTGTGTGTGTTTGTGAACTGCGATGTCATAACAGAAAAACAGATAGTTCTGTATTTATTTGTAAACTCTTTTGATTGACTTGCTGGAGGACTTTGTTATCTAAACCGATGTGCGGCTCTTTAGTTGGGGGGCAGTGGCAGACTTACCTACTAAATTATGTGATCTGTAAACTCATGGTTTTGCACGTTGCATTTAAAAAGTATGCTGGGGCAACAGTATGAGAGTGACTCGCCTGGCGTTAGATGGAAGCGCGTCCCGTTGCGTGCGTTTAGAGTCGCAGCTGTGGCCGCTACCGCACAGCGACCGGAGAAGCGCGAAGCTGCCTTCTAGAAAGAAGGCAGCTAGCGGGCCAGTGAAGTACTTTATATAACCTGCCAAACCACAGAAATGTTGGCCAAACCCCCGACTCAGCTACGCATAGGCCTTTCTAAATAACTGGCTGGCTGTGAGGCAAAGGCCAAATTCTTCTGTTATTTTTTCCTTTCTTTTTCATAGTCTCTCAAATTTGGTTTCCTTTATTCCTGCTTCCGCCCTTTGGGAACGGGGCTCGGGGACTCCCGATCCGGGTCAACGTGCTGTTGCACTCGGTTGTCCTGCCTGCCGGTGCTTGGCCTGGAATTCAAGCCGGACCTCCGGGGCCTTCGCGCCTCTCGTCCTTCCGCCCCTGCCCGCGCTCAGGGCTGCGGGCCTCCGCCTCCTCTCTGCCCCCTGCACCCCTCCCTGGGGATGGCTGCCCCCCACCCCAGCCACGCTGCAGAGACGCACGCTCCTGCCTAGCAGAGCAGGGCTCCCTGGAGTGATTGTGCTGGCGCTCTTTGCACGCCGGTGCCACCAGCAGTGACCCATCCGGGTGCTGTCGCGCCTTCCTGACTGTGTGCGCAGACGCGGACTCCCCACACGTCTCAGGCCCCAACCACCAAGCGGGGACCTGGGCGGAGGGAGGGGAGGGTGACTCGGCGGGGTGATCGGGGAGGTCGTAACGCCCTCGGCGTGCACGCTTCGTTTGTAATTTCCACATTTAAAACGCAGAGTCCGTCTCCGCGACAAACTCAGACGTTCCAGAGCGTTTGTTTATTGGCGTGATGCAGGCTGAACTTCTCTCCCGTCTCCAGAGGGGGTCTCCCTGGATCATGGTTCGGAGACCACAGAGGAGCAAGGAGACCTGGTTAAAACCATTACTTTAAATCACGGAATTGGATGGGGAAGCTTTTCTCTGGGATTATAAATTCAGCATAGAATGAATTTAATTTAAAGAATCACTTATGGCCTGTTGACCAATAATGTAAGAGAAGCGTGTTCTTGCTTTTATTGGAGTTTTTTTTCCTTCTCAGTTGAAAAAAAATGGCAATTTTATTGAAAGCTTTAAAAAACTTACCAAGAATTCTTACATCTTTACCAAATTCCTGCTATCATTTTTGTCTATTTCTTTCTAGGTCTTTGCATGTGACTATTTTTATATAATTACATATCTAGTAACATAAAATGTACATGCTTTTTATCAGTAAATATTATAAACTTTTTATATAACACATATACTTTTTATGTATGTAATGTATGTAATGGAAACACAGGGAAGTGGGATATAGCCATTTTATGACTTTTGAAATTTATGACTGGATCGTTTGACAGAAAGTTTTAAATATATACCATTAAACAACAATTAGATTTGCAATTAGTGAAAGTTGCTTTCCTCCAGGTAAAGTATTTTATCTTGCTCAAAGGAGAAATCACTTGGCTGTTCTCTGTATGAAACACTGTGCTAGGTGCTGTTGTATTTAAAAGACAGACTCAGAATGTCAGAAAACTGACACACTCTTAGAAAAGTCAGGTTGACAACTGTTTGTAATTAAAGAAAGTAACTTGGTGGTTTTCATCGAACTCACAGCACTGTGCAACCATCATTGCAACTTTAGGACATTGTTACCGCCCCAGAAAGAGCCCTTGTCCCCCTGAGCTGTCGGTGGCTCCCCAGCAACCACTTGCCTGCTCGCTGTTTCTGGGGGGTTGCCTGTCCTGATTCAGACAGGATGTGCTCTTTTGTGAATGGCTGCTTTTATTTAGCGTGATGTTTGCAAGGGTTATCCAAGCAGCATGTGTCAGTACTTCCTTCCTTTTTGTTGTTGAATAATATTCCATTGTGCAGATAGACCAGATCTTTTTAAAAAAAGTTACCTTACTCTTTTTATTTTTAAAAAAATTTATTTATTTATTTTTAGAGAGTGGGGAAGGGAGGGAGAAAGAGAGGGAGAGAAACATCGATCTGTTGCCTCTCTCATGCCCTCAAATGGGGACCTGGCCCGCAACCCAGGCCTGTGCCCTCACAGGGAGTGGAACCGGTGACCCTTTGGTTCGCAGGCGGGCACTCAATCCACTGAGCTAGGGCCGGATAGATCAGATTTTATTACTCCATTTCATCAGTTGATGGACATTCAAGTTGTTTGCGCTTTTGGCTCTTGCGAATCAGGCTGCTACAAATGCTCAGGTACAAAGTTTTGTGTGGACATAAGCTTTGAATTCGCGTGGGCTGCGTAGCTAGGAGCGGAATTGCTGAGACGCCTGACAGCTCGGTGTGTCACCTTCTGTTCGGAAGTGGCCGCACCACTTTCCGTCTTCAGCAGAAGTGCCTGAGCGTTCTGGTGTCTCCATGGCTCTGCCAACACTTACAGTGTCTGTGAGGTGACAGCCGTCCCAGCGGACGTGAGAGGACGTCTCGTGTGGTTGTAATTTACACTCCCCGATGGCTAAAAACGTTGAGTCCCTTTTCGAATGCTTTTCGGCATTTCTGTGTCTTCTTGGTGAAATGACCATTCAGCTCCTTTGACTACTTTTAAAAAATCGTCTTTTTATTATTGAGTTGAAAAAAAGTTATAGAATTTTAGTGGGTTTATGCAAAACATTAGAAAAGAGTTTTCATATGAAATTAACCACAATGGATGTCAGACATATTTTCGTGGCCTTTTAAAAACAGATAAAATGGTGATGGGGGTCCGTAGTGTCACTGAGGGGAGCCTATCAAAGTGCTGGGGGGAAGGGAGCAGGTGTGATTTATAGAAGTGCAGTCTAAAGTAGCCCTGTTTTGGTTTGTAGTTATGGTATTTAATTTATTCCAAAATTTGCAAATATTTAGCCAGAAACATTTATTTCTTTAGGACATTCCCAAAGGCAGAGGTTTTTAAACAGTGGTCTCAAGAACTGCTCCAGATTGGGGATGGAGGGGTGTCGGGCCGGAGACCGGACCATGGCCAAGCAGAGAAGGTCCAATTTTATCTGTTTTATCTGCTTCACTTCTTTGAAAAAAGAACCCCACAGCTATAAAATACTGAAAACCAAACATCACTGTTACAGTCTTAGCACACTTTATTAAATAATTACTGAGACCCCAGAAGGAGGTTTCGCTGTCGTAAAGGAACAGTCCACGGAGCTGCCACCCCACGGGCATTTGCGGAATGGGTGGTAGGAGACAAGAGCACTCCGTCTTCTCCCTGCAGGCGTCTGAGGTGCGAGGCCTCTGGGCGCGCGGGGTTTGAGTTCGTCTCCCACAAACTCAGAGGTGCTTCCCCGGGACGAGCGCTGCCAGCGAGGTGGAGGCCGAGTTGGGTTTACTTCAGGATTCCAACAAATGTTTGCGGAGTGAACGAAAAAAACCCCAAGGAGCTACCTCGGCTCTTCACTTTGCTCCAGGGGGTGAGAGAGTCAAAGGATTCTTTCTTTTTACGGGTTTTCTGTGAAATCCCAGCATCCCAGGGTTTATCGAGCAGGGAGATTGCACCTGCCATGAACGCCCGGATCATAGTGGTCTGGGAGTCTTATATCACCTAATTACAAGCAGTCCATTTTTTTAAACTGGAATTTCTTCTTAGGTATCTCTCCATCAAATCCTCTCCCTAAAACCATGTTAAAGGAGACAAAATATTTACCTGCTTTGCTGAGGAAGGTGCCAATTGCTGGGGGAGCAGAGTGAGGAAGTATTTTACCTTTCACCTTATTTCTACTCCCAAATTAACTCTTTTGGGGGGTGATAGTGGAAATATCTGTTTTCTTTAGAATAGTGGTTCTTAACTGGGCCAAAATTTCAGCCCCCAACCCTGAAGACACTGGCAATCTGGAGGTGTTTTTGTTGTAATAACTGGTGACGCTGGCATCTACTGAGCGGAGGTCAAGGACGCTATTAAACCTCCCATGATGCAATTCTCAGGCAGCCCCACAGCAAAGGCTGTCTGGCCCAAGAGGTCAATTGGACTGAGATTGAGAAGCTCTATTTAATAGCACTTCCTGCCCCCACCCGCCACCCCACCCAGCAAGGGCACTGTAGTGTTGCCTTTGGCTTCCAAGAAATAGAATTCGTTTATTCCTCACACATTATTCATTTGTGGGCCTTCAGCACCACAGTCTAGACTGCGCTTTGGAAATTCCATTTCAAGGGCATTTACTGTCCCTCCACCTGCATAAAATGAAGACAGACTTTCAGGCCCTTGTGTTATCTTTTGGCTCCTGCCCCTTCTCTCTGGGCGTAAATGCTTGTCTCAAGAACCACCAGTGTCTTCTAAATCACGACCTAAAATAAAACTCCCTGTAATGAGGGTAGTATTTTATTATACTATCCCAAACTCTTTAGATCATTGGGGCCAAACTCTCTAGGATTTTTGTCTTTTCCAAAAAGAAGTCTTTACTCGATTTTGAAAGTCTCAATAGCCATGGTGGTAGTCTTTTTAGAAACAGAGAAATATTTGTCCTAATGACAAATCCACGTCCCAACTTCTGCAACATAAAAAATCTCCTTAATTTTACACTCAGTTTCCACAAACTTTCAATGTTCTTTTTATCAAGTCATTGCAGTTTTTCTTCCCCCGTTTTTGTTTTTGTTTTTGTTTTAGCAAATAGAAGCTTTTCCAGGAATGTGGTCTAGGACAGGACAGCAGCTGACCTGTGGCAGGCCCAAGGTCACGGCCTTTCCTCTGGTGGGCTATGACGTGTGGAAACTGTTACAGGTCCTTGCCTTCCTGTGATGGCGGCTTTCTACCCCGCGTCCCACTCCACTGAGGGGAGTAACAGGAATGATGAACGGAGCTCACGGGCAGGACGCCATTCTAGCCAGTTTCGGATACCGATTTGCCCTTAGATCATCTATTTGTAACATCGTCTCTGTAGCTTGATGTGCCAGCAGTAATCGTGAACTGCTAATGAGTGAGCCTAGACACGTCTGCATGAATAGGTCCTGGAGGCGATAGACATTTCGACAGTGTTCTTCGAATATATGTGTGTATAATTGCTTTCAGATACAGGAAACTAATTTAGAAACCTATCAATTGAGTCGTCTTAATTCCAATAAGGAAGAAATTATTATTGACTGCCTCTGAATCCAGAAGATTCAACCAGACAGTCGTGATCACTCCTTTTGGTTGTATTGTAAAACCTGTGATTTGGGGATTTATTTGTCTACCCATCAAAACTGCTAGCATGGACCCGGGGGTTTTAAGTGAGGTCAGACACGGAGCCAGGATGGCAGGTGTGGTTACCCCCGGGATTTCCAACTCTTCCACCATGATTCGAAAGCAAAACCCTATCTTAACCTGAGTTATTCGTGTGATACAGTTGATTTGAAAGGGGGAGGGAGCAGGAACTGATGATCTGATAGGTGGAGAATTTAGAGGCATGTCTCTTTTTTACTTATGTAAGTTTTACTAATCAATTTATTTTAAAACTTTTTAAAATGACCACTGATAGTCAGTATTCTTTTGCATTGGTTTTAGGCGTTGAGCACTGTGGTTAGACAATCATATGCTTTTACCCCCAAGGTTTCCAGCGCCCACCTGGCACCATACGTAGTTACTCTAATATTATTGACTGTATTTCCTATGCTGTGCGAATCAATTTAAGATGGTTACGGAAGGGTCTTCACTAATATTTAATTATTGACATTTATTGCTTCGACTGTGTTTAGAGGTGATGAACCAAAAACACGTAATAAGAATAGCTTGATGCTGGCTCTTTCTTACTAGCTGTATGACTTTTTCAATTAAATTAAGCACTTTGCATTTCTCTCTCCTCATCTTTAAAATATACGTCATTCGTCTCAGAGGTAGCTGACTCTTCCGTTGCTCGTTCAGCAAGTATTTACTGGGAGCCTTTATATTCTAAACACGGAAGAAGATTCAAAGATCATTAACAGCCCAAAGGAACTTTGCGTCTGAGCACGTCAGTGTGTCAGGCCGTCTCCCGTTGCCCCTGTTGTGTTATATTTCACGCTCCATTGCCCTGAATACTTCAGTGACTATTTTCTAAGAACAAGGGCACTCTCTCACTTAACCGCAGCCGCAGCACAATAGTTAAAATGAGGCATTTTAGCACTGATACCATACTGTGAGCCAATTCACTGTCTGTATTTAAATCCCAACCATTTCCCAATCATATCCTTCCCAGCTATATTTTTCAGTCCACAGCTGCACATTGCATTTAGTTGTTGTTTCTCTTTAGTTCCTGTAAGTATGTTCTTTACCTTTTGACAAGCATAGGCTAGCAATTTTGTAAACTTTCTCTCAGTCTGAAGTGGTGCGCTGTCTGCATTTTGGGCAGGAATACCGCAGAAGGGATGACGTGTTCTCGTGACATCTATTCGTCTCACGACCAGTGACGTCAGGTCGGAGCACGTGACTGAATGGGCTTCAGGCTTCTCTGCACTTTCCCGGCAGAGCGGGAAGAACTGCGCTGTGCGCTTATATTGCGGCAAAAAAGAATTCCGTTCAGGATTAACTGACCCACCCAGGGGAGTGGACCTGTTTGGGGTCGTCCTGTTTATTAAATGTAATCAGGGGCGGTGAGTCTCGAGAGCCTTTTCATGTGTATTTACATCAACGCGGTTTTTACAGACGTTTATTGAGAACTGCGTGTGTTTATCACTGCACGTCCCCTCCAGCATCCCCAGCCTGCCTCCCCGGAGTGCCGCCTGTGCGAATCAGGGAAAGGCAGGGACAGTGGTAACTTCGGGAAGGAGGGACATTCTTAGTTCAAAGAACCGGCGAAGATGTGTTAAACTTGGAAATAAAAAAAACAAAGGAGGTAACCGAATTTGGAGGGCGAAGGTTAGGTAGGGAACACAGAATAGTTCTCCTACCCATAAGACAATAAACAGCATCTTAAGTCATAGACAGATTTTTCTGGGGTTTCCCCCCAACCACCTGTAGTTTTTATCATTTGTTCTACCCTTAAAAACATCAGCTATTCTGATTGTCGAAAGATTTGTTGAGCGCTTCCTGGCAGACAGTTAATATCGTGGGATGTCTCCGCAGAAGTGTTGGAGTGACATAAAGGAGGCAGGTGCAGACGGTGGAATGCGCAGGCCACGCAGGTGCGGACGGCGGGGTGCGTAGGCGTGGATGGTAGGATGCGCAGGTGCAGACGATGGGATGCTCAGGTTGCGCAGGCGTGGATGGTGAGATGCGCAGGCCGCGCAGGTGCGGCTGTGGGATGTGCAGACGTGGCTGAGTGGGGCCCAGCCCTGCACCGGCGCATGCGCATTACAGCGTGCGTTCTTCTGCTCCGCATCTGCAGGAAGGAGCTCATGGCCAAGCTGGCACAGGCGGAGAAGGAGAAGGTGGACGCGGCTCAGCTGGCCCGCGAGTTCGAGGCTCTAACGGAGGAGAACCGCGCCCTGAAGCTGGCCCAGTCCCAGTGCGTGGAGCAGCTGGAGAAGCTAAGGGTCCAGTACCAGAAGAGGCAGGGCTCGTCCTAGCCTGGCCCGCGCCCGGGCGCTGGGCACCGCCCCGAGGGCCGAGCAGAACCCGCGCTGCTGGCGCCCCACGTGGCCGGCGGCGCTGGAGCCCAGCACTTGCCATCCAGTCTCACTGCGCGCGGGGCGGGAGCGGGGGCGGAGGGGGATATTGTACTTTAAATAAGATTAAAGCTAACCTATTATCCGTATCTGTTTTCAGAGATCGTAATTAGTTTCCAAGGTATTTTTTCTTATTTAGGAAGCTAGGATCCCACTGTACTTCAGGACAGAAGCCGACAGACTAGAATACTGACTGGCTGCGCCAAGCATCTTGAACACAATTAAGCCACGGAGCAGAGCGGTGAGATGCTCGCGGCAAGCCCACATCTTGCGCACTTTAAATGTCGCCTTGTTCA
The DNA here is from genome assembly GCA_004026545.1 of Mormoops blainvillei. Lineage (NCBI taxonomy): Eukaryota > Metazoa > Chordata > Mammalia > Chiroptera > Mormoopidae > Mormoops > Mormoops blainvillei. Next base: position 46,919 of record PVJD01001796.1, on the reverse strand, counting down.
GCGCCCCCTGCGCTTGAATCCGAGCCTTCAGCAGCGCCTGCGCCCGCGTCCACGGCCCCCGAGCCGGAGCCGCCCGCGGGGCCGACAGCGCGGGGCTGAGCGGCCGAGAGCGCGGACTCGGTCAGGGAGGCTCCGCGGAGGGCGCCTTTGGGCCGGAGGCGCACCTGCCGGGCGACGCGCCTTTGAAACAACGAAGAGCCGGCGAGGCCGCCTGTCTTCCGGCGCCGCCGGGACACAGCTGCCCGCGCTGCCCGCTCCGGCGGGGACCGGAAAGGGGGTGTTCAGACGTTGCTTTGGCGAGTTCCCATAAGAACATCCGCAAAACTATAACTGTTGTTTTGTGCGTAAGAAGGTGTTTTTAGGTCAGTAATAACTAGTGGAGATAAATGAGTAAATTCAGGATTAAAGTGATTTTCCCTTGTTCTTCTCATCGCATGTCCCCAAATTGATCTCTTTGTTTTATGTCCATTTCTATTCATGTAACTTCTTTTTCATTAAACATGATCAATACCGTCAGTCTGCATTTTTGTCCCTTTGTGAACCTCCCTGTGCTAAAAGTCCGACTTTGTGCGTGGCCGTGGCCGCGCGGCCCTAAAGCCGCGAGCCCCCTGCGCTGCGAAGGACCGTGGTTTCTAAGTGAGCGACTGGGCTCTAATACCAGATGTGATGCGCCATGTCTTAAGCAGGTACGGCCCCTTACAGAAAATGGGGGTGGGGGTGGGGGTAAACATAGTGCCAAACTCTCTTTATTCTGCCAGAATCAAAATAATTTAACAGGGCCAAAATATTTGAACACTAGTTGTATTATACCCTGGAGGTGCTGGGTAAATAGTTTTCATAGTCCTGCTAGTCTTAGCCTGAAACTTCACTGCGTTTCCAGAAGATATCTATTCATCACTCACAAGCAAGCATTTCTCCAGGTGTGTGTGGTTCAAGCAGACTTTTATTCATTAATATGAAAACACCACCCACTTTTGTAGCACACTGTCAGAGAAACCTAAGAGCAAAATTTCTTATCATCAGTTCCACCTTTTCATTTATCTGATCAGTTTCCCTCCATCCTTTCTCCCGCGGCATATTACCTACGTGACACAAAATCACTTCGGGGTTTTCTATCTTCAGATGCGTTTCCAACAGCCTCGCTGTTGGTCCTAATGAGACTGTCGGAGAGCGTCCCCAGTGCGCAGCCCGGCCTGTGGGTGTCAAGGCGAACGAGTGTCTGGCTTCGGAGCCACAGAGGAAGGAGACTCCGACCGGCGCTCCTTTCTGCAATTGCTTCACCAGAGAATTTGCGATTTGCGGGTCATCCACTTTCTGTAGACGTGAAAGAAGGTGGTCACGTGGGGCTAGAAGTCAGGTCTCTGGCCACTGGTGTTGGCAGAGCAGGTTTCTCTGTCTCATTCTGGTACCTGAGCTTGGGTGTGTCAGTAGCTCAGGACAAATACGGAACTGAAAGGATGTGGACTTCAACAAAGTTTCTTACACATGTTGGGTCACAACCTTCTGGGGGGTTTCCTCCATAGGCGGGGGGCACACAGAGACCTAAGAGAAAGGCAGGCACTCCAGGTGGGAGGTGGCAGGTTAGGTAGGCCAGGGAACTTATCTGTGAGACTCGTCCTGGGCACCGGCAAGAGGACTAGTTTTCCCACCCACCATCCAAATCTTAAAGTTTATGCGGAGGTCCTAAGTGGGTGAAGTTGCACACCCGGGGGCTTTAACTGGGGCATACCCAGCACAAAGGGTCCCAGGTGCATTTCTATCCAAAGGCTGATTTCTTGGGGCGCTTCTGGGAGCTGGGAAGGCAAGCAAAGTCACATTCCAAGGGCGGGGAAAGTGGGGGACCTCCAATGGCCCTGCCCTGGTCCAGCTCTCGGGTCAGAAAAGTGTTCACTACTTTCCTCCTCCCCCTCCTCCTTTCTTCTTCCTTTTTCTTCCTCCTTCCTCTTTCCTTCCCCTCCTACGCCTCCATTCTCCTCCTCCTGCTTCTCTCGTCTTCTTCCTGTAAAAATGCAAAAGGAATTTGTTAGTTTTGCTTTTGAAATTATTTGGCCGGAGGTACAGGTTTAATTCATGAGTGGCTTCGATTTCTTAGCAATCGTTATGTGTCCTCAGAGCAACTGAGAAAAATCTGACCTACACATTTTCAGAGCTGGTAAGGGAATGAGAGAATATTTTTAAGCAATTAGAACTGGTAAGATAACATTCTCACCTGTAGTTACGGAATCGTAATCAGAGATGAGGGTGTGGTCACAGCAAGGAGCGGGCGCAGAAGGTGAGCTGTTGGCAGAGGGGAGGCGACCCCTGAAACTGCGGTCGTTCGCCCTCAGGCCCTGTGAAGGCCCCTCCCGTTCTGACACCCGGGCTGCAATGGACGGGGATACATTCTTTCTCTACATTCTTCCTCGTGGTTCCCAGCAAATGCTCCCTGAAGGAAAGATGTCTGACGCTCTGAGAATTTGAAGTTACAGTGTTAAGATCACATCCATCTCGTTTGCGCCCTGAAACTTTGCAAAGGTCCTATTCAGTCCTCAGGGCGGCTCACTTCTCAGGCCGCTCTGGGGCAGGCGGATAAAAGGGGGCCTTTGGCAAGGTTGTTCACGGGTGGGTTATCTCACGTGCAGGTTGTGGAGGCCGCGAGAATGACAAGTGCTGGCCTGAGTCCCACAAGCGGGGAAACAAAGTCTTCCCTGCTAACGAGTTTGTCTGTTGACCTTTTACCTGCTGCTTTTGGACGAAGGCGTCCAGGACAAGAACGCTGAGAAGGACTGAGCCCGTGCGAGTCGAGGAGGCACCAGGTTTTCAGCCGGCGCGAGGAGGAAGCCGCGCTTGCAGCCCGCTGCCCCCTACCCGCTTCTCTGCCCCTGAGCGCCGCCCTGGCCGTTCTCTCCGGCCCGGGTCCTGAGAAGGGAAAGGTGACAAGGTTGTGGGCAAGGCGAAATGATGTCTGAAACAGCTCCGTCCCAGCTTCCTGGCCGCCTGCTCACCTCTCAAAACCCGAGCAAGTGCTGGGAGTGCTCACTGCCCCGCCACCCGGCAACTGAGGGTGTGGCTCATGGCCCTGGGAGCTCCCAACGCCATGCGCACTGTGGCGATTAGGTTAGTTAAAAATAGCTGGAAAGCAAGTAACTGGTCATGGGTAAGTTGGGGTGGTTTCTTTTCTTTATTTTTTTAAAATTTAACTCGTTATTGGGTCTAACCCTGAGTATTCTGAGGACAACTGCTTTGCCCACCAAATTCAAGGGGTTTCTGGTTTCTGGGAACTCGCACAGTAAACGCGCTGGTCAGAGGCCTGATCCGCGCGAGAAACGAGGCTCCCGCTCCTGGGGTCACCGTGCCCCGCAGGCGAATCTCTACTGCGGTTTCTTCTCCTTTTCCGTGAGGTGCAGAGACACGCGCTGCTGGCCTTCGAATATACATACCCCCAGACACGGCCGCAGCCAGAGAAATGCTATCAGCGCAGGTGCTCAGGTGCCAGCTGACGGGACGCCTGCCGAGTGGCCTTTGTCCGTCTGATTGGATGTGGGAAACAAGGAGCTCGAAGGCTGGTGCCAAGGCCCCCAGAGCAAGACTGAGAACCAAGGTTTGGTCTGAGATTTCGGGTGACGGTTTAGGCAGGGAATCTCCGTTTCCGCTAAATCTCAGTCTTGCTCTGTGTTGATTAGGGTCCTGGCAGGGAAGACGTGCCCCCTCCAGAGGGGCCAGTAAGAGAGAGCTTAGTGACGGGCCACTTACAAAGTTGGGGGTGGAGTTGAGGGAAACCGGGAAGGCTGGTGAAGCCGTGGCATGGGCGGGCAGCCTCAAGAACGTTTCCCCGGCGTCTTCAAGAAGGGAGGGGACAGCGGGCACACGGTGGGGGCTGGGTCAGGAGAGGCTTCCCCACTGCGCCCCCAAGAGCTTGTCCTTTGGTGGAAGCGAGGCCGCAGCCCACCCAGGGATCGCAGGCCGGAGCCAGGGGCCGAACCCCGTCTTTTTCTCCTCCTGTCCTTCCGTCTTCTGCTGGTGGCTGCCACTGGCCAAAGTGAACCCCAAACCGGAGGACAAGGGGCCTCGTGTCTGCGCTCAGACAGCGGGTCTCCCGGGCACAGAGCAGGGGGAGGGCGTGGGGAGCCCCCAGCACAGACCAAGGCTGGAGAGGGGGGTGTGCGCGGACACTGGCACCGAAAGTGGGCAGCCAGGCTGGGCCGTTGGTCCTGGACCCCTTCCGGGCCCGAGAGTCCATTCACTGTCTGGAAATGCGGACCGCGGGGGCCAGAGCCCATCCTCCCTGGGGGGGCAGGGGTCAGGAATGCAGTTTTTAGAGAAAATACAGTGTCCTGTTAAAATTAAATTTCAGAAATCAGGTTGAGGAAGAATATTTTTGTTGTATAAGTATGTCCCAAACACCACATGGTACATATACTAAAAAAATTGCTGTTTCTCTGGAGTTCAGTTTTCACTGAGAATCCTGTATTGCTGTTGGATAAACCTGCGGATGCTCCTTAGGGAGAGTGGCATGGAGACGGCTCCGCGGGTGCACCCCTGCGCCCCTGAACTTCAGCCGTTTGCTTCTGCAGAAGGAAGGGCCCGGGAAGCAGAGTGGCAGAGAGCCTTCCCCACGCTGTACTTCTGCAACACAGTGTTTGAAATGTTACCTATTTCTAAAAAGAAAAACAATTTCAGGGTCAAAAGTAGGGAAACGGTGGGATGAAAAATAGGGTTCTCCCAGCTTTAGGGTTTCTCCTGGCCTTTAGAGCGAACGTGCTTTATTGAAAACCCAGCGTAGTGCACGGATAACGGGCCCAATACCTTTTTCTTCCGCAGTCACCATAAGCTTCCATTGAAATCAGTTTAAACTTAGCAAAGTCATTTTGGTGCCCCTCATGTTAAAACAGAAGTTTACCGTTATATCTTGCCTTAAGACTTAATTTGCATTTATGAAGAGGTTTTAAAGTGGTAGCCTTGTATTTACTAAACTATTTGATTGTCCACTTGTCCTGCGTGGAGTTGCTTACTCCAATTTGAAGAATTAGTTCAAACTAAATCATCATTCACACAGGGACAACTCTACATTTTTTCAAAGAGAAACAGAGGGATGAAAACGTCAGCTTTCTCTGTCTCAGAAGGTTGGTTTTGGAAAGAAATGATGTCATGATGTCATGAAAGGCTGTGCAAAGTTGTATCAGTTACCCTCTCTCCCCCCGCCGAGCAGGGGGCCACGGGTCTCGGGTCCCTTTCCAGTCACAGGTCTTTCAGCTCCTCTGCTGCCTGATCCAGAAGCACGTCCGGTGAAGTGCAGGTCCACCGCCTGTAGCCACCACTCCTGTTGGTGGCTGGAATAAGCTGGAAGTTTCTTTCTTCTCGGACATGAAGGACCGGAGTCCTGAGCCAACAGGAAGCCTCTGCCCCATGAACTGTGGGGGTCTGCCGCTTCTCTGCCGTGACGGAGGGCTGCGCCTGCTGCCATGGTCTGTCTGAGGGACCGCGGTGGACGGGGGCTGAGGGGGGCTGAGGCTGGCCGCCGCAGGGAGCCCGGACCTTTGGCCACGCCCCGTCCTGGGTGTAGGTGTGGTGCTTGTGCATGAGATGGACGTTCACGCCGGTGGATGCAGCGAAGCCGCCTGCCTGTGCCAGGTCGGGGGGCCTCGCCCACCCGCCCAAGGCCAGGCTGGCCCGTGCAGGCCTCCAGGTGGGGCCCCCATTTTTTCCTGCTTTTAGCCTAGGACGGAAACGTCTCTCCTGGGCCTCCAGCCTGTTGGCCTTTAGAGGTCAGATGTGGGGACTCATCAGCCTCCCTCTCTGGACGACACCTCTCTCTCCCCCACTGTTTCTGCTTCTCTGGAGAGCTCTGGCCACTCCCATCCGGTGGCCTGGAACATGGCATGGGGGGAGGACAGCAAGTCCACGGGGTGAGAGGTGGGGGTGCAGGTGGAAATCTGGTGATGGGAGGGGACCTCTCGCCCTCCAGTGGGCGGATCCTCCACAGGGAGCTGGGTGCAGGCTCCCCGCGCTTGGAAGTGGGTACAGGGCCTTCATCTGAACCAGTGGACGTAAGTGCTGGAAAAACTTAACCAGATCCAAGCTCTTCACTTTCTTCCTCCCTGGACTGTGCTCGATACAAGTATCTCTCCCAACAGGAAGCTCAGTCGGTTTGCGCACACAGCAATGCGCGTGTGTGATTGTAGAAATGGGTGTGTCTGAAATGCAGAAACACAACATCTGGTCTGTCTGAACCTGAAATGGAAGTAACCGCCCCCCAACCCCGCAACCATTCACCTTTTCTGTTTCTTACACAAGTGCGGTCTGTCAAGGGTGAAGGATGACAAAATGCTTCACTCAGTTCCTGGGTCGGGTGTTTCGAAGCCATTTCGTGGCTCAGGGCAGATGTCACCCCATCATTAGAGGTTTAGTCCTTAATTTTAGAAACAGGTGTCCAACCTCTTGTAAGAACTGCCAGTAGAAACCCACAGGTCTCCCCGGGCTCTGCAGCTCCGGATGGCCGCTTCGGGTCGCCCTGTTTGTTTCAGCCGGGGTTCTCCAGAGAAAGGAAAGGACACACACACGTAATAGGTAGCCGTCATGTGATTACGGAGGCGTCAGCTGGGGACTCAAGAGAATGAGGGTATTTCTGTCTGAGTCTGAAGGCCTGACACACCCGAAGGCACCGATATCACAATCTGACCACGTTGGGTCAAAGACAATTCTCTCCTACCTGGCCGGGGTCGGGGGTCAGCCTTTTGGTCTCTGCAGGTCCCAAGGGGCTGGGTGAGGCCCACCCACATCTGGGAGAGCCACCTGCGCCACTCGGCCTACTGATTTAGATCTAATCTCGTCGGATAACAACCCTTACGGAAGCAGCCAGAACAAGGTTTCACCAAGTGAGGCAGGAGACAGGAGAGAAGGAACTCCCGAGGCGCCCCAGGCCTGAGATAAAGGACATGGATACAGGACGGAGACTCTGTTCTAAGGCTGGTTGGTTCAGCGCTGAGTCACCGTGAGTCATGACTGCACCTGCGCAGAAGGTGCTCCATGACCCCTGCTTCATTATAACAGCGTTATATAGTCAGTTAACATTGTGGGACCCCCTTCCGCTGCGGCCAGTCAAGGAAAACCTTGGGGTTCTGCATGCGCAGAAGCTTTGAAGTAATGTACCTACTTGCACATGCGCAGTAAAACCCCCCAAAACCAGCCGGGAAAGACCCGCCCTGTGAGAACAGAAGCCCTCCAGCCCCTGAGGTCGGTCTCCGCTGCAGCTGCCGGTGTTCTGCGGAGCGCGCTGTCGCTTATAAACCTGCTCTCTTTCCGCTATAAACTGTGTGTTCGGTTCAATTCTTTGTCGCCCGGTCACCAAGAACCTAGTTACCTGTGCCCACTTGTGACACAGGTATCGGGGCACGCTGTGGCCCAGGCGAGCTGGCACAGTTAGGGGCCCCGCACTCTGCCGCTGGCTGGGAACGGACCCCGCGCGGCTCTCCGAGCGCTTGTTCCGTGCGCGGCGCAGGTAAAGCTGCGGAGACGCCCAGAGCAGCTGGTCGATGCAGAGGACGCCGGCTAAGAAGCACCTTTATCTGAACGGGCTTCACCTGAGACCCACAGGCCTCCCTCTCTGCCTGCTGACCGGGACGAGAGCTGGTTCTCTCCGGTGCTCGCACTGGCCCCGCGGCGGCCCTGCCGGGTCGCCACCACGCCGGGCCCGCCGGCTGTCACGCACGCACAGCACGGTGAGTGGGGCCGCGCAGCGCCTGAGGCTCCAGGCGTTGCTCCCCGGGGGGCCGCGAGGGCTGGACGGAGGGAGCAGGGAGGAAGAGAAGCTCGAGGGAGCCGCGCGGGACCTCGGGGACACACCGGTGCTGGAAGCTTTACTGTTTACTAACATCAAGGCTGGACTGGGCTGCCTGTGTTGTATCAACCCTACGAGGGAGGAACGTGGCGCATGGGAAGTTACTTCTGTTCTTCCTGGGGTGGGGGTGGGGCGCTGTAGAGAGCAGGGGATAATTCAGCGAAGGTTTCCTAGAAAAGATGGGGACCGAGTGGAGTTGCAAACGGTGAAAAAAACAAACTGCGCGGGACCCCTCGCAGGGGCTGGCAGCAGACCCCTCTCGGGGGCAAGGCGGCGGCGTCTGGTGCCGTGAGGGGCCATGACCCCGGGCGGGGACGGCAGGCAGGGCCTCAGTCCCCCCAGCCCACCCTGGGCCACGAGGTTTTGAGAACGGGCAGGACGAGATCTCAGCCTGGGCACGGGAGTCATTTGCCCAGTTGGGGAGGGTTGGACCTTAGTGTCTGTAAATAATGAGGAGGAAACCCCAGGACTATGTTGCAAGGGTCACGGATTGCTCAACCGTTTGTTTTTTTTCCCCAAACACTGGTGTCAAAACAGCATCTCTAACCAAGTTGAGAAAAAAGTGAAAACTAATCATGACTTATCAAAATAAGATGGGATGGCATGGGAAATACTACAACTTCTACGGTGTCTGTAATTTTAGTTTTTTCCAATTTTCTATTTAGCTTTTTATGGTAAACATAGTAAATGGAGAGGTGCCTGGCACAAATAATGCCCCCTTTGGTTACAAATTCTGTTATTGCAAAATCATAAGCATGTCATTCTGTAACATAACACCATCACGCTCAAGCACACCCTGTGACATTTTCAGTGAAATGTTCAAATTAAAACAATAAACTGTTACACCCATATTATTACCCTACCAACCACCCTCAAGCAGCCTGACTTCTGCCAGACCCTGCACACGCTATATAGCAAAGACATAATGAAATAGACAAAAACTTCGTATTTATGATGTTGGAAAGGGATAGAAATACTTACAAAACCTTATTGAGCACGTACAAGGCTCCGTATGTAATTTCCTGTCATCTCAACAGGACAGTAACACTGCTGTCCCCTCAAGTAGGTACAATGGCCCTGGAACACTACTGTGAACACACGTACATGCGATAATAACAGAACGATTAGGTGCATCTTGCTGAAGTTCACAATGTTTATTTGCTCATCCGTGACCACTCACCTAGCAATTAGTTGTTTTGAAATTCATATCTGATTTGACACCACCATCTCTGTGGTTGTCACACTCACGGAGGCAGACCCATGGGCGACCAACAGCTGCCAAGCGCTTAGCGCGTGTGCACTGAGGGCCCAGCGAGGACAGCGCCTGGTCTGGCTCTGCGGGGGAGAGGTGGCTGAGTAGTGACTGACAAACTATCGCCTTCTAAGGAGACTATAACAGGCCACACACAGAGAGTATGCATAAGTGAAAGAAGTGTGATTAGTTTTTAAAAACAGATAATGTAGTTCGTTTTAAAAAGCTCTCATTAGGCTTACGTAATCTTTTGTTAAATATTCTACATTGATGACACACACTTAAATTCTCATACCTGCTCCCTTTTCTATTAAACACCCACTGGTATCATTAGTCATACTTATTAAATGCTCATTATTTATAATTTTCAGCTTCTTATGTGATTATAGTTTGGTACCTCTTTTGTTAGAACACTACATACTTACACAGAATTATGTTTAAAATGTCTTTGTAATTCTATAACCTGCATAGTTTACGTTGTTGGGTTGACGAAATTCCCCCCTGCATCATTATTTCAATTATATAAAATGTTACTTACATGACTGGAATGGTGTTGCAGCTGTAAAACATTCAGTCCCACAGTTCGATAAGACTAAAGAAAGTAAAAAGAAAGACCCGAAATTTTAGCAACCTTATCTGTAGAGAAAAGACGTATAATTCTATTTCTATACTTTCAAAAATACATGATAAACCATGAAAATAAAATGTTTTAAACTGCTTTCCTTTTTTAAAAGACATGAACCAAATCTGAATGTAAAACAGCACAGTTTTGGTCTGGAACATACTCTTGGGAGGCGAACACCGTGAACCGGGCTTCCCCGTCCGCTCTCCAGGAGGCTCGGGTCAAGGCTTACTTATCTGCCTGTTGCCTTAGACGGTCTGCACGTTTTTCTAGTAGAGAAAATGCTCTTCAGAAATGCTCCAGGCCCCGCCCTTTACTCAGTGAGCTTAGACAGCCGTCTCCGATGGATCGACTTTTCTCACGGATGGTTCTGATGGCTCAGAAGCCGCAGGAAAAGGGTGTCATTGGGCCTGGGCTAGAAGATTTGCAGGGAAGGTACTGTGTTTGAATTTCAGACGCGTTCCTTAGGGAGCCGTGTAAATTTGAGGCTTGTATGTACTTAACAAAGGATAAACTTTCCGTGAGGATAAAATTAGGACTTCTATACAACATAAAATCAACACATATCAAAGATTTTATTTAACTCAATGAATTAATGATGGACAAATAGATGTTACAACCAGTTGAAAAGAGAATCACACATTTAGAGTCAAAGAATGTGAAATGAATTCACAAAAAAGTGCGAAACTGGTACAACCAGTCAATGTTCACAGGAACGCCATTTTCATTTTTATGGACAGGAATTACTTACATTGCAATCGACTTTCTCCCTGCTAATTTCTGTACTTAAAAGAGCACGAAACACCTTAGGGGCAAACAAAGACAGGGATAACCCAGGTGAGTGGGCCAGACAGGACACTTCGCAAATATCAAAGGCTTTCACACTTGTCCCACGCATTGTTTTTTGACAGGGTTCTTGTGGTGCATCTGACATCTGTTTATAAATAATTCAAGAGTCAGAAATTAGCTAGTGAATAAAATTGGTTGATGGGATTAAAGATGGACATACAGGAATTCGGCACTGGAATTCGTTTAGAAAATATAAATCTTAAGGGTGCTTTCGAGGGGCTGGCATTAACGGATCATACTTTGGCATAAAAATGTAAATATTATTCTATTTTCTGTGCATGCTCCATGAAACATTCTAAATGACTTGGATCAGTTATCCAACTACTGGCAAATCTCCCTGTCACTCACAGATCCACTCTGTCTACCCTAATGACAATTATAAGAGAAATAATAATGGAAGTGATGACAGGCAGTTCTTACCAATCCCTCAACAACCCACGTGGTGCGCTGTGTCACCTGGAATGTTTTACGTTTAATTTTCTTGACTCTACAAACCGTGAATACAGTGGTGCCTATTTTACGGAACAGCAATTCATGCCTTCCTACTCTAGCTTCCTCTTTTTAATAAAGAAGAAAAAATGGGCTTAAACGTGTTTCATCGCAGGACGTGAACTGGAGCGTTTGCAATGCAGCGCGGCCCTGCTGTCCAAAGGCCCGTCTCCGCCCCCGGCCTTTCCGGTCGGTGCGGGTGAAGAGCAGTCCGCAACACTGGCGTTCAGTCTCTGAACACCGTTTCGGGAATTTCTAAAAGCCTAAACGCCTGGGCTAGTCCTCTTTTGAGGAGTGGAGAGACCTGGAAAGGACTTGGGCGTTTTGCTGTAACACAGATTTAGAGTCTGGAAATGCTGACTTCCAGCCATTTGCAGGAAGACCAGAGAGAACGTGATGCCAAGAAGCCACACAGCGGGCGGCGCGGGGAGAGGCGCGCCGCCCCTGCAGTGTCCCTGCGGTCCCCTGTCCGCCTCCTTCTCTGTTCCCTACGCTGGCTTCGAGCCCGTAGTGCCTGAGGCCAAGAAAGGAGAAACAGAGCGCGGAGCGCTCCTCGCCTGTCTTTGTCTTTGGCCTCCATGAGGGACGCCTTATATGGGCCACCCGGATTTCACCGACGCCTCTTTCTTGTGGGGCTGTAGCTTCAGCTCCACCCTCTGACTTGCTCTGCGTTTCAGTTTCCCCCCTTCGCACTCTGGCAGCAAACACACAAACGAAATAAAACACCAAAAAGCTGCCCCAGAGCGAGGGCGCCCCGCCAGCAAAGGCGGCAGCCGCTGCCTCCAGGCCAAGCGGACAGAGCCGGGAAGCGGCGGAAGCCTCATCGCTGTCCGCTCCTGCGCCCCCGCCCCTGCCCCGGTCCGGCCGCCGTGGCCGCGCAGGCCGCGAGTGGGCGCCCTGCAGGGCTCCGCAGCACGCTGCAAGGACCTGATGACAGACAGCACGGGGGAAGGGGACACGCCGGCCCGCAGAGCCGAAGGGGGCTGGTCTCACTGTCAGCTCAGAGGCCGGTGCTGGGAAGTGGGATGCAGCCGCCCCGCCCGCGCTGGGGTCCGCCCCGGCGTGGCCCCCAGCCGGCAGCTGCTGGGGGGATACCCTTGCACACAGCGGGAGCGTCCATCACTCCCACGTCCTTTTTCCTGGCCAGGGAAGGAGGACACTTTCCACTGAGACAGGACGCGGGGTGCGGGGCGGCCTGGTGTGCGGAGAGGGTGGTGATTTGGGCACCCGACTGGGATCCACATGGGTCGCAAGACTGAACATGTAAAATGTTGACGCTGCCCAAAGCCATGGATGGATCCCACGAAATCCCTGTCAGAGTGTCAATGACCTTTTTTCACAGAAATAGAAAAAGAAATCCTAAAATTTGGGTGAAACCAAAAAAGACCTTGACTAGCCAAGGCGGCCCTGAGAAGGAAAGGAGCTGGAGGTGCCGCGGTCCCAGGCCGGGCTTCGCGGCGCCCGCAGCGAGGGGCACGCCTGGGCCTCGAGCAGAGGCGGCCCCCCGGGGCTGAGGAGCGCCCCCAGAAACGGCCCCCGCCCATGGGCGGCCCGGGCCACGCCGAGACGCCTCAGTGCGGGCGGGGCCTGTCCAATAAATGGTGATGTTTCCAGCTCTTTCTGTACTCGCCCGGTCGGGCCGACTGAGGCGAAGGTGGCCGCCCGGCCTAACCCGATCCCTCGCCCGCTTCGCGACTCCCACGGGGGCTGACAGTGAGGCACAGGTCACCGATTACTGGGCTGGCCAAAAGGTCCGTTTAGTTTTTTCCTGTAAAATAAGAGACACATTTTTCCATCTTCACCAATAACTTTATTGATCTGGGTATTTCGAGGGTGTCCGCCATGTCCCGCGTGGCAGGACATTGACTGTTCTCATTTACTGCCTTTTGCCATGTGTCATGCACACTTTTTTGCCAAACTTTTCAGGGAAAAATAAGGATGTGCATTATACACGGGTAGTCCTAATTCTGTAGCCTTATAAATGTTTTAAATTCTTTTATTTATGCATGTGTTAAAAGTGTAACTCTAGAAAGCAATAACAATATCTCTATGCAAAATAATACCCTGGAATATGATAATCCGTTTTATATATAAATAAAAAATTGCATTAAAAAATTAAAACAAAAGATTTTTTTTCCTGTAAGTTTGGACCAAAAATGTAGGTGTGCATTATACATGGCAAAATACAGTAATTCCTAGATTTGACCGCTATCAACTTCAACTGGTCTGTCCAACCGTGGAGCGTCGTCCAGTGAGAAATCTCCAGCACGAAACGACGCAGACCACTTCTGACACATTCAGTCAGTCACTGCACCTTCTCCACATGCTGCACAAATCTTTTATTGTGTGTGTTTCAGCTGCATTTTTACTGCTCTTGAAATAATGTTGCATATTTTCTTTCATCTTTAATATTAAAATGGTTACACAAAAATACACCAGTTTTGGTAAGTTGTCTCTTTTTTTAACGCACGCTGATATGACAGCTGTCACCATACAATCTAACAACATCGTTTCAAATGAAGTTCAAGACAACTAAGTGCCACTTATATAAGGGACTTCTTTGGCCAACCCAGTACACCGGACTTCAGAACCAGACGCCTGCGAGCTTGTGTTCACAGCGTGGGGCAGCCTCTCCAGGACGTGCGGGGCGCTACTGCGAACACGGCATCCTGGGTGGTCGGCTCTCTCCAAGGCTCATAATGAACGTTTGTGTTGAAGGCCCTGGGAGCCTCACAGTAAAGAAACTCATCTAACTGTGTTTAACTCAACCTCGTCCAGCTTCTCTGAGCGTGGACGTTCTTGCTGCGGGCGTGTCCACTCCCCTCGAGCTTGGGAAAGACAAGTGTAGAAGACGTGAGCTGACCCATAATGTGGAACAGGTCACAGAACCCTGCTGTGTTCCTTTGTGACAAAATGAAGCGAGGTACGCGAGGGCCAGTGTCAGGTGACCAAGCACCAGTGCGAAGGTGAGTTATTCCTGGGAGTTCCTGACCAATGGCGGTGGCTGAGTCTCCACGGCTCTGTGCCTCCACCGTGGCCGCACTGGCTGGGAGCCTGGTGAGCACGCAGGCCTCAGGTCCTGATCAGGAAGCGTCTCCAGAAGCCACACCTGTGCAGGACGTGACTCCTGGGCTCCGTAAGTCCCACTCCAGCCCATCCCTGCCCCCAGGAGGCCCCTCCCCTCCGCCCCTCTCATGGCTGCCCCGTCCCTAATCCCCGTGCCGCTTCCTTCCGGGACATTCAAAACTTTACCATCCAGCTAAACCCAGATTGTTTTCCTCTTTTGCTTTTCTGTATTCTAAGAGCCTGTGCGGTTTATTTTACACCAATATCATGGTTGGACCTGGGACAATTCCAGGAGGACTTAGTAGACTTGAGAAAAGTAATGTCAGTTAGTTTTCCAAAGTCTGAGTCTTTCTTTCATTGTAGGAAAGGGTGGGGTATATGAATGGTCCCTTTCCATTAAAAAAAAACGTTCCTAAGAGTTAAAATATAAATTCTGCACATATGAAAAATACTATTCCATATCACACAGTAATTTACTTCCAGGAGTCTGACTGCCAGGACCGTGCGGCAGTGGCCACCGTGAACTCCACACAAGCCCAGACACAGAGTTCTCAGGGGGCTGCTTCCCTGTGTCTGCTCTGCTCTGGGGGGCAGGGGACGGGGCAGGCCCTGTCGGTGGCCACGTGGCTTGTAAGGGACCTGTTCTTTTCAGTCTCCCTATAATTCACTGAAGGTTAAAAAAAGTCATAATGAGAACCTATGAGTTAAAAATAGGTTTTTTCTTCTCCAGACAACTTAAAGAACACATTTTGATTTGACATCAGTTACAATCTCTAAGATGTGAACATATCTCCTCTAGACAACGGTGTGGTTTCCGGGGCCTCAGTCGTCCAAAACTCCACTGGGAGTGGGGGAGGAAGGTTTAAACTCGGGTGGAGGCTCGTTCGGCTTGTTCTTTGGTGGGGGAAGGAGAGCCGTGTACTGAAATCTAAAGTATTCAAAACTCATAATTTTTTTTTGTTCCAAGCAAATAACAAGTCTCTCAGTTTTTCAGTCTCTAAGATGACAGAATGCTAAAAATACTCCTGAAGCTCTCTCCCTCAGTACTCGCCTAGAATCTACCCATGTCAGCAAATAATGTAGCCGAAATATAGTAGAATATGTATCATGCAAAGGGGAAGTGAAAATTACAAATATGGGGAAAGAATGTGACATAAAACGTACATTCTGTGTCTAGTAGAGAAATCATGACAATTTCTGAGAAAAAACTAAATGCATGGTCACTAACTCAACATTTTAAGTCCCAAAGTGCTGAATTTTTATGGTTTACAAGCAATCAGAAAGGCATTCGGCTTCTAGGAAAAAGTTTTGCAACTTTGGATTTCTGCCCATTCTTTTGTCCAAAAAGACTGTTTAAAAATAAATTTATCGGAAGATTGCAACCTGTCTCTATAACGAGGAATAATATTCTGTTCTTACAAGCTCCCGACATCACGTATCGTTACACTTTACGAAGCTCAAATTTGCCGAGGATTAAAATGTTATAAACCTAGTCATGCAGAGGAAGTGGGAGTTTTTTCTCAGGGTTGGCAATCCCCAGCCCTGAAACCCTAGAGCAGCGACGTCCAGCTGCACTTTCTATGAAGGTTAACGTGCTCCCCATTCGCTCAACCCAGTGGGGGCGCCCCAGGCCACACGGGGCTCCAGGACCTTGGCTAGTGTGATTGAAAAGTTGAATATTTCATTTTTAAAATTTGAAATGTAATTGGCATACAACACCGTATTCGTTTTAGGAATATAACATGACCGATTTGACATGACTGATTTATGTTGTAAAAAGACCACTGGAAGCCTGGTTGACATCCCTTAATACATAGCTACAGCGTTTTTTTGGTGATGAGAACGTTTAAGTTCTACTCTCACAGCAACTTTAAAATATACAACACTGCCCTGTTAACTGTAGCCACGCCCTATGCCACACCCCAGGACTCATTTATCTTATAACTGAAAGTCCGACCCCATCATCCACTGTGCTCACCCCCACCCCCACCCCTGGCAGCCACACTGGGTTTTTAAAGATTCCACAGGCCATATCACTCAGTATTTGTCTTTCTGTCTTATTTCACTTAGCACAATGCCCTCGAGGTTCACGCATGTTGTCGTGAGCGGCAGGATTTCCTTCCTTTCTACGGCCGAGTAACATTCCGTTGGCTGCGTGGACCACATTCTCCTTATCTGGTCACCTCTCCAGGGCACCTACGTTGTTTCCGTGTCTTGGCCACTGTGAACAGAGCTGCCGTGAATGTGTGGTGCACATACCTTTTTGAGAGAGCGATTCGTTTTTTGGGTTAAATATTGAGAGATGGGATTGCTGGATCATGTGGCAGTTCTAGTTCATTTAATTTTTTAAGGGTTAATTAACTTAAATGTAAATAGCTCCATGCTGGCAAGTGGCTACATTGTTGACAAGGCACCCCTAGGAATATTTTCCTTACATTGTTAATTAAAATTTAGAGCAATGTTGTTTGTTCTTTTTACATTTTTATGGATATAGGAAAAAACTTATTTGTACCTTAGGTGAAAACACTTTATAGCATTTGCAGTGCCATCAGTTAGAGATATTTTCTTGGCAATAGCGACATAAGCGGCCCCTTAGACAGTGTTCCGTGAGCGATGGAAATGCTCAACGTGAAGACAGAGATGCCGCGACACTGTGGTCCCTGGGGGCTCGGTGGGTCTGCGGAAAAGTGGCGTGGAAAACGTGAGCCCGGCGACCTGAAACTGTTGCTGGTCCGCGGTTGTCCTCTTCTGTCTGTTACCTTACTTTTCAGTAATTCGACGGAGCCCTTTGGTTTATTTTATTCTTTTCTGACTGGCATTGAAATTGGGGATTAGACTGAAGAACGCAGCCCTTCGATGTGCCCACTGCCTGCCTGCCACCACCTGGCAGTGACGTCAGATGATGCACCAGCGCAGGGGAGCACACGCACGCACACGCACAAACACGCACATGCACTCAGATGCACAAACAACGCACAGGCGATGCACAGGGACACAGATGCAGATGCACAAACGCACGCACATTCATGCAGACGCACTAACACACACCCGCAGACGCAGGAGCCCAAGCGCAGAGCCTGCATCTGGAACGTGCGAGCCTGGGGTCAGCGGGCCCCGTGCCTGTCCTGTTGGCTCCCCGGCCTTTTCCATACCATGTGATCCGTTAAACCTGCAGAACCTAAAGCTCTGGGTCTCTCCTGCCTCCTGAACCCTGACCGCACTGGGGGTTGTTTGTCCTCCGCCTTTAGGGTTTGCTTTTCACTTGCTAGTCAGGAAAAAAAAAAGCCCACTGGTGTTCCTGGTGAAAAGAACTCACTGCTGTGGGGATACCTCTCAGGGGCCACATGCACGCATCTGAAGGCTAAGTGGCCTTGGGAGACTTACTGTGCTCACCCAGCGGGTGTCTCTAATGGCTGGGACTGAACGCAGTCAGGGGCTGGTGGAAGAGACACCCCTGGTCTCGGCCGGCCTCTGCCACCTCAGCCGGGACTGCCACGGCAGAAGCGCGGCGGGCTCTGCGGTGGCTGCTGACCGCCCAGGTCCGCCCGGGGCTCCTCCGGCTCTGTCCCTTGGCGGTGGTCGGACGTCTCCAGAACGCTCGCCTCCTGCTTTGTCTTCACGACGTCAGGGTGCACTTCCTTCTTGGTGTTGAATGCAACTCGAAATGACCCCGTGACCTCTTTCTTGGTGGGGGTCTTGTCTTGCTCGTGTTGACCCCCAACCCCCGGTACCACTTCAGTACCTACCACATAGTAGGTGCTCAACATCCGGGTACGGGGCAGAAGGAAACAGGTGGAAGCGGGAAGTATTCCTAGTCACATGTGGAAGGTCGAGGAACTCCGAGTAGCCGGGGGCTGGCAAACCCTTCCGGTAAATGGCCAGACAGTAATAGTTTGTGCTTTCCGGCCCTCGCAACCGGTCGGCTCCGCCAGCGCCGCAGACGACACAGGGGCATTGGCGTGCTCTGTCTGGGGGCAACGTTATCACAAAAGCAGGTGGCAGGCCGTGTCGGCCCGAGGCGGGGGGGGTCCCGTCCCTGCCCTGAGCTGAGGGCGGTCCACAGGCTGGACTTCATTCCACGCCCGAGTGTGTGTCTCTGTGGCTGTTGTTAGAACACGGGCGCTTTTACAGATTTGAACGATGACGTATTTGGTGGAATGGTCGTGTTCTCGGTAGTTTTCCAGTGGCCTAGAGACTGGATGTGCAGAGACGTGGAATTCACAGCCGAGAGGCGGCCTCCCCCCAGAGACGAGGCAGCTTAGGCTGCGCTGACTCCCGTGCCCCCGGGCAGCGGCACAGTCCCCGCCGGCGGCTCGGGAACACAGCACAGGCAGACAACAACCTGTTCCCCGGGGCCCCCGGCCAGCAGAGGGTGGACCTTTAAGGAGCAAGAATTCTGTCCTTCATAAAACCCTAACACTGGCTCCGCACGCCCAGTGCGCACAGACGTGTGTTTCCCCCCCTTTCCCGGGGCAAACGGGCCTCCCCAGCCCCATGTGGTCCGGGCGGGACCTTTGCTGAGTCGGGCCCTCCTGCCAGGACAGAGATGCGGTGGCGGCGGGAGAACAGACCCCAGAATTGCCAAGGTCCCATCCAGCCCTCAAAGTCAGAGGCTTCCTGGCCGCTTCCAGCCGAGCCCCCCCAGTGCCCCGCTGCGCCCTGGCGCCCTGCCCAAGGGCGGCCCAGCCACTCGCTCTCGGACTCGCAGGCTCCAGCCGGCACGCAGGGTGACCCTGAGAGTCGACCTCATTCCTGTGTCACTCTCTCCTCTGTGTTGTACCTGCCCTTGGACCCGGGGGCACCCCAGACTCTAGTCAAAGTCCTGCTCATTTTTGTTCCATTAAAAGCTCCCTGGGGATCAAGTTTCATTCTTCGCTTATTTCACGCGATGATTCATGTGTAGATACCAAGAGGAGTTTATGGGAAGTTTTTTGCAAAATTTCATCACATTACTGTCACATTCATGAGTCCTTGCAGTCACCAAATTCCTCCTACATTACTGTTCTTACTCTTCCTAAGATTCCACTCACATGTCCCTTGCTCTGTAATGCTTTTGTCAACACGCCTCTGCCCCAGCCTCCCACATCTGCGCACATCTGTGCATCACATTGTGTGACGGCATCTATTACACACCCGCTTTTGCTGCTAGTTCATGAGCACTTGGAGGAGGGAAGCGCAGAGCCCATGCGGCCCCCTGCCCCCAGCCCCCAGCATTTGTGCCAGCTCACAGCATGCACACTTGTGTGAAGCGTGGAAGCTGGGAGCCACCGCCTCGGATGGGCGCACGCGACTGCTGCTTGGCCCGTAAATGCTCGGAACGAGGGGCATCTGGTCCCCTGCAGACATCTTCCGAGTGGTGTCCGTTTCTCCTCTTTTGTCTCCTTTCGATCATTCTACAGTTACTGCCAAAAGGAACATCCCCAAACTAACCTCCTCATTCCTCTCTGGCTTAAACATTTTCAAAGGCTCCCCCTTCCTACGGCCTCAGGGTTGTGAGGTGAAGGTATGGGATAAAGTCACACTTTTGAGGACGACATCCAAGACCCTACAGGCCAGACCTTGCCTACCTCTCAGGACCGATTGTTTGATGCCGCCCTTCCGTCGGTCCCCTCCCCCTGCCCCACCCGCGCTCACGCACACGAGCCCCCGCGCCCGCCTCGGGTGCCCGCCGCACGCATCTCTGCCCTGCCTCTTTTCGTCTTCACCCTGTTCTGTCCTGTTGCTTCCATCCTCTCTCATCTCATCATTATTTAAACCGTACTTCTACCTTTTGCAGTGTAGGGGTTGTGAAGCCTCCATTTGTTACATTTACCGACTGGTGGATGGTTTCCTAGTGTGTCTTTCCATGTGTTTTTTATTTTCATTGATCTATTTTGTCATGGGATCGGCTCAGTAGGGGTTGATTTTGCCTTAGGAAGTGGAATTACCAGTTTTGCCAGTTTTCTAGTGGTTTCGTGGGTCCTCAACCAGCTTTGTGTCAGTGTCTTTGCTTGGGATTCGGATACCGTGGGGGAAACAAACTGGACCCTCCCACACCTGCCTAACGTTCCAGGCAGCTGGCAGCCTTGTGGCTACGCTGCAGGCTTTTGGGGGGAGAGTTTCGGGCTCCCTGTTTGCAGATGGACCTGACCAAGTGCGGGGTCTGAGCGCTGTCCGGTCCCTTTCCTGCGTGGGTTTAGAGCTCAGCCCCACTCCTGCTGGGGCTGCTGTGTCAGTGGGACCGGCCGGTCTGCGTGGGGCTCCCCGCCTCACTTCCTGAACTTTGGGCTTGTTTCCTTTCCTTCTTTCAAATTTGATTGCGTTTTCTCATGCTGCTTTGTCAGCACGCGAATGAGTCTGTGTCGTCTTGTCCACGTGGTTGCTGGAGCGCCTCTGTTCACCGGGTGAGGTCCTTCCCGGGTCCCCCTCATGCAGCGCGCTCTGGCCTCAAAGCCGCTACTGGGCTCATGCATCCCTTCCTCAGCGGAGCCACTCCTAGTCCTTCTTGGGGTACGATTCGTCGTCCCCTCCCTCAGACTGCTCTGGGCACGGTCCAGCCTTCCCGTAGACCTGTGACATCGATGTGCTTAAACGTCACAACTCTCTCTTCTGTCCTGAACATTCTAGTTATTTACCTTTGTGTCCTCAGGGCCCTGCAGTGTATATACGTGTATGTACATATTCATATGTATGAGTCTTTGCAGTTACAAAGTTACTTCTTCATTGAAGGTTCTTCTTCCTTCAACTTAAATGTCCCTTGGTCTCTAATGCCTCTGTCGGCAGCCCTTTGCCCCCGTCTGTAACGAATAAGTGGATGAACACATACAGTGAGTGAACAGATAAGGAATGATAGTGTTTAATAATCCACCTGTCTTTGCCTTTATGCCAGGTCTCCATAGCAGGCTGCCTCTACAGAGACATGAAGAAAATCAAATATTGCCCTGGCTGGTGTGGCTCAGTGGGTTGGGCGTCATCCTGTGAACCAAAAGGTCGCCTGTTTGGTTCCTGGTCAGGGCACATTCCTGGGTTGCAGGCCAGGTCCCTGTTTCAGGGCAAGCGAGAGGCGACCGATCCACGTTTCTCTCTCACACCGAAGCTTCTCTCCCTCCTTCTCCCTCCCTTCCCCTCTGTCTAAGAACAGATGAAATCTTGGAAAAAATCTTTAAAAGAAAATAAATGTAAATAAAGCATTTCACCTGTGAACTGTGAGGCAGGCAATGAAGTGGCAGTACCAGTTACCAGTGTGCTCACCTCCACCAGGTGCATTAAATTAACTCATTCAGTGGTTGCAACGATCTTTTGAGGTAGATACTTTTACAACAAGGAAACTGAGTCACCAAAGGCTAACTTGACCAAGCAATTATTTGTAAGTCCATATTAAGTAGTTTTCTAATGGCTGTTCAGGATCTTCTTAAAATCCTGTTATATGGGAGGTTTATAACCTCACCCAGTAAAGCATCTCTGCATTTCACTGCCTGGCCTAAAAATCTTCCCACAGTTGAATCCAGATCTCGATGTTACAGTTTATTTCACTCCGTCACGCGTCATTGGCTGGCTCTTGGATGCACCCTGACCTGGGACTGAACTCGCAACCTTGCGTATCAGGTTGCCTCTCTGACCCACTGGGCAGCTGGGCGAGGCCAGACGTTGCTGTCTGAACACCAGCTTTCCTGTTTGCTTTCCTTCCTTATTCACAGCTGAGAAAAGAACAAACCCAGAAACTTTCTGCTGTCTTTTTGGAAGACAACTGAGGCTTGATTCAGTAGTTCAACCTAGAAAGCACCCACCAATATTTTGTAGGTATTGACACAAGCTCACCACGGCCCTTCCTCAGGCTTCTTCTCACAGAAGCGACGGGGAGTCGAGACACACTGTCCCCAAGCAGTGACCCAGCCCCCATGCCTGCACTTGGTAGTGGCCACCTGGCGCTCCTTCGGGGGCACAGACCGCCCCGAGGTTCCTGCGCTGCTGGAGGGATGTTGCCTCGTATCCACGCCCCTTTAACGGAGCTTCGCCGGGAAGTGAGCGTCTCTGAGTCACAGCGTGGACAGAAGGAGCTCAAACCACAGGCCCTGCTGACTCTGCGCAAAGCGGGAGCGCGCTTCGGGGCTGGCGGAGTTTCTTATTAAAGAAGCTGCCGCAGAACGGCCAGCCACGGGGGCGCTTACTAAGTGTCCGAGGCACGTGGAGGGCGGACGGGCGAGGGGCGGCGGGGGCCGAGCAGGCCCACGGCTGTTTCTGCGGAGACCCTTCTAGGTTTGACGCCCGCCTCGCTCTCTGGTGAAGAACGTTCCTGTTGGAAGTCCCGCAGATTCTTCTCCTTGGCAGATCTACCCAAAGGCTGTCCAACAGCGCGCGCCGCCGCGGGGTGGGTCGGCCGACGCGCCGCGGTGATACGGGGGAGGAACGGGCAGAATCGCTCCAGCTCCCGCCACTTCATTCGCTTTTTCCGCGATAAACTGGCTCCACTGCAGTGATGGTGACTCTCAGAAAAGAGACGGAGACCAGGATGAGATGGCCAGCGAGCAACAGTGCGCACGATTCAGATAGAAAAGCCTTTCTTCTCTTCCTTTTTGGCCTGAACTGTCACATACAGATCAATGTTCAAATGCAGGGGAGGCGTTATCAACAGTGTCACAGTTTAAAGTGCTGGCATTTCAAGGGAGCTTGACGGCCTTGCCTCTGCGCTGCGGCCGCGCACCGAGCCGCCGTGAAGTTTCCGAGTCTCAGTTACGGACCAGGCGGAAAGCGGCTCCTCCGGGGCCCGGTGGCCCAAGTTCATACGGCGGCGCCTGCGCGGTGAAGGATTCGCCCCTTCGAAATGAGCCCGCGTTGTTCCCCGTCGCCGGCGCTTTCCACGAAGCTCGGTGGCCGCTTTCCCGGAGGCTGGGTCCCCGCGGGCGCAGCCGGCTCTGCGGCCAGCGCTCCGGCGCGGGGACGGGCGCAGGCACCGGGGCCGAGCCCAGTGGGCAGAGCTGCTGGCGCCGGACTCGGACGTTTCCCGCTGCGCAGGCTGAGAGTGGAGGGAGACACGAATATGTGGCCTGGAAAACAGTCTACGAGCAATTTGTTAAAGTAAAATATTTCTCATTGTTATTTGAATTGATAGGGAATTTAAACTTAGGCAAAACTGAGGACGTGACTGAATCTTAGACTGTTTTCCTAATCTCCAAAGATGTTACTTTCTGTAAAACGTCCTCTTTACAGAAAATGATATTAAACACATTTGAAAACGGATTTTATGTGTTTTAAGGACAATACACAAAGTCCAGCACAAATAATGCCCCCTTTTTATTACAAAATCCTTTATTACAAAATGAGAAGCATGTCGTAACACAACATACCACACTCAAACACACCATATGACGTTATTTTAGGTGACATTTATTTTATGTTCAAATTAAAACTATGAATTATGACCCCGTATTATTACCCTACCAGCCACACTCAAGCAGGCCTTACTTCTGCCGGACCCTGGGCTCCAGTTTTAGGTAGCAGTTTTTAGCACCCACAATGACTGAGCGAGGTCACCACGGCGCACTTCTGCCCCGCCCCCTGTGTCGCAGGCCGGCAAACCGCACCCAGGCCTGCCTGCCTCTGTGAGTAAAGCTTCATGGCGACTGGCCCGGCGGCCCCGCTCGTTCGCTCTGTGCCGCTTCTGAGCTGCAGCTGTGACCCTGAGCCGCCTGGACAGCGCCCGCACCGTCCACGGGCGTCGAGCACTTACTGCCGGGCCCTTCTGGGGCACAGCGTATTGAGCCTGCTATGTTGTCACTTCTCCGTGTCCTCCAGATCTGTGGTGCCCGGGGCTCGGCACCGCGGCGCCTGCGTTTGGGGCGCCGTTGCACTGAAGCGGACACAGCGCTCCCCACGAGCTCCGGCTACCAGGACGTCTCCAGCCTGAGGCCTTTATTTTGATTCTTTTCTGGATTTCATCAAGCAGTTTCTTCTGTAAAGGTTTATAAGAGCCAAATTTCCTTCTTTATACTAAAAAAGGTATACCTGATACAAATCACTTTAAAACATCTTAGGTGGCTATTATATTCTTTCATAAAGACGTATGTAGAGCCCTGGCTGGTGTGGCTCAGTGAACTGAGCGTCGGCCTGCAAATCAAAGGGTCACCGGTTCAATCCCCCAGTCAGGACATAGGCCTGGGTTGCAGGCCAGGTCCCCAGAAGGGGGCGCGTGAGAGGCAACCACAAATTGATGTTTCTCTCCCTCTCTTTCTTCCTTCCTCTCTGTCTAAAAGTAAATAACATCTTTAGGGGGGAAAAAAAAGAACTATGTAGATAATGTCGTCTGATGGAAAACATAATATAATTTAAAATTTGCCTCTTACCACATTAAATATAATGTATTGAAGAGGTAAAATTTATTCTAATGTTATATTTTATTTAACCCAATATGTCAAAATATCATTTTAACATATAGTGAACATAAGCCATTATTAATGAGATTCAAATTTTCTTTCATAGTGAGTCTTCAAAACCCAGCATGTAGTTTGCACTCGTAGCTCATCTCAACCCGAGCGCCTCAGCGGCAGGCCGCTCACGGCAGACAGTCCTCAGTGACCAGCGAGTGTGGCGTGTAGTTACGCTGAAGCCTGGGGTCTGTCTGAATTTCTCCCCCTTGGAGGAGGTTAGTGTTTTCCCAAAGCTTGACTCATGATTTCTTCATTCTTGAAATTCACTTGTGTAACAGGGACATATATCAGCGTAAGGAATTCCAGCCCTGCTTTCTGCATTCGTTCACTGTGCTGACTAGCTCTTCATTTCACTTCATCGCACCTGTTGTTTTTCTTCTGGGATGCAAATTGCACATCTGTTGGGGGCCTGTTCCAGCCCCTGTCCTAGCGGTTTCCCTGTGACCCTCAAATACCCGTGCTCCTTTGCACTGCTATGAGATCACGACCTTTCTCCAAATGTAAGTTGATTCTGTTTTTTGCCCTTTCCGTCTTGTTTGGTTTTTGTTCTTAAATTGCTTATTTCTAATGACAGTATTTTGTCTTCATTTTATTTTCTGAGAAGAGTATTTTCCTTTCACGTGACAGTGTTCTTTACAGTCTAATTTTTGTGTTTATTTTGTCAAACTCAAGTGATTGTTAACTTACTTTATTACTCAAAGCTCTTCAAAAAAATTTCCTTCCGTGTCTTGTTTTTTGAAGGTTAGATTCCCTGTTGGTCATATGTCATAGTTCCTTTTTTCTCCCGTCTGCCCCAGTGGTCGTGCCATTTATTGTTTATGAAACTCTCAGTCACTCTCATTGTTGGCCGCGGCTCTTCACTCCTCTGTCCAGCGGGGTCTTTGCTTCCTTTAAGGTACGGACACAACTGGACCTTAGGCGATGCCGGGGAGCTAGCAAGGGCGTTGAGGGTCCGTGCCCACCCACCTGAGACCTCGCACTTTCGTATGGTTTGCTGATCCGATAGCAGAACAAGGCGAGGGAACTTGAGCAGAGTCTGAAGAGTCGTCTTCCCCCGCCCTCAGCACCGCAGCTGGGCTCGTGTTTTCTTCACTACCCTGTAGCCTCAGCGCGCACGTGTGTGAGTGTGCGTGTGTGTGCTCTACCTTTGCTGTGAGGCTCTTCTGATGTCACCTGGCACCTGGCTCTCCCCGTCTGGTCGGGGTCTAGTCCCTGCCACACCTTGGATTCACATTGGTCCTCCGCTCACAAGCATCCTGGGGACTTGGGGCTCCCTTTCCTCCACAGAGAACCAGTCATGTCGTTGACATCTCCCACGCTTCCCCCTCCAGGTCGGTTCCAAGGGGGAGAGGATGAGGCCATTATACACTAAATTTCCTTTTCCCGGGGTGTGTGAGGCTGTTAGAGAGAATCCTCGGGTTCTGCTGGTGGATGGAGGTGGCTTCTCGGAGGAGGCAGTGAAGTTGGGACACGCGTCATCTCCTAGGCTGTTAGCATAGTCGTCTGCCCCTCTAATTTCTGTTCGTGAAAGTTACTGACCCCAGGTCACGTCTTCACGTTGTTTGGAACAATGGGTATGTATTTTCTTTGGCAATTCGGAAACATTTGATATTTCCTGTCAGACATTAGGTGAAAGATATTACAAAGCAGCTTCATCTGCCCCCCTTACACAGAAATTTATTTTTCTGAAGAAACGCTCGTGTGTACGTGTGTGTCGGCTCTGCAAAGAGTTTTGAGGTATTTCCAACGCAGAAGTTATTTCCTGCTCTCCAGAGTCAGAGAGACTTAAAATGTCTCTGACACCAGACTTCCTGTGGACAGAGGGGAGAGGAAAGGAGACCGTTTTCACAGCCTTGGTTAGAGGTGAGCTGGAATTTCTGAAGTTCAAGCACCAGTTGAAGCAGTTGCTTGAGGTATAGACAGATGGTGTTAATACTCTGTGTCAGGAACTGAACGTCAGGCTGTTTTCAAGTAGAGACTAGAGAAGCTTTAAAATGTGTAAACCCATGCACAGTTGACCATTGATTTAAAATGTGTAAACCCGTGTGTGGTGGCCCAGTCAGCAGGGGACACTGCGGTGCACCAGAGGACCACGGAGAAGAACTCAGGCACAAACAGAAGGGCCCCCGGGGCTAACCCAGCGAGCATTTCGGAAGGGGATTCTAGCAGGGCAGTCTAGGACAGCGTCTCCTTTGAAGGGGTGACCTCGACCAAGGCCGGTTCTCTGGAGGGGACTGTGTATTTAGTTACGTTTGTAAATTGAAATGCACACGCTTACCTTTGTTCCCCACCCTTTTCCCGTGGAAGCTCGACTGCTCCCTGCAGAAACCCCATTGATACAGTTTTTGCCTTTATTTCATCAAATCCCATAAAGTAAGCTTAAAACTCCAGTTTTATAGATAAGAGAAAACAGGGATGAAATGCCCGGGAGTTTGTCTTTTCACGTTTGCGTTCGGTAGCTCTACGGTACCTACGACAAAGCCCCCTTTGCCTCTGCCGCGCAGTCCTGAGTCCTGGCACGTGCGACCCGCGCACCCGCCCCGCCACCCAGGCCCGGCCTCGCTGTCCTTTCCTCTCTGCACCCGGCGCTCCAGCGCCGTCTCCTTGCCCTGCCGCCGGCCCCGACAGCCCGGCCTGTTCCCTGCGACTGCAGCTTCTCGTTCTCCAAACGGGACCTTGCGGCATCGAGCGTTTGGCTTCTCTCACCTCGCAGGGCCCCTTGGAGATCCACCCAGGCTGCTGCGCCCCTCAGCCGCCGGCTCCTTCTCGTTGCTAAGCCGGGCTCCTTTCGGAGACTGAGCCGCAGTTTCGTTCGCCCCGACGGACGCTCGGGCTCTTTCCAGTTTGGAGGACGCGTCGCGACAGCGGCTATGAACATTGGCGTCCGGGTTCTGTTGTCGGTTTCGGAAGGTCGGCTTTCCGATGATAAGATGCGACAAACACAAGCTTTTGTTGGCGGCAGTTCTTGTGAAAATAAATAAAACACGGACAAGTCATTTAACTGTGAATTTGTGATCAGATCAAAACGCCACACGCCGCTCAACGCGTGACACTGTCCGGCCGACAGAGAGACCCGAGCTCCCGATGCCACACCTGGCGCCTGGTTCAGCCCTCGGTGCTCGGCACTTACTCGAGTCTCAGTCACGGTTTGTAGTTATCACAACTGTGATGGTGAGGACCGAGCTGGAGGGTTGCACTAAAATTTGAGTGTCACATTTTAAGGGTCAGGTGCTAAGCTGGCATGCACACCCATAATGATGGCCCAGCGGGGAGGAACTGACGGCTTCGTCCGAGAAGATCCAGTGGACGAATTAGAAACGCAAACGGGGGGAGATCAGCGGCAGACGGGCCGGTCACTTTGGTCCAGGATTGCTTTGTGCCGTCTCAAGGGGAGGATCTGATCGCTGCCGCAGGGAGGCAGCCTTCAACTTGACGCTGAGAAGAACGTTGAGGAATTAAGGAGAGAGACGCAGACGACTGCATGACTGTCTGTCGGGGCTGTTGTGGGGGGTTGGTGCCGGAGCTTAGGTGGTCTCACCAGCTCAAAGGTCTATGTTAAGTGTTGAGATTTAGTCTCATTTTTTCAGAAATGGTAATAAATGCGTGGCATACAGGCGTTTTTCCATTAATGACAATACTTCACTGAAGGACATTTTCTTTTCGCTGATTTAACCAAGTAATACAATTACCCTGTCTTACTCGACTACAGTTTCATGTTTTCAGTTCGTTGTAAGTTAGAGATCAGTAGGTATTTGTATTATTAATATCCACATTTTGGCAAAGTGTAGCTATCTCTCCGTTACTTTTTAAGCCTGTAAAATTTTTTTCTGAATTGAAGAAGTGATTTTTATGACATTCTTTCACATTCACATCATTGTGATCATTTGCAAAACCAGTAATATGTTTCTGTTTCTGTGTATATTACATTTTTCTGTACTTTAGTGAACACTGAAAATTAATTTTTTTGAAAGTACTAGTTTTTATTATATAGTGACCCAAATATCTCAATAGTGAAAAGCTAAGTCGGGTCCATTGCCCACCCTCATACCAGGTCACGGCAACAACGTCTCAGTTTGCCGACGACACAGCTCACACTTTGTGGTTCGGCGTGTTCGCCGTGTCCGTAGGTCGCTCACCCGCCGGTTCCCGGCCCCGCCCTGCCTCTCCACGCCCCTCTCAGCTGCCTCCCCCTCACCTTCGCCGTCACTGCGGCCCTGCTCATGCCAGGTTCCTGCCACCGTCTTGTCTTACTGATGTCACCTTCTGCTCCGAGGTCCCACCGCCCCGCACGCCCCACACGGAGGGGCCCCGGGTTCCCAGCCCTGGGGGGGCCCCAGCTGCCCGCGCTTCCTGGGGCTGATCCGTCAGAGTGAGGCGCACTAACCCAACCCGTGGGATCCTCTCTGTTGCTGCCGGCCACACGGCCTCTGTCCCGGCCACTGAAGCTCCGGAGACGTCCCCCTGCTTCCTCACTGCAGGGGTGTCGAGTGCCGCTTGCTGAGTGTGCAGCTCCAACCCGGGCCGTCTGGTGCCTGCCCCCTCTTCCCGTAGCACAGCGTGACCCAGTTGTGTGGCTCCCGAGGGCTAAACGGTGACAACAGTAATGAACTGGGAGTGTCGCTCTCCGGGTCCTTGGACCTGGCGGTCAACTTAACCTCGTTTGAGTCATTCGGACGTGGCTCCGAGAAATGTGGGCGTTAACAAACCAGTCACGGGAGGGACAGATTTTACACAGCTTCTACGTGACTCCCTAGCCGTGGGTTCTTACTTTACTACTGGATGCACTGGGGTCTGTACTTACATAGCGGAAAAGTTGATACATAATCTTAGTTTGCTGGGGCTGGCGTAACAAAGTGCCACCGGCCTTGTCACTCAAACCACAGGAGCTGGCTTCCCCCACTCCTGGGGGCTGGAGGCCTGGGATCCAGGCGTCACAGGGCCACTCCCTCCTGAGCCCTCTGTCCTGGGGCTGTGGATGGCCGCCTGGCCTCGGGTCCTCACAGGGTCGTCCCTCTGCGAGTCTGTGTCCTGATCCCTTCTTATAAGGACTCCAGCGTGCCGGCCTAGAACCAACCCGAACTGTCTCATTTCACCGTAGCCACCTCTTTAAGTGCCTCTGTCCCCCAGATGGTCACATTTTGAGCCGTGGGGATTAGAGCCTTGAAATATGAATTTTCAGGGAACACAGTGCAGCCCACAGCACGTACCTGCCTGAGGTTTTAACTGGTGGCTAAAAATTAAAGTAGGATTAACTTGGAGGGTATTTCTTAATGTCCACGTAGCCAAGATATTTTCGATCATGTTTTTATTATGTACTTATAATTTTATTAATTATGATCAGAAAATGTGGCTATAAAAACCGATACTTCAGTATTTGTTAAAGTTGTTTTTGTGGGCAAGCACACACTTATTTTGCTATTTCCCATGAGGAAATCTAAAGTAACCTGGGGGGGGTCTGGGTGGTTTTCACAGCAGCTGCGTTTTACATCCACAAGGTTACTTCTTGTGTGGAGGGAAATGAAACTGAAACTGGCCAGTTTGCTTCCTGACGGCAGCTTGGCCCCCGCTTCTGGGGGTCGTTCTGACGCCGTAGACAAGCGAAGGCTTTGGGGGACGCCTGAGTCTGCTGCCTTCCTCCCTGCCGCCCCCCGCGCTCGGTGATCAAGAGCTGGCTGTGCAGTCACTACCCTGGACAGAGACCAAATTTCCATTCTGCTCTCAGCCCTCACACCAGCCTTGCTCTGACCCATGCATTTTTGTGTGACGCTTAGAATCCGTCTACTTTGTCTTCTCCCTTTTGTAGGAGGGTTTTACTTCCTTTAGCATCAGGCCTGTGGTTTGGGTGGGCACCCGAGGAGGGCCGTGGGACTTGAACTCGCTTCTGGGAGCCAGGGGCCCTCCGGGGCCTGCCGGGACTTTCCCAGCGGAGCCCAGTCGCACGGAATCGCTTCTCCTGCCTGGTTTCTCGTCCTCCCTTCATTCCAAGCGGGTCTTAGTCTCTGACAGCAGATGACGAGGCCGTTTTCAGAAGGGCTCATTGTCTCGGCAGCCCTTTGAAGCCCCCTGACTCACCCCATGCACGAGCGTGGGCACCGCTGCGCCGAGGTCAGGGTGTTTGTGTGGCTTAGGCAGAGAAACTCTGGTCGGCTCTCCCCGAGCGGTCAGACCGGGCGCACGCGAGGCCGTCCGCAGAAGCTTCTAGCCGAGCAGGTGTCGGGCAGGCACCCCCACAGGCCCATCGTCCGGTGAAGCCCACGTGCAGCCAGAGGTGGGGGGAGATCCTCCTGGGGTCTGGAGGTGGACGCAGGCGGGAGGGAGCGGCCGCTCGGACACTTGAAGTTGGCTGTGACCTTGCACCTTGCTTTTTGCTGGATGGTGTTTAGAATCTGACTTGGGAGGAAATGAAAGTTTGGCTGGCTGGGGTGAGGGGAATACACAGAGATGTGTGTTTTCTGTAGATTTCTAAGATCTTTATGACAACCTAGTGTTTTCTTACAACGTCCAGTTGACCTGCAAGCACTTGAAGTGAGGCCTTTGCTCTGCTTCTCGCGTGAAAACCTGGTTTCGCTGCCCCGTCCAGCCGAGCTCCTCGTTCTCATCTTTGTCAGTAAGAGCTCTGCTCAGCCGGCCCCGGCCAGCCTTCCTCCTCTGGGCCCGGTCGCCCTGCCCACCTGCGCCCCTGTGCCCAGCCGGGGGGCGCCTCCTCACTGTCATCGTCACCGACCCCGGCCTCCGTGGACCTGAGGCGGGATTCCCAGACGTGGAGCTGCCCCGGTTGGGGGTCACGCTCTCTGCAGCAGAGCCGATGACCCTGGTCTTTCTGAAAACGTTGAGCTGAAGGGTGCAGGCCCCGGGCTGGTTGCTCTCTGGTTACAACAAGAGTCACGGGGTGTCCCGGTTGCAGTCACTCTCCAGCCTGCTGACCTGCACCGGCCCTTAGGGGTCCCCGCAGCCTGCACTCGCTGCCTTCTGGCCGCCGTGCCCCCGAGGGGGAGCCCTCAGCCCCGGGTCTGTTGCTCCCGCTGGCGGGGCCGCCTCAGCAGGGCGGTTTCTCTCCTTTGGCTCAGGTCCACTGCCTGGCAGGTCACCCTTGTGCCGTCTTCCTTGGCTCCCATCGGTGCCTTCGGCTCATCCTCCGAGGCGTGGGCCTGGCCGGAGAGGGAGTCCTCCTCGCCACAGGTCTTCTGAAGGGTGTCTCACTGGGAAGACAGTGACACCGATCATCCCAGATGGCGCTTCTCAGGCCCCTGCTGGCTGTTCCCACAGGGCCCGGGCCTGCCCCGGGTTGCGCTGGTGTGCCGGAGGCCAGCCGTCTCCCCTGGGTCAGGCGGCCGCGTTCTGGGAATGAATCCCGGCCACTCAGCCTCGACGCCCTGCTCCTGGTCAGAGTCTCATGCGCTCCCCTCCCGCTGGTCCTGGCCGGACTGCGTGTGTCCACCCTTGCACGTCCCGCGGGCTTGGCTGCTGGTTGGGACTTCGTTGCTCTTGGCTTCTTCTCTAGATATTTTTAAATGCTTTTAATTGCTTTGAAAAACATGCCACCTTTGAGGGTTAAAGTGTTTGCCATTGCGCCCCAAGGCCCCTGGCTGAGCGGCAGAGTTGACAAGCAGCCAGTTAATACACAAACCAAAGGGGGGCGGCGGTGCCCACAGGAGAAGCTTCCGTTCTGGGGCTCTGACCCCTGGCCCTGGGCTCGCTCCCTGTGAAATGGAAATGGAGGACAAGCTCCTCCCTCCTGCAGATTCTAGGGGCTAAGAGACAAGAGCCAAGAATGCGGGTGCCCCGGCAGAAGTAAACCCAGGCTCCACTCCTCCAGGGCTGGTCCGTGACGCGGGCCCGTGACCGGGGTTGAGCGCAGGGGAGGGGACTCGCCGGCGGTGGGGACTTGCCTGCAGCTGCCAACTCTTCGGGAGGCCCACCGTCGCTCCCTCCGCAGTGCCTACTGACCCCAGGTGACAGGCTTCCAGGACCCTTCCCAGCCTCCCTGGTTCACCTTCAACATGGAACCCAAGCCCCTGGTGGGACGGGGGCCCTCGGGTGCTCCGCCTGTGCAGTGCTGCCAGGCCTCATGTCGGGTGCACTCGTCGGCTCTGCCACAGGAACAGCCCGCAGATCCCGGGGTTCACCCCGGCACACCGTCACTTTCCAGGCACGTCCCCCGCTGGAGGCTGGGCACCCCGCCTGTTGCCACCATCCTGTCCAAGTGCCTTCTCTCCCCAGGAACCAGCAGAGCAGCAGCACTGAGCGTGGGCTTGTTTTGTGGCCAAGAGAGAGAACTGCGGCAGAACTGGCTGGAAAGTGCGATTCTCTGAAGCGCCTGGAACTGGCACGGCCGCCTGCTGACGTGCGCTTGCTCCAGTTAGCCACACGCTCAAACCCGAGACGGAGGCGGAGAGGGGCCCCCCATCTGGGACAGGCACAGCCCCGGTGTGGGCAGGGCCGCGTGAGTGCCCCGCGGGGCCAGAGCCAGACCGAGAACAATGCCCGGATCTGTTGTCGAGGCTGCTGGGCCGGCGTGTGACTTCACAAGGACGGCGAGGCTCTGGACAGACGCCTCGGAGCCCTAAATCCAGCTCCTGTCCTGGCGGAGACGCAGAGGGAGACACGTCTGGTTTCCCCCGGGGAGGCCGGGGCCAGCCTGCCGGCGATGAGGCCAAGTCTGGCCCGGGTCCAGCACCCTGGGTTCCCGGGCTCCTGCCTCAGCTCTGTCTCCGGTACTGTGAGCTGTCCCCACATGTTCGACGTCATCTTCTGACTTGGAGACTCCGGTGCTTCTAAATTCCACTTTCGGCCGACTCGGAAAGAGTGCCCTTGCAGCTGCCGGCGCTGTGGTTGGAGCCAGGCAACCGGCGCAGGACTCGGCCTGAGAGGCCCGGGCCCCGAGGCTCCCAAGTGGGCGAGGACAGGCCGAGTGGAGGAACTGCGTCTGTTTCTTTGATGTTAACTAATTAATTGGCTGGTTGATTGATTAACCGCTTAACCAGTTAATTTATTATTGCAAGAACAGTTAACGTGAGTCCGTTTCCCCGACTTCAGAGGGATTATAGAAATGATCGTGTTTGCTCGCTTTCCACAGGCGGACTTTTGGATTAGCCTGATGTTTCCTCAGTGTGTCTGCTTGTGGACCACGGGGCTCAGGCGGTGAAACTGTCCTTGACTTTCAGACTCGGGAGTTTGACGTGGTGCTTCTAACCACTGCGGCGACAGTGAATTCTTAGAGTAAAACTCGAAGTGGGAGGAAAATCCGATTTCACTGCAGAGCAATCGGGAATTTCCCTCTCCAGAAATCGCAGGGATTTCCAGCAGAGGGAAAAGCCCATTGCGGATGAGGTGCAAGGCGCCCTCCTGTGATTACGTCTCCTTACTGGGTGGTGCGCAGCCTGGTGAATAAGCCCCGGGATCCAGGCCGCCCGCGAAATGTCTGGCCAGGACGCTGACACCAGAGCTCTCTTCTCAGAGCGGGACTGCGCGGGGACATGGCCACTGACAGTGCCTGTCGGCTTCCTCAACCTTGGGTGTGAAAACCGGGCTCCCGGCCATTTCCCGACCCTTCTCCCATGTTTAGGGCCGCGCCTGGTGTCTGTGCTGAATGGAAGGAATAACTAAGCACATGAGCGAACAGAACCCCAGTCTGGTTCCAGTTCGTAGAGGGGGGCAGCGGCCGGGTCCCTGCCCTTGTGCCGGCATCTCCGTCTCTCCCACGGCGTGACTCCCCAGGACCGCTCTTCGCTGTTCTCCCCCATGCAAGGCAGCGACAACCTCCCTTTCTTACTCCATGTTGGTGCTTTGGGTGGAACCCAATATTTTTTAAAAAGAACCAGATCGAAATACCAAAGGAAAATGAAAAACAAAACAAATTTTCATACCTTGCCCTACAAAAGATTAAAAAAAAAAAGAAAAAAACCGTGCAGCTACTGCTTAGTGACGTTTTCCTGTGTTTTTTGTGCCAAACCCTGTGTGAGGTTCTGCCGACCAGAGGCGGGACCAGCCTCGTCCCCTGGGGGACAGACTGAGGCCGGGGGTGCTGGGGCTGCTGGGACTGGGAGCAACGGATGTGACTGCAGGGCTCATGCCTGGGAAGGGAGGGATTGCTGAATAAAATGGTCCTCGTTTATGTACCAAAGAGAGCGATTTAGCCCAAAATTTTCCTTTTGAAAAAACTTGTATTGAAATTATTGGGGTGGCCTTAGTTAATAAAAAATTACATAGGTTTCAGGGGTACTCTCTGTGACACGTCACCTGTATATTGCATCGTGCGCCCACCCCCCCAGTCACGTCTCCGCCCACCGCCATTTATTCTCCGTTTACCCTCTCCTACCTCCCCCGCCCCTTTTCCCTCTGGTCATCACCACACTGTTGTCTGTGCTGATAAGTTTTTTTCTTTGTTTAATCCCTTCACCTTTTTCACCCAGCCCCCCAGCCCTGCCCCTCTCACAGCTGTCAGTCTGGTCTCTGTCTCTGTGGGTCTGTTTCTGTTCTATTTTAGTTTTTTTGTTCTTTAGATGCCACACACGGGTGAGCGCGCACGGCTCTGTCTTGCTCAGACTGGCCCGTTTCACTTACATAATAAAATTGTCCTCCTGAAGATTCAGGGCCCTGCTTGTAGCCCCTTGGGTTGCACTTTCGCAGTCAAGTTGCCCGCGTTTTCTGCCCACGTCCCCAGCACTAGGCCTCCTGCCACCCACGCGTGCTCTGTTTCAGAACGGGTACAGCTCTTCTTTGTAATTGTTCTTCTGCCCCCCCACCCCCACGTGCTTCCCACCCCCCTCCAGGTAGGCTTCTCCAGAGGGCATGTCAGGTGGGGGGGTTTCCATCTTTAACTGTGACAGTGGCTGTCGATGTAGAAACCTAACCGCAAGTCCCGTTTCCCACTGTCTCTGTTTCCCTGTGAACCATCGAGTTCCCTTTGCCTTCTTGCTCCCCTACCCGCCGGCGGAGCCGCCTCTCAGAATCGGGGGTGTTCAGTGTGAACCGGGGTTAGCAAAAGTGCGTGTATAGTTGTGAGTGAGGGAAGCACAGTTTATTCTAATAGTCTTATTTATTGATAATAACATTATTTATTTGCATTACAACTGTGCACCTGCTTTTGCCCCACCCCGTATATGGACAATAACGTACTTATAACAAGGACGTTTTCCTCAGAAAAGAATTATGCAAACACACTTCAGATAATTAGGCTGTGTTTGTTCCCCACTGTTTGTATCCTCTTCTAACAAACACACAGTGCATCGGGGGGTGGCGAGCTTTCTCCAGAAGCGAGCAGGTTTGTTTTAAGTGCTGCAATTATGTCAATTATGTCAATTTTGTCATGAAACCATCCATTGCGACTCCCCGTCAAACGTGCTCTGTTTCCTTAGATGTGCAGACGATGAATGGCCAAGGCCGGCGGAGGCGTTGTTGTGGGTCTGACACCTGAGGTGTGATTCCCAGGAAACCCCGCGGGCAGAGAGCCTCGGCACGCCCCACCTTCCGCAAGGGGTACCAGGGATGGCGCGCAACTGCCTGATGTTCAGATGAGGTGCCGACGATTTACCAACTTCACCCTCCGTCCGTGGATGGCTCATTTAAAAATAGGTGCCGAATGCTCTCCATGAGCCAACCGTGTTTCCATGTGTTGGGGGCTCCCAGCGAATAAAACCGACAGGCAGCCCGCCTGTGGGAGCTCACGCTCACGCGTTAGGCATCAAAAACGCGCGTGGTAATATTTAAGCCTTAAGTAGTTCAAAAGTATCGGAGCCTAGACTGACCTGTTAAGCGTCCTAGACACGTGTCTAAGCCCCGTCAGCTGCCTTTCTTGACAAACAGTTTCTTGCTGTCTTTCTGTCTCCCTTCTATACCGTATTTGCAAAGTCAGGAAACACAGGATAAAACTTCATTGAAACAATGTTAGTTACGTTTTCAAATATAGGCTGGATGCTTTCAAGTGAGGTGACTTCCGTCTAGATGCACCGCAATGGGCCCGATGGTGAGTCCTGATGAAATACCTCTCGTTGCCTCTCCTTTCTGTCTGCTTGTGTGTTGGCGGCCAAGATGGTGGGCTCTGAAGCAACGGAACGCTGCTGACGGCCCCCAGATTCCGGAAGGGCAGAGCCACAGAAGTACTATATTTTTCAGGGGTCTGAAGTTTGAAGAAATACCGCCCGACCAGGTGTCCTGACTTTAGGGGATACCCTGTGTTTTACGTCTATGCCCACTTCCTGATGCTTCAAACGTTTCTCTAGGATGCTTCTAGCAAGGAGGTGGAGCGAGGCAGATATTTCTAGAACTCCACGAAGTTACCGCGATGGAAGCAGTGGGGGCTCCTCACGGACAGAGGAAGGAAGCCTACCTCTCATTCCGTATCGGCCGCAAAGCACACCCAGATCACAGCACACGGCCCCCTCGGCGTCTGCTGGGCAGCGAGGGGTTGGCTCCAGCATCACGCGGCTCCCTGTGAGCTTGGGAAGGTGGAGGGGCCCTGCTGCTGCCCACCTGTGCGGTGTTTCTGCCCGTATTTACCGCCCCTGCTGGGTCCGGTTCATTATTCACGACAATTTTTTCAGGCTTTACTGACAGAAAATTAGAAAGTCAGGTGGTCCCTCTCTTCAATGAGCCGTTGTCTGAAAAGAGTGAGAAATGCAGGAATTGTGGGGTGAACAAGGGTGGTACCCTATCAGTAGTTATTAGGATTTCATGGCTTGTAATTCAGGTGCTCGAAAAAGCATAAGTGCTGTAAACGAGGGTGGTTTCCAGAACTCACAGCCACGTTGGGTTTTTCTGTTTTCATGGTGGAAAAGTATAAATCAATTTTGTTAAAGGTGGTGGGTTAAAAGTCAGGAAGATTAGGCCTAGAATGTTCTGAGTTTGTAACGCATTGTTCCTCGGGAGCCGTCTCGTGGGGCCCTGTGAGCGGAAAGGAGCTCGACCAAGGCCCCGGGTCGGGCCAAAGCAGCCCGTCCAGCCCGAGCCCGAGCACCCGCAAAGGGCCCCGATTCCACGCCGCCGTCCGGCAGGAAAGCCGAAACATTATTTTTATAGCCAAGTGGTTAAATAGCAGTGGTTTGCTTCCTACCCTCTGGTGTGGTTGGAAACACATTAGATTAAAGCCCAGGTGATGCTGATGACAATTTCTGACCTGCCGGCTCGGAGTGGGTGGCTTCTCCCCACGCCCTTCCCCAGGGAGACAGGAACAAGGGCAGCAGAGCAGGCAAGCCCAGGCCCCACGCGGGCCACCTCTGTAATTTTGGTGGCCCTAGAAACTGGACTGTCAGCCTTCATCACCTGTGTCGGTGTCCTGTGCGCGGGAGGCCCCACTGCTCAGCTGCTGGCCCGGCCGTGTCCCTGCAGACAGCTCGGACCTGCCGGGGTGGCCGAGGCCAGAGCCCGGGGGCTGAGAGGACTGACCCCAGAGAGGCACGTGTTCCTGCCGTCCTCAGCACCGGCCAGACCCAGCTCTGTTGCAGACCCGCGTCGCCCTTCCAGCAGGCAAACGTCAGCGAACCGCCAGCTCCGTGCCCAAACCCTCAGCCACCTGCACCGCGTCCCAGCAGGTGCGTGTCAGCCGTTCAAGCTCATTCCCAGCTGTTCCCTGAGCCCCGCGCCATCAGCACCGGGATCCAAGTCCAGGGCAGCTGTGCGAACATTTTTTCCACCCTCCAAATGCCAACCCGTGAGGGCCGCTGTAAGCCATGGCTGTTTCACGGGCCAGAAAGCCCGGGTTAAAATCCGTTGCCCAAAGTGACAGCTGAGAGGGACAGGGACAGACAGAGCTGCCTGGAGGGCTTTCCTCCTTCACGCCGGACAGTGGCAGTCAACCAGGGACGACGGGCACAGGACTCTGATCTCAAATGCTGTATTTTCCACATAGGAACTAAAGGTATTTTTAAATAGATATCAGTTTACTTAAATGTTATGATAAGACTGCTATTAAAGGTTGTATCATGTTGCTACACCGGAGCAATTGTACATTATAAAGATACAATGATGTTGTGACCATCAAATGCTTTTGCAAAATGTTCCGTGAATATGCCTAAAATTCATTATTTCTAACTCACTCAAATTTTGTGTTCATAAGAAACAGTTTAAGAAAGAGAAAATGTACCACACAGTTTTATTTAATGCCCTTAATGATGGTGAGGAAAGGCGCTGACATCTATTAAGAGCTAATGTGTGCAGTCTGCCCTGTTCACTGCAATGTATCTGTTCACCGAACATTTGGCCTTAAGAGAAATAATTACGTCATAGGTTTGTCAGGAGGCTTTATCTTTTCCCCCAGGTTTATTTAATGATTGACGTGTATTGTGGAGTGTTTACCACAACAGGTCTAGTCAGCATCTAGCACCTCATATAGATACAATAAAAAAAAAAAGAAAGAAAAATAACTGTCCCCTAACAAGAACTCTCAGCGTCTCCTCACTGAACGCCGCCCCGCATTCGCCATGGCCATTAGGGTGCACGTCACACCCTCGTACTTACTTCTACTGCAACCTGGGTTCGTTGGAGGGAGGGCTTTCGGACCGATGTTCGCTGGGAAGCGTGGGAGGGGATGACCACTGGGGACTGGTGAGTTTTACAAACGAGGCAGCTGAAGCCAAGTGAAGTGCGTCTTGCTCAAAGCTACTCAGAGCGGGCAGAGTCCGAAACCCAGGTTTTCAGAGTTCAAGTCGTCCGCAGGTTTCAGCCAACCCCGGCTGCTTTTCTAAAGGAAACAAAATGTCTCCACCTGGTAGCTTTGCAAAATTTACGCAGCAGCGTTGATTGGAGGTAGGCCGGTCTCAAGGCCGTGCTTCTGCAGAAAAGAACTGTGAGGTGCTTCTTAGAAATATTTTTTCCATCCAAAACACCAAGCACGTCACCATAGAAGACGGGCGCATGGAAAATCAGCCTATGAAGAGATGTGCAAGCTTATGGGTCATCAGAGAAAGGCAAAAGCAATGAGACACCGTTACATGTTTATCAGAAAGGCCCAAATCCAGGCGCCGATAACACCAAGTGCAGGCGAGGATGCGGGGCACCAGGAAGCTCAGCACTGCCGGCGGGGACACAACCCGGCACGGACACTTGGCGAGGGAGCTTGCCGGTTTCTTACAAAGCCAGACACACTCTTATACGATCCAGCTTTGTGCCCCTTAGTGTTTTTCAAAGGAGTTAAAAGCATGCCCACACAAAACCTGCGTGTGGGCATTTATAGCAACTTCATTCAGAATTGCCAAAACCTGGGGGCTTCAGTAGGTGACGGGTGAACCATGGTGCGTCCAGAATTGGACTCAGTGCTTAAAAAAAAAGAGCTACCGAGCCATGAAAACACACGGAGTAAACTTAAACGCACGTTACCAATGGAAAGAAGCCAATCTTCCAACACTCTGGAAAAAGGCAAAACTATGGAGACAGTAAAAAGATCAGTGGTTGCCAGAGTTTAGGGGTCCAACGGGAGGGATAGGTGGACCACAGAGAAGTTTTAGGACAGTGGAAATGTTCTACATGATACTATGAGAGTGAATACATGTCCTTATATATTTGCTCTAATCCACAGAATATACACCAAGACTGAACCCTGATGGTAACTGCGGACGTCGGGCGGTGGGTGATTTTGTGTCCGTGTAGGCTGGCCATAAAGTGTATTAAAATCTGTGTTTAAAAATAAATAACATCAGAAATTACAGAGTTATTTGCATGTTACACTTAAAATTCACATTTTAAATTGATTGTACACGTGAAAAATGGGAATCACTTTTTCATGTGTTCGGAATGTCCACACGAGGATTTCTTGCACTTCAGAGTCTGCGCTAAGAAGGCGTGGGGGTGTTGGTAGTGACCTCTGCATGGGCCTCGAGCGGAAATGATTTTAGAATCTCCCAACAAAAGAGACCTCGCTGTGCGTCTCTATCTGTTTCTTACAGCTCTACACTTCTTGAGTTAAATAAAAATTTAAAAAATGTCCAATGTTATTTTATGCAGCATCCAATTAGACATTTCCCCTTTACCAGATAATGATTCTTGTTCATAAAATGAAAATAATCCGTGAAAAGTAGAATATGCAGGGTCCAGCACAAATAATGTCCCCTTTTGATTACAAGATCTTTCATTAAAAAATCATAAGCGTGCCATTCTGTAACATGACAGTATCACACTCGAGTGCACCATGTGACATTTAAGGTGAAATGTTCACATTAAAACTATAAATCGTTATACCCATCTCACTACCCTACCAACCACACTCAAGCAGGCGTTACTTCTGCCGGGCTCTATATTATTAAATGATTCTTTTTTCCAGTAGAATTTTTGTCCTTTGGTCACATGAACTTCTAATCTGTGTAGTCAGCAAATTTTATGTAGCTCACCTTTCGTATGTTGTATTCACAGACATTAAATTCGCTATTAACGTTTTCTCTTTTCAGCTTATTCACTATTAGGTACAGTAATACTGAATTTTTACTCACAAGAGGAAGGGCTTATTTCCTCATTTTCATCATAGTTTCCAAAGTGCTTTTTTTGGATGATTTCATTTCTTCTTCCAAGAAGAGCATTAGCTAACTTTCCCTTAGCAAGCGTTCTGATGTTTCGTTTACCGCTCAGCTTTGTTGCGGTGGGTCAGGGTCAGCAAAGACAAACGTGCTTTGTCCCATCCCGGGTCCTAGGAGTGCGGGCTTCCAGCCAGGCTCTTGAAACAATGTAATTTATATCTGCCTCTCCTCTGATTAAAAGGCAATTTGTAGTGAGTTTTTATTTTTTTTAAGGTTTTATTTGCTTAACTTTTAGAGAGAGGGGAAGGGAGGGGGAAAGAGAGGGAGAGAAACGGTGTGACTGATCTGCTGCCCCCGGCGCGCGCCCTGACCGGGGACTGAGGCTGCAGCCCGGGCGGGGGGTCCCGCCTGCGACTTTCCGCCTTGTGCGGTGACACCCCACAAACTGGGCTGCAGCAGGAAGGGAAACGTGCAGGGAGCGTTAGAACTAAACTGCCTGCTCCGCGCATACTAGGGCTAGAATTTCTATTTATTTTCATGTCGAACATCAACATTTCTAAGCTTTCAAATTTTTCCTATCATCTGATTCTTTGTCCAGCGAAGAATGAAACCAAGAAATCAGAAGCTGTTTTTTAAAAATTATTCAGTGATAACAATATCTACTTTTCCCTAGTTTTTATGTAATGAGATAGAAGATATTTTAGTACCTTATTATAGTTGGTGTCCTCAAAAATGTTTAACTTTAACCACTCAAAATTCACCCAGAAAATGATATTTAAAGGTTGCCTTTGCGATCGGGGTTCTGCACAAGGATCCGTCTTCCATCCCTTAGGATCCCAAATGATTTCCATCCCTTAGAATCCTGCCTCTTTCTGTCGTAAAAGTGCCATATTTTCATGTTTAGGAAATGCAAAATGTTAAGACGTGCTAACACAGGGAAGAAAACTTTTTTAAAAAGGCAGCACCAGGCATTAGCCGGCTTCCGCCTCCAGGCTCGCGTTCCCGCGGCCCCGCGCACGCTCTGCGGTCGCTTAGCAACAGGCTGGGCGCGCGGAGCGGCGTCAGGTGCAGCAGCGCCGCGGGGAGCGGCTCCCTTACACCTGTTTCTTGCCCTGATAGCGTGTAGGGCGGCCTCCCCCGGCGCGCCCCGCCGGCTCCGGGTCTGGGCCTGGCCTGCACCTGGGTGACGGGGGCCCCCAGGCTGGCCGGTGCCCGTCCGCTCCAGCCGCGGGGGCAGCGGGAGCGGGAAGCTGGCAGGAGGAGCTAAGGCGGGGCTGGCGCATGGACACCCGCCGCAGCGCGCCCGCCCTTGCCGGCGCTGGCTTCCTCCCGCGTCTCTCTCAGGCTCTCAGCTGGGCCCTGGGGATCTGCCGCCTGCCGCCCTGTGAGCCGCAGGGCTGCTCTCCACCTTCGTTAACGGCCTGTTCCCCAGACTCTGCTCAGGCCCCGACTGGGAGGGCGGTCGGCTTCCCGCTGGCTCTCCGAGTGGTGCGCGGCGGCCTTGGCAGAGGCCGCCGGGCCCCAGGGTGTTTACTTTGTTCATGGAGCCGCGGGCGACCACCCCCTGCCCTGAAGCCTTGTCAGGGGGGCAGCGCAGCCACAACCCACAGACGGCAACCTTCGGCCGCAACCAAAGCGCGGGGCGTGCGCGAGAAAGTGTGCGTGCGAGAGAGCGTTGAGTCGAGTGTCGTATGTGCGTCCGTGACCATGTGTGTCACTGAGTGTATGTTGTGTGTCAGTGAGTGTGCATGTGTGAATGTGAGTTGAGCGTGCACGTGTGCGTGTGTATGTGGGTGTGAGTGTGCGCGCACATGTGATCATTGTGTGCTTTCATGAATTCCATAGGAGAACGTGTTAGCAGTGCAGTTGCTGGGTGCAAGGTTAAACACACTTTTTAGCTTTGACAGAATTTGCCGGACGGCTATCGAAAAACTTTACCTAAATTTACATCCTCCCTGTGCTTTTGACAACTGCAGGTTATGGAACATTGAATTTTTTTTTTGCCCTTTTCATAGATAAAAATGGCACCTCTTTTTCTCTTGGGCGTTTATATTTCTTTAATCATGAATCCAGCCAGGTGTCCGTTCATTCGTGTCTTGGGTATTCACATGTGCTCAGCCGATTTTTCTAGTGGGTTAATTTTTCCTTATTTGAAAGGACTATTTTTATATTAAGGAAGTAACCTCTTTGTCACATGTAGCAAATGTTATTTCCCAATTTTTCATTCCATGTGGATGTTTAAAAGTTCTTACAGAGGCAAATGGTGTCAGCTTTTCATAGCTTCCGGATTTTGTGTCAGGTTAAGAAATGCTTTTCTCACTCTGAGATAATAATTGTAAAAAAAAAATCCTGCCTGTCTTATGTATTTATTATTCTTTCTACACATGCAATTCTGGGCCATTAGGAATTAATTTGTGCATGGAAGAGGAGGTGTCCAGGTTTTTTTCAGATGGCTAGCTAGTTAATTGTTGGTGTCATTTGGAGATGCTTTGATCTGACAATGACATAATAATCAATACAGCATTTCATCATTCATATGCAATACACTTTATTGTGTAGTGAACTTTCAAAGGAATTTGGCGTTACTTCGATTCTCCTCATGTTCTTCCATTGGCTGGTTTCCACTCACGGCAGGAAGAGTTGTGGAAAGACCCGTGATCCCAGTACTCACGCCTGTGCGTCATCCCTGCCCTGCGAGTGCCGGCCGCACCCAGTGCCTTGCTTACAGCGAATGGGACACTGCATGCGATGGGGCGTGACATCAGTAGCTCGATGACAAAGCTGTGACTGCCATTCATCAGGACTTCTTCATTCCCGCACCCCCCACCCTTTGCTTGCTTTGTGGAAGCCACCTGCCACTCGCATGCCCGCCATGGGCAGGGCCTGTGGCCGGGCCATGTCGGCATCTCTAGCCGCAGCCCGTGAGGGGCCACCTCTTCCCAGCAGCCGAGTGAGCGAGCAAGGGAGCAGGCCCTTCCCCGGGTGAGACCTGAGGTGACGGCAGCCCGTGTGGCGCTTTGTGTCCTGGTGAGACAGCAGAGTTGGGACGCCCAGCCTAACCGCGTCCAGCTTCCTGACTCACAGCGACCACAAGATAAAAAACCTGTGCTTTGGGGAAGTTTGTTGCGCAACAGTGGGCAACGAAGGCACTCGTCCTGCCACACGATGTTTTAGTCCCCGTGGTTTTATTTGTATGTTCTAATACTTGATAAGAGAAGCCTTTTCTAACTATATTTCCTCCAGGTTTCCCCCGGGATATTCTGGTATACTTAATCTTCCAGATAAACTTAATACTGTTTTGTCAAATACCTCTCAAAGTCTTGTTTCTTTTTAAATTGATTTTTTGAAGGTTGAATAGACAATTTTACAGGTTTTAGTTTGCTTTGTAGAAATATTTACTCAACTTTTCTTTCATGTCTCCTCAGAAAAGTTGCAACATGTTCTTCACATTTGTTTGGCATGTTTACTCTCAAGGTGATTCCTAATTATTTGTTTTTGGTTTGCTATTATAAGATTTTATTTCTTTTTTCTGTTATTATGATTTGTATATAGGAAAACTATTCATTTTTGTAAATGGTATTTTAAGCCACCATTTTACTTAATCTCCTTACGCAGTCATATAATCTTGAAATAAT
Source organism: Mormoops blainvillei (assembly GCA_004026545.1). Taxonomy (NCBI): domain Eukaryota; kingdom Metazoa; phylum Chordata; class Mammalia; order Chiroptera; family Mormoopidae; genus Mormoops; species Mormoops blainvillei. The sequence continues at coordinate 2,345 of PVJD01001796.1, read as the reverse complement.
GAGAATTGCGCATCTTGGTCCTTTCCAATATGTGGACTCCTTATTTATTTTTCTTATTTGATTGCACTGGATTTTACTTGCAGAACAATTAATTATAGTAGTGGTGGTAGCGCTTTTGTTTTGTTTGTGAAATTTGAATGGAGAGTTGGAGCATTCGCCATTAAATTCGATGCTGGCTTTTGATATGATTAAATATAGGAACTGGCCTCTTTTGCTTTGTGTCAGGAATAGATGTTTGATTTTGTCATTTTTTTCCGCACTTTGAGATGTTACTTGATTTTTCTCATATAAACTATTAATACCACAAGTCTCATAGCAGATTCTCTAACATCCACAGCGCCGTTAATGAAGACGCAATACGCCACATGAGGAAGTGTTGCAGCTTGGACTTCTGTGTCAGCCAGGTTGGCTTTTATACAAAGCTTTTTAACAAATATCATTACACATAGATAACTTTTTCCTTTATTAACAATCAAATGGTTCACAAACAGAGAAACCTCTGCCTTTCAGGGACTCTAACATCTTCTGGTTTATCAACTCATCTTCAAACACTAGAACAGTCTTATGAAATAGCCATTATTATTACGCCCACTTTACCCACGAGGGACCGGAGACACAGCGAGATCGAATAACTGTCTAACCAAGAGGCAGAGCCAATGTCCTCACTCGGCAGGCGCGGCCACCAGGCAGCCCCCACGCAGCCGCCCCGCCCTGCCTGAGCCGGGGGGCTGCCCGGGCTCCCCGCACCGCGGGCCTGTTCTCCTGTGCTAGTTTCATGTAATTAGCATCTCACAGTGCATGTGTTCTATTCCAATTTCTCCTCATCACGTTTTCCAGATTCGTTCCCACGTGTGTCCCTAGTTTGTTCCTTTTTTTCGCTAAGTGGCGCCCCACGGTGTGGACCGACCGCCATCTGTTCATTCATTCGGCATTTCATGGGCATTTCGGTGTTTCCAGTTTTTGCTACGAACAGCGGGACACATGCGTTTTGTGAACAGATGTTTTTATTGCTCTGGGGTAAATGAGAAAATGTAAAACATGTTTTTGCTTACATCAGTACCTTGCTGTCATGAAGCTACAGAAGCATGATATTAGTCAGGTATATATCCAAAATGATTTATTAATTTCCAGATTCACCAAGCCACCATCCTGTTAAATTTCTCCTGTAAAAACATATAAGGTGTTGCTGGAATTTTTAAGTAACTGTGTCAGGCTTTGTTATTTTTCATCCATTGATTGTGTTTTTCATTCAGTTTGCGGTCTTTTTGGCTCTTGGTGTGACTAGTAATTTTTGATTAAAGCCTGGACCCTTAAAACACATTTATCAAACAACAAAAAATTCATAGCTGCTTGTTTACAGCTGTTTCCCACTTGGGCCCCGAGCCCCCGGGGGCCACCAGCCTGTTCTCTGCCTCTGTGTGCAGCTTTCAGCACAAGTTTCATCGAAAAAGGGTCATATAATATCTTGTCACCTGTGTCTAATTACTTTTACTTAGCATATAATGTTTTTGAGGTTTCTCAATGTTTTCCATGTATCAGTAGTTCATTCCTTTATTGGTAAACAGTATTTACCAATAAAATACCAACTTTGTTTATCCATTTACCATTGAAGGACATTTAGGTTATTTCCAGTGTTTGGCTTTTATGAATAATTCTGCTATAAATATTTACACAGAAGTATTCATTTCTTTTGAGTAAATACGTAAGGTGGAGTATCTGGGCTTATGGTTAAGTGTGTGCCTAAATTATTAAGAAATTGCCAACTGTTTTCCATAGTAGCTGGAGCATTTCACATGGTGACCAGTGCACGTGAGGGTCTGTTTCCCAAACTCCAGAGCCCGTGACACAGCGGCGAGCGACCCGCACGCCTCCCCCACCCCTCCCCCTGGCCCGCCCCCACCCCATCGCGCACGTGCACACACGCTGGCGGGTTCAGCTGTCACTCGCCGGGTCTGATGTTGGGGGAGGGCGGGGTGCGTCTCCTTGCACGCAGCTGCCACTTCCCTGCACATTGGGCTGGACCGGTGTGGCCCGTTGTGTCCCCGACGCAGCGTTTCCTTATGTTCCAAGTGCTCTACTTTGGACGTAGTTTTCTGCCGTCGTCCCACCGGCAACCTTATAATCGCATTCGCAGGGTTCGTCTACCTGAAAGAAAGGGTCACTGACTTCTGTCCAGGTGACATGCAACTGTGGAAACTGCTGTGATTTCTGAAATCACGTGGATCGGCTGCCGTTTGCTCATGTGTCACATCCTTTAAGTCAAGTCCGAAGACCGTCAGCCTTCTTTAGACATGTGCGGTGTGTCGTGAGCGGGCTGCCATCTGCAATCTTCTGTCCCCAAGTGA
>PVJD01001795.1:0-239911 GCA_004026545.1 Mormoops blainvillei | reverse complement strand
CTTCCCTTCCCTTCCCTTCCCTTCCCTTCCCTTCCCTTCCCTTCCCAACTTCCTTTCCTTTTCTAAGGCAAAAACCCAGTTACAAAGTGCTTGCACATCTCAGGTGAACAGTGGGAATGAGATTTCTGGTGATCCCAGCTCTGTTAGGGACTGGCAGTTTGTTTTGAAGAAAACACATGGCAGTTTCTGCTAAAGGTCTAGGAAGGTCTGGGGGATTTGCACTGTAAGTGAAAGAACCACAGAGTGAAGTGAATTAGGATAGGAGTGATTTATACTGATTTTTAATAGGGCTAATTAAAATTAAATAGTATTCTCAGATATGATACCAAAAGCAAAATAATAATAATAATAATAATAATAATAATAAGAAGAAGAAGAAGAAGAAGAAGAAGAAGCAGCAGCTATTTGGGTTGTACCCAAATTTTTTAAAACTACACCACTAACAAAGTGAAAAGCAATCCAAAGAATGGGAGAATATATTTGCAAATCATATATTTGATGAGTAACTTGTATCCAGGATATAAAAGGAACTCTTACAACTTAATAATAAAAAAAAAACCTAACCCAATTTTTTAATATTAGCATAGGATTTCACTAGATAGTTATTTTTTCAAAGAAGGTGTTTGATAAGATCAGTAAGTCCAGGAAAAGATGTTCATCATCACCAATGATTAGGAAAATGAAAATTAAACCACAAATCCACTAGGATGGTTATAATCAGAAAGGAAGACAATAACAAGCTTTGGCGAGGACATAGAGAAAATAGAACCCTGTACGTTGCTGGTGGGATTGTCGAGTGGTACGTCCACTGTAGAAAACAACAACCTCTCAAAGTGCTACACAGAAGGTCACCATATGACTCACCAATTCTGTCCCTTGCCATATAGTTAAGAGAAATGAAAATATATATCTATATTAAATTTGTACAAAAGTGCTCAGAGCAACTTATTACTAATAGCCAGAAAAGAAGAAACAACCCAAATGCCTATTAACTAACTGATGGATGGAGAAATGAAAGGTAGTATACACATACAACAGGATGTTTTTCAACAATTTTTAAAAATAAAATACTGATACATGTTATGACATGGATAAGCCTTGGAAACATTATGCTGAGAGAAACCAATCACAAAAGATGTTGTATGATTCCATTTCTATAATATCCAGAATAGGCAAATCTACAGAAACAGAAAGAGATCAGTGATTACTTAGGGTAAGAGGAGAAATGATTGCTACTGGGTATGGGGTTTCTTTTTAGGGTGCTGAAATGTTATAACATTTATTGTAATAATTATACGGTTCTGTGAATACAGTAAAACAAAACTGAATTTTACACAGAAAAATTAAAAAGATTAACTTTATGCTATGTAAATTGTATCTTAATAAAGCTATTATAAAAAACAAATAGTAAATCGAATAACATGTAACATATACACTATTCAGTGATTATGTTTCTAGTACTTTGGAAAATGGGTAACAGCTTTATGGCAAAGGCATTAAGCCTCAAAAAGTACTACACGTGTGGCTCAGCTAAGAATCCATAAAAGTTTAAGTAAGGAAGAGACCACTGTATCCTTTGCTTATTTATTCATTCATACATTTCACTCATTCGTTGAATGTCTACTAAATGTGAGGCATGGCAGTAGTCATCTGGGATGCAGCCACAATAGACAGACATTATGCTGCTATAATGTGACCTGTAGCTCAGAGGTAAAGTCAAACTAATAACAAGTAATTCAACAAAGCCTGATAAATAAAACGGTAAGGAATAGAGCAAGGGTAGTCAGACATATTTTGTTTATATAGCCCCTAAAAGAATTTTGATAAACTCTGTACTCTCCACACTTTCTTAAGTTAACATATGAATATTTTTGTTATCAGGATAAATTCATATGCCTTATTTATAGTAGCCAAAAATGATTGATTATAAGATGAAATAATATTAATGAATATAACTGAGATAAAAATTTCATGATATGATTTGATAAAATAGGTTTCAACAATGTATTAAATCAAGCACATAATCTCTGAAATATATTATGCAGCAGCTTTACTCATGTGTTCTATATAATATGCTTTGAAAAATGTGGCAGTCCTTCTTTCAGGGCATTCCAACATTTCAGCTTCACTAACCAACAACTTCAGCTGTATGCAGTTGGTGCATCCCAAATAAGCTAAAACATTTTCCTAAGAGCAAGTCTCATTCCTCCCTCATGAAAAAGACAGGACAAAACAAGAAACTCTGTGAATGTATGTTCCCAAAGTTAAATATTAAAATGTACTTTCTTTATGCCACTATTTCAATTTCTCCTTTTTGCTGCCCTGGTGTATTTTACAAATTGATGAAATCACAGTAAGATTTGGTATGGGTGAGTTTTGTTTGTTTATTACTTATTTGTTTATTATTGGTAAATTGGAAGAGAGAACATTATTAATTTAATGTTGGTTCTTTCTCAAGCATATCAGTTGCAGCAAAGATCATACCTGAAAACTGAAGATCTGGAAGTGACTTTTAAAACTCTTGGTGCAAATATATCAGTGGAAAGACTTTCTGTGTCACCATAGGTTCATATATCACCACAGGTACTCAAACTACTGTTCTAGGATAGACTGGGGAGTTTCGGAGTTCTGTGGAATTACCAAAACTAAAGTGTAGATTACACTTTACACTTCTACACTTTGTGTAGAAACAAACAGGAAATGAGGAAAGAATTATAACTGTGGTAGAGTTTACATTTCTTGCAACCCACAGGTGTAGCATATATGAAGAAGGCATGGCCAAACTAGGATGCTACCATATATGCCAGGTTTTTAGGACTTTAAGGACTATAAATTAGAGGTGAGTCAGAGCATAAGCCTTATAAATTGTTATTTTAGAACTTCTGCTCTATCAGATTATTTTTTTTTATATGGTCAGCATCCCAATTGGGAATTGAAGTCTGGAAAACAACAATATTCTTTTCCACTTAAATCAGGCTGTGCTCAGGAGGATGGAGTAGATTGTTTCAAGATAGGTGCTGCTGATCTTTTCCCTCCCTCTATAAGCCAGCCGTTCTGCCTTTGAGAGATGGAGTCCGGACCTTCAACCCTTGGAATCCAGGTTGCCCTATAACTGAAATTAACACGGTGTGACTTCTGTAATTAGATCTGAAGGAATACTGCAGGCCCCTCCTAGGTCTCTTGGACCATGTACTCTGAGAAATGCTACCTTCCATGAAGAAAGTCCCTACCCTGAGATCTCTCCGTTGTTAGAAAGCCCAGCCTACCTAGATGCAAGGCCATGGAGGGGATGCCCAACTAGCACTCATCTCTTACAGCCATCGCAGATACCGATCACCAATGCCAATGTGTGGGAGTTCTGCCCCACATATTGAAGCGATACTTCAACACCAGCTTGTGTCTTATAATTCAACTCAAATTTATCACTTACTATCTGAGAATAGCAACAGATCCCACAGGTTAAAGGTTCCGTCCTACAAGATTTCCCTTCTCCCAACTTCAGTGGCCAATCACGAGTACAGGTTGTCACTTGTGCTTCTGACTCACTCTCTATAAGCTAGAAGTTTGTTCCCATGACCCCCTCCTTGGGTTCAATTAATTTGCTAGAATTGCTCACAGAACTCAGAGAAACATTTTACGTACTAGATTATCAGGTTGTTATAAAAGGAAATGACTCAACAACAGTCAGATAGAAGGGACGCTTAGGGCAAGGCGGGGAATGTTCATTCTCTCTGAGTGCATCACTTTCTCACATCTCGATTTGTTCAACAATCCAGAAGTTTTTCTGAGCCCAGTCCTTTGGGGTTTTTTATGGAGGCTTCAATACATAGGCATGGTTGATTAAATTATCGGCCATTGGTGTTTAAATCGACCTCTAGCCCCACTTACTCAAAGTGATCGCCTTCCTTACTGAGGCTGGCACAAGCCGTCCTGCTTGCTCACTGCCTCCTCCCATCCCTTCTCCACGGAGCAGCAAGCTTAATTCATATAAACATTAGCGCCGTTGTTACTAACCAGCTTAAAACACTTCGGAGGCCTCCCACTGCCATAGAATAAACGCCAGTCTACTTACCATGGCTCACAAAGCCTGGCCTTCTCTGAGCTCCTTCGCCATGAAGCTTAGCTCCCACAGGGGGCTTTGGGATTGCCGTTCCTGCTGCTGGTTCTGGTGCAAGCTCTGGTGTGGCTCTTTTCTCCTCTGCCTTTGGGCCTCAGGTTAACATCACTGCTCTAGAGCCAACTTTTCTGGCCACTGTATCTAAAGTAGCTGCTCACCATTCTCTTATTCTTTATCATGATACCCAGTTTACAACCTTCACAGTGATGGTTCAATTGTGTTATGAATTATCTGCTTATTGTTCATCTTCCTCACTATGATCTAGGGGAACAAAAACCTGCTTTGTCTTTTTTATGTTTTATTCTTAGCGTTAAACACTGCACCTGGCAGGGAGTGGGTATTCCATAACTTTCTGCAGAGGAACAGAATAGATGAAAAATAGATTCATTGGGGCTATGTACAGAAAGTCATTTAAAAACAGATTGCATGTCCTCTTAGGGGTTACTATTTGTCACCTTGACACTAAAAGGACATACAAGACAACTTTTAAAAAAGATAAATTCAAATGAAACAGTGAACATAAAATTTTCAATTCAGAACTGAGGAATTTCTATAAATGGAGGACAAAGGAAGGTCTTTCAATATCAAATTTTTATTTGACATAGAGCATGTACTCAGACCCATACTAGTCATTTGAATGAACGAAAAGAACATTTTAGGCATTGTATTTGATTTATAAGAGCTTAGCATCTACTCAATGAGGCATATATATGTATGTAAATGCCCGTGTATAGCCCAGAAAGTAGTCACATTTGCATGCTAAAGAACAAGGAAGAGTCATACTTTTCTTCAAAGGCCTGCTTCCCTTCATGGAGTGAAGAAGAAAAGGGAAATGATTTTCTAGATTACCTTAGAAAAAAAAGATGGAACAAAGCTGAATAAACTTCTTACATTTTAAGTATATATTTAAAACAGCGTTTTATTACCATGAACCATTATATCTTAAGGGATACATTTGGAGACTATCTTTTAGAGATTTCCTAGGTACAAAGTTCTTTTTGGGATTTCCAAAATGAAGGGAATACACACACACACACACACACACACACACACACACACTGGGTGGAGCAAAAGTAGGTTTCCAGTTGTATGTGAAACACGGAGTTTATTCTTGTATTATTATTATCATTTATTAATTATTGCGTTATTTTCCACATGAACAACTGTAAACTTATGTTTGCCCCATGCTGTATTTTCTTTTGTATTGCCTCATATCACACAGCACAGTGCTAGGTGCAAAATAAGTCACCAATGCTTACATGTTGCCTAGTAAAACAATAAAAAATTTTAAAAGTAGTGGAAATGTTAGTAGATTGGAAATAAAAACATGTGTTTTAAGTTTGACTATACCCCTTAAATACTAGGTAACCTTGGACAAAAGGTCTGATCATTCATTTTATCAGCTATAAAATGAGATGGCTAAACTAAGTTATTTCTAATTTACAGTTCTATAACTAGGTGAAATCATACAAAAAAGCACGGGACTCTATGAACACTTATGACTTTTAAAGAAATTATCAATGTTCAAGGAAGTAAAATAAGCCTTTTTGGAGTCTTAGTGATTGACAAAAGGATAAAGAAATATGAGATGCAAAAAGAAAAAGAAAAAATAGATGTTCCCTGCTAAGAATAACAAGAAAATATTTAATTCTAGAATAAAGGGCAGACAGTTTACTCAGAGGCTTTGGTAAATCGAAAGAGATGCTTTAAGCAAAATAGAGCTTTGCACCATCCAAAACAGGCAACAAATGAAAATACATTGAATCTAACTCTGCCAAGAAAAATATCATGACTCAGATATTAAACACTGAAATTTAAATAGACAAAGAAAAGATTTCAAGAAAACCTGGCAAAATAAATCATCTCAGTTTTCATACAAAAAGTCATAGTTAATATGTCTTATTTTCTCTAAAGGCAGTCATCAATACTGCCTTATATTATGTCCAGTCCCTGGTTACTACCTATTGATAATTATCTAACAAATTGTGCCATGTTGACTCTTTCATTCTAAATATTATAGATTATTCATGTAACTGACCAACAGATTATCAAATTGTACTTGTAAATTTGGGCAATGAATGGATCCATTTAGGATCCTTGATAATACTAAGGATATCCTTCCCTTTGAGTTTTTAATTACTTTTTTATTTTAAGAAATTCAACTCGCCATTTGTTTTGAAAGGGATTATCTCTATTTTAATTGAGGTCTTCTTGTACATCCTAGGGATTCATTCCTCAATAGGGGGATTTATTTTGTTAATTCATTCTGGGAAATTCTCAGCCATTGTCTAGCTCTATTCTCTCTAGACTATCATTTTGGGATTTTGTTTAGATGCATGTTGGATATTCTTACCCTTTCCTCTATGTCTTTTAATTTCCCTTTCATATTTTCTTATTTTTTTCTCTTTCTCTGTTGCATTTTAGATATTTAAAAAATCTCTATCTCAGTTTCCTTTAGTAATTCTTTCTTCAGTTGTGTCCTATTTGTATTAGGTTATCTATTAAGATTCTAAATTTTATAACTGAATGTTTTAAAATCTAGAATTTCTATTTGGTTCTCTTTTAAATCTGGCAATTGATGGATTTTTGTTGCTTCCTCCAGATTATCCATTGGATATAGTAGGCATAGTCCCATAGCACATGACACTTAGGGACCTATAAAAATGTTTCACTTTATTTAAAATCAGAAGGAAAAATAGAGCACTTTTATGTTGAAGAAATTATTTTGATACAAATTATTAATATGTTTGTCTTTATACCAGCATAGTCATAAAATATGTTTATATGTGTGTATGTGTTTACACACACATATGTGGAAAAGGGAAAAAGTAAATAAATGCCCAGGGCCCACCAAAATTATAACATGTTATGACCTCCTCATATGATCTTCTAATTCTTTAAGAATATATCTTTTATTTCAATTTTGGATGGTTCTATGAAGTTCTAGTCTATTCAGTTCCTGCAATCTTTGCTTCAGATTCTATAGTTTATCATACTTGCTGATTCTTACTCATGGTGACTTACAACAACATGCTAAGTGAAAGAAGCCAATCACATAAGGCAGAATATATGATTCTGTTCATAAGAAGTATCCAGAATAGACAAATCTATACAGATAGAAATTAAATAAGTGGTTGGTTAGGGTGAGAGGAGAAATGACCGTTAATGATTACTGAGTTTCTTTGAGGGATGCTGAAAATGTTCTAAAATTAGATTATTTTGATGTTTAATTAACTCTATAAGTTTTACACTTTATTTTACATTTTATTTTCTATTAAAATGTAGTTGAAATACAATTATTAGTTTTTAAATACAAAAGGTTGAAATAGAAATATTAGTTCTCAGATGTACAGCATAGTGATTTGACGTTCCTATACTTTCAGATGTGATTACTACAATGAGTCTAGCAACCATCTGTCACATACAAAGTTAAGATATTATTGACTGTTTTATCACTTACTCGTTTCAGAGCTGGAAGTTTGTGTCTCTTATTCACCTTTTTGTACACATTGTCCCACCCCTGAGTTGTACATGTTAAATGTGTGAATTATCTGATATGTGAATTATACATCAATAAAGCAATTTTAAAAATAGAACGGGACTTCATTCATGTTTTCTCAAGGAAAAAACTTATAGTACATATTATACTTGATGAAATTTTAAATGATCAACTATTGAAATTTTTAAAAAATGACACCATCTATCACTATTTTTTTCAAAATTTTACTGGAGGACTTTGTCAGGAAGCTAAAGCCTTAAAGAATGAAAGGAAAATGAAACCAGTTATTATTATAAGATGATAAAATTATTTGCATATAAAATATAAAACAACCTCAGGTAAATTGTAATAATTAATGAGAGTTTTTCAAGGCTACTGGATACTAAGTCAACAAAATTCCTTTTTTATATATCAGCAATAAACAGAAAATATGATTTATATAAATGTGTGTGTGTGTGTGTGTGTGTGTGTGTGTGTGTGTGTGTATGGTCAAATATCTATAAATGGAAACTCCTGGCTTTTCTGGGTGATCCCACATCCGTAGCTCCAGGGGGAGGCCATTTGGCCTGTTGAAACGGAAGTGGTGGCCCTATGATATTGGAATCACCTTTGAGGTCATTTTTCCCTTCTTTTGAAGAATAGCATCCTTCAAAGCCAAATAGTTCTATCAGCCAGTCCTATCAACTCTAAGGAGTTTGGCAGTTTTTCTTCATTTTCTGGCCATGTCCCTGCTTGTATAATCCTATAATCAAGTCACAGCCAGTCAGAGCCTTAGTGTTCTCTTCAGGACATGCTGTCTCATTTTTTGCAATAGGGATAGGCTGAGCGTTTTTTAAACTTGAAGTTCTGATTCCTTTCTGCTTAACAGTTCCTTCTTCAATTAAGCTCTCTCTTCTTACATTTAACTCTAATCAGTCAGGAGAAATAACTTCTCCTTCAACACTTAGTTTAGAAATCTCCTCAAGTAAATATCTAATTCCATTGCTTACAAATTTTACCTCCCACAAAGCACTAGAATATAAGCACAACTTATCAAAATTCTTTGACACTTTGTAACAAGGATCATCTTTCTTTCAGTTTCCAGTAACATGTTCTTCATTTCTGTTTGAGACCTCAACAAATTGGCCTTTAAGGTCCATCATTCTACCAACATTCTGCTTAAGATTATTTACATATTATCTAAGAAGATAAAAACATTCTCCTCAGGTCTCCTCTTTCCCTTAATCCCCATATTTCTACTATGCACCTCAAAACTCCCCCAGCCTCTGTCCATTACCCAGTTCCAAAACCACTTCCACAATTTTAGGTATTTGTTACATCATCCCATGTCTAGTACCAAAATCTGTCAACTCTGGCTGCCGTAACAAAATACCATAGCCTGAGGCTTAAAAAAACAGGTATCTATTTTTCACAGTTTTGGGGACTGGAAATCCAAAATCAAGGCGGCAACTAGATAGGTTCCTTTTCTTTTTTACAAATTAAAAAGAATTCGATGACAGTTGACATTCACCATTACCTTAGTTTCAGGTGTACAGCATAATGGTTAGACATTGATCTAACTTTCGAAGGGACCTCCCCAATAAGAGTAGTAACCATCTAGCAACATACATAGTTACTACAAGACAGTATTATTGACTATATTTCCTATGCTATATTTAAATCTCAATTTGTACTTTTTAAAATATATATATTTAGTTATTATTAAGTATATTTTATTAATTATGCTATTACTGTTGTCCCTTTTTTCTCCCCTTTCTCCCCCATGCCCTGAACTCCCCTTCCCACCAGTATCACCGCCCCCCTTAGTTTATGCCCATGGGTCGTACATATAAGTTCTTTGGCTTCTTCATTTCCTATACTATTCTTAACCTCCCCCTGTCTATTTTGTACCTACCATTTATGCTTCTTATTCACTGTACCAATTTGTACTTCTTAATCCTTTTCCTTTTTTCACTCATTATTCCAGTCCCCCTTCTGTCAAAATGTTCTTTGTATCATCCTGGCTGGTGTAATTCAGTGGATTCAGTGCCAGCCTGCAAACCAAAATGTTGCCAGTTTGATTCCCTGTCAGGGCACATGCCTGGGTTGCAAACCAGGTCCCCAGCTGGGGGCGTGTGAGAGGCAACTGATAGGTATTTCTCTCCCTCCCTTTCTCCCTCCCTTCCCTTCTCTCCAAAACTAAATAAATAAAATCTTTTAAAAACACTCTCTGTATCTACGAGTTTGCTTCCCTTTTGTTTGTTTATTTTGTGTGGAAAGCAGAACCAGTAAAATGACATGAGTTTAGTCAAAGTAACATGAAGTATGCAAAACAAAGTGGAGTTACTCATGTCAACCAAAATGGCTGTCACTCGGCCATGACACATTGGTTCAAGAGGGAAACTACCCAAAAACAGACACATCTGGTGAGGAGACACACCTAAGATATCTATCTGCACATGTGATCCGAACAGCCATGTCTGCAGAGCAAGACCAACCATAGATAGGTTCCTGGGCAAATTCCCCACTTGGCATCAGGGGTGCCAAGACATTTATAAAAAAGACCCAGAAGGGTTGAGTACACCACTTTCAAGTTATAACTGAGGCAGGCTCCAGACCACTGCTGAGACAGCTGAGCTCCACACACCAGAGTGCTGCTCCATGGCACAAAGATCTCCCTTGGCATCAGCCACCGCAGGCTTTGCCCTGCTGAACTGAGGACTTTACCCCGGTACCCGTCTGGTCCAGAGATCCTTCCTTGCAAGACGCTGACAATCCCCTTGCCCACTGTGCTGTCTGCTGGACCTTCCCACTGAGACTCTGGGACTCAGGTTTGTTATCCCCCATTGATTGCTATACGTGTGTTATAATACTCTTAGACTGTTAGAGTGTGAGTAGGGTATTAATGTACATTGATGTTCTACTTTGAGTGAACCTGCTCTCAATAAAAGCTGAGGGAACAGCACAGTCACTGTGTGTGACTCTCGTCTTTTCCTCGGTGCTGGGCTGCTCAGCAGGCAGCGAGCCGAGCAGTTGCCCAGCTGACTTATAGGAAGGACTATATCACGAACATATACTCGTGACATTTTGATTTGTAGATTCCATATATAAGTAAAATCATATGGCATTTATGTTTCTCTATCTGACTTATTTCACATATCTGTCTATCCAAGTTGTTGCAAATGGTAAGAGTTCATCCCTTTTTTTGTGGGCAAATACTGTAATATTCCATTACATATACATAGATCTTATTTATCCAATCATCTGTCAATGGACACTTAGGTTACTTTTATATATTGGCCATTATATATAAAACTTCCTTCTTTGTCACTTGGTATAGCCTTTACTTTAAAGTCTATTTTGTCTAATATAAGCATTGCTACCTTTTTCATGAAACATCTTTTTCAATCCCTTTACTTTCAGTCTGTGGTGGTGTTTTATGATCTGAAGTATATCTGTGGTAGGCAGCATATGTATGAGTTTTGTTTTCTTCTCTATTCAACTACCCTATGTCTTTCAATCCATTTGCACTTACGGTAATTATTGATAGATATGTCTTTATTTTTTATAAATGTATTTTATTTTTTATGTATGTATTTTATTATTCATATTGTTTATCCTTTTTCCTTCTTCTTAAAGAAGTAATGCTGGTTTCGTGGTGAGTAACTCCTTTATCGTTTCATTATCTGGGAAATTCCTTTGATTATAGATGATAGCTTCACTGGGTAGAATAATTTTGGTCATAGGTTCTTGCTTTTCATCCTTTTGAATATTTTGTACTGGTCCCTTCTGCCCTGCAAAGTTTCTGTTGAGAAATATTATGGGAGCTCCCTTGTAGGTAACTAACTGCTTTTCTCTTGCTGCTTTTAAGATTCTCTCTTTGTCTTTAACTTTTGAGAGATTTTAGGAAAGCCCACAGCATATAGTTTAAGACCAGCAACTTGTGAGGAATGGCTGCCACACGTGGGCTCCCTGTTAGACTCTTTCATATCTGTGCCCCTTCCTACCCATCTCTACATGACTTCTTCCATATATTATTAGTTATATGGTTTCTGCTTAGCTTCACAAGTGTGACTTTTCTGTAATTTAGTTGGAATATTGATACAGTCATGGGAGGAGGTGAGCACAACATTTACTTACCCTGCCATCTTGACTAGAAGTGGTAGGGTTCTTTCTGAGGCCTGTTCTCTTGGACTGGAGATGGTAGTCTTCTTTCCGTTTGCTTACATGACCTTTTCTCAGTATATTTGTGTGGAGAAAGCATTCTCTCTTTTCTTTCTTAAAAGGTTTCCAATCCTATTGGATTACGGCTGCACTCTTATGACCTCATTTAATCAAATTACATCCTAAAGACTATGTCCAAATACAGTCACACTGGAGGCTAGGGCTTCAGCATATGAATTTTGAAGAAATGTGCAATCTATAACATATGATTATTGATCAAATAGTTTAATAATTAAAGACCACATTTCCCCTCAAATTCATTACAGACAATGAAGTCAAATTTAAAATATAAGCATATTTTAAAAATTTAATAATGGAGTGGAACTTAGCAAGCAAATTCTAAAACTTTGTGAAAATAACAGACCAATAATAGCCAAAACTTAAAAAGAAGAACATAGGAAGAGGTTCTCAACTTGATATCAAGACTTATTTTACATAAATGGCAATCAAGAAAATATGGCATTAGTGCAAGGATTGAAAATTGACAACTGAATAGTTACAGGTTCTAGATGTACATCTTCTCATTGGTGTACATTTAATTTATGACAAAGATAACATTGCAGAGCAATGGATAAAAAACAGGGTTTTTGGTTTTTTTCAATAAATGGTATGGGAACAACTGGATATCCATTTGAAAATATTGAATTTGACACCTACATCACATCATATAAATAAATCAACTTAAAGTATATTATAGGCCTAAATCTGGAAGGCATTTTCCTGCAAAGTTTCTATAACAGAATACCTTTTTATATCCTGTTTCAAAAAGACATCTTGAAAAGATCTCAAAAAGCAATAGCCATAAAAGATAGGTTGATAAGTCATACATCACAATTAGAGACTTTATTTGATAAAGTAAAATGAGGAAAATGAAAAAATAAACCACAAGTGAGGTAACATTGAAAGAAATAAAGAAACAAAAGATTGTGTGCAAACAGACATAGCACCTACACAGGTGTAAAAGAGAAAGATAAGCGACCTAGTCAAAAAAGAGCAAAAACTTAAATAGGTGCTTTACAAATGAGGAACTAACTCCAAATTTTTAATAAACATGTGAAATGTGATCAATTTTACTAGTAATCAGGTGAGTGAAAATTAAAACCACAATAAGATATTACAAGACACTCACCAGATCGCCAAAATAAAAAGATTGACAATACCATGTATTTCTAAGCCAGCAATTCTTCTTTTAGATTATATATCTAATATGAGGTGTACACATGGCCACGAGGGGACATGCACAAAGTGCCAATGGCAACACAGTTGTAACAGACCCAAACCGAAACAACCAAAATGTTCATCAATAGTAAAGCAGGTGTAAAAATTCTTCCATTTTCAGCAATGAAAATGCATGAACTAAAGCTACATAAATTAACATAGATAAATATTATAAATGTATTATTGGGGTAAAAAGAAAATTATAAAAGAATAATAGCGATGATTCCATTGCCTAAGCTTCCAAAATCTATAACAATTAAAATATGGTATTTAAGGATGCATATTTATGTGGTAAAAGTATAATGAAACTGAAGAATCCATTACTATAAAGGTCAGGAGTATGGTTTCATGTAGGAGAGGGGGAGGGATTTTAACTGGGGAGAGGTGCCTGAAGGACTTCTGTGGGCCTAGCACTGCTGTACTTGTTCGACGTGATAGTTGCACAATAACTTATTTAACTGCAAACTGTTAAGCTTTATATCAATGCTTAATGCATTTTTTTCTGGTTGTATATTTTATTTCCCAATAAAAAGTTTAAATGAGTCAAAAAACTAAGATTATCTTTTCCATTGTTTAGATGACTCCAGAAAATAGATGTCAATTATCTGTTAAATGTATGCATGCATGAAAGTATTTTCATATACAAAATTTTGACGTTGACTAAGCTACTATGTATAATCTTCCTTGGGTAGCTATCTGCTCATGACTGTTTTAAAAAAATCCTGAAAGAAGAAAAAAATATTCATCTAAATAGCTAATATGCATTTTTCCTCTGTCACACCTCTCACTATATAATAAATTAGATGAGATTCTCAGCTACCAAAACTACATTAAGATTCTAGTCCACATCTAGAGAATTGATTTAGAAGAGACTTAGAGAATTAATGACCTGCAGTTGTTGTGCATATTAAGTACAGGCCACTCTATTAGAGAAGAGATTAGGCAAATTGTTGCAGAGACATCAGGAGGAAAATAAAACCTTGTTCTTTTCTTCAGTTTGTGGATTCCACAGTTTGAGAGCTGCATCTATGTAAAATCTACATATACCTTGCTATTGAGAAGTAAAACCTTCTGCAAACTAAGTAGTTATATTACTGTTTAAAACATGATTTAACCAATCATCCTATGAAGTATAGACATCGGAGTGCTGTGTTAAGTACTGACTAAGTTATTATTAAATTTAGATTTAACTGTCATTTATAGGCTCCTCACTTTTTTCCAAGGTCGGTAACAATACTCTTTAATTCTTACAACTTTTATGATGGGAGTTTTACAGCCAGAAAAAGAAATTGAAAGAGATTAAATAAATTACCTGAGGTTATACAGCTAGTAAATGTTAGATATACGGGTTGAACAAAAGTGTTCTAACTCCTGTTGGAATGATTTTTCACTATTGTACCAGTTACAGGAAGAGTTAGCCTAGGTACAGTAATTGACAACCTCCTGTAGCTGACAACCTTTAAATCTAAGTGGCTTAAAGTAATAATATTCATTTTCATTATGCAATTCAACATTCTGGATGCCAAGCTGAGGAACAGGGCCATGCATCCACAATCACTGAGGAATCCTCCAGCTCCTATCGCCCCAACGCCAGTGAAGCCTTCCACTGGGTCCTTCGGCACCTGTGCACCATGCGAAAGGTGAGAAAGACATCAAGGATCCTATGGAAGAGTTTGACATTCTCCATTTGGAAATAGCCTACATATCTCTTATTGATATTCCAGTATCCAGAACTCATCAGCTGGACTCACCTTACCGCAATTACACTGAGACATGAAATCCTATAATATGCCCACAAAGAAGAGAGAGGGATTTTGTGAATTTCTATCTATAACCTGAGGCCTCTTTTCTTGGGACTATGGCCAGCCACATTTGTGTAACTGCTCATTGATTATGGATTTTTCACACCTGATATTTTGGCAACCATACTTCATTATTTTACTTTCAGCCAATATGCCAAATACTCACAGCTCTCATTTTCAGGTCCTTAGTGAAATGACAGTAGACAGTACTTTGGCTCGTACTATATATTAAGCACTTACTAGGTTATTTAGTAATTATTAACCACTTTTAGCTTTTCAACAAGTATACATGAAATAGGAACCATTATCACCTTTTGCAGATTAGGAAACTGAGGTACAGAATTCAAGTAACTTGCCTAATTGTCATATTTCTATTAAGTACAATAAGGAACAGCTCGATTTTTACAGTTGGTGTCACATTAATCCTTTTCTATATTTACTTTCCCTTGCCATAAATCATGTACTTTTCCATCTTTTACATATTATTACTTAGTCATTTTGTCTTTTCACACCTTTTTTTTTTTAAGGATGAGGAAAGTGGTAGATAGCCATTGGGAAGTTGAATGAGGGTAGCAAAGATTATTGTGTGGAAGGGAGCTAAATCAATACCCAGTCAGAGAATAGGACCAGGCTTAACCCCGGTGAGGTCGCACAGAGAAGGAGAAAAGGGTGATACCTAAAAAAACCCTTTATTTCTGTCTCATAATTTTAACTGGAAGGTTGACTTTACATTACTTATGAACAAAATATAATATTTTTATCATTAGCATGCTAATTTGATGAAATGAAATTTAAGCTTTAATTTGCTTATAAACCTGAAGTGAGTTGTTATTTATTTCTACAGAGCAAAGATTTGCTTCTTATTCTGGAAATTGTGACTCTCCATATTTTGTCCCAAGCACCCTTGTTCACCTTGATGACTCTCTTAACCTGAGTTTCTCGTTCTGTAGCCAAGATAAGCTACTCACTCTTTCCCCTTTCCCCCGCTATGGCTCCACCTCACTCGCTATTTCCTCAGCATAGCATTACTTCTCTCTGCCCCACTCACAAATGTCCAAAAGCTGCCTAATTTCTAAGACCAAGCCTACACGCCATGTCCACGAAATCTCCCCCATCTGGAATTAGATTTTTCTCCTTTGGACCCTCATAGCACTTGATTCGAATCTCTGTTAAGGCTCATATGGTTTTTCAGTTTCTTATTTTAGATTCATATTAACGTATAGCACATGTGCAACATATTTAATGATGAATACGTGGTTTGCAAACTGCATTACATGAAGCATCAGTATACTGTGAGAATGATGTATTTTGAAAAAGAATTCTGATTATTTATCTTTGGGAAATTGTACTTTTTCCTTAGTATGTATTTCTTGGAACCCCGCAACATTCAAGAACTTATTTAGAATATAAAGTGTTTGAAAGCTTGTTAACTTTGGAAATCACATTTTAATAACTAGGACCTTTTAATCTTGTGGTGTATTGGTGTTCCATGGAACACGCTTAATGCTCATGTCCAATGAGCATTGGTTTTACCACTGTCTTAGCTCAGTGGAAGGATTTTTGTTAGCTCTACTAAATCCCATTTTCCCTGGTTGTGGGAATTCATTCCTTCCTATCACTGCCATTTTCCTTGGCTCCATTTTCTGTCCTGTGTTTTGGAAAGGAGCCTTCTCCACAGGGGAAGGATATGGTGAAGGAAGGTGGGGGCATAGGTGATCACAGTGATTGATGAGCTACAGCCTGAGCCGGTTGGCAGTGTTGATCAAATGGCAAGGAGAACAACTCATTTAACTCCTTGTCTTAGGCATAAAGAAGCGAGGTTCTCAAGTTGCTTAACAACTCCACTGGCTCTCTGGGGCTGGTTACTAACTGTGCCTGTGGGGCAGAGCTCAGAAGGCTGTCCTTATTGCCTCCATTTCAGTTCATGCAGTCCTTGGCCGCAGTCTCTCACCCAGCCTATAGATCCTTTGCCTAGT
Organism: Mormoops blainvillei; assembly: GCA_004026545.1. Lineage (NCBI taxonomy): Eukaryota > Metazoa > Chordata > Mammalia > Chiroptera > Mormoopidae > Mormoops > Mormoops blainvillei. The sequence continues at coordinate 223,096 of PVJD01001795.1, read as the reverse complement.
TTTGTTTGGAAGAAAACAAACTGGATCATAGATTTTTTTTTTCTTTTTAAAAATTTTGGCTAATAGCTAAGTGGTTCATATCATTTGCCCTCAAAAGCCAAGAGTTTCACTTTGTTCTTCTTTGAGCAAACACTCATGTCCAATGGACAGTGATTCTACCACTATCTCATCTCATCGGAAGATCCCCTCCAAGGTGACTGATACAGCAAGTCTAACTGAGTACATCGATGGGGAGGGGAAGAGGTCAGGACAAGGCTTTAGGGTACTAGGAAGATTGAAAAGTTATCAGTAGTATATGGTTAATATAAAATAGTATTTTAAAACACCAATATATGTGCATTGCCTCCCTTATCAGTTGAAAAATTCCTTGAGATTTATTCTTGGTAGTGTCATGTTCATATTACTTAGCAAAGATTAGTTAGTGTCTTGTGAATGCCTGATAAATTATTAAGAAGATTTTAAGACATTAGTTGCGAGGAGTGTTTTCCAAGTGCCTCTGATGTTTTTGGTGGGGTTATTAAGTGTCCAGCTCACAGAGATGGTAGGGAATTCTTCTAAAGGGGGTTGAGGATTCTGCCTCATGGAGGGCTGACACTCCGCCCAGACAAAAAAGGGCATGAGTTATTTCCACAGACCGACAGACGTCCTCAGCAGAGGGCACATTCTTCCAAGAAGGACTCGGGTGTAAATCATTATTTGACATACAATGTGATATTGAAAGTAAAGTGCAGATTTCTTCTTCTCTAAACTATAATTTTGACTCAATGTCATTCAATCACTTTTAGCAAAAGAGGATTAGCAGCCTATTTAATCATCCGCCAGGAAAAAATGCATTTAAAGATGTTACAAAATGATCCTTCAATAAGGTCACATGATGCTCTTGCAGCGATTTGAAATTGTTTGCTAATGACTGATTATGCTCCTTTTTTTTAATAGAAGTACTGCTGGTGGCAATGGCTCTATGTGTGAGCACAATTAAGACCTACATTTTCTATTTGGTTCATTCCCCATAACCACATACTTGGAGATAACCCTTCTGCACTTCTATCTACTTGTGGCATTTCTCGATACAGTTAAGCTGAATTTTTAATAATAAACCTTTTCATTTATCTGATGTTTAACATTTTTAAGGTACTTAACACCTGTGTGCCACATCAAATTAGTAATAGCCCCAAGAGGTAAAGAGAGCCAGAATTAGGTTTCAAATTGCACATTAACTACACGTGGCTAACAGCATTTGTCACAAAGTTTGTAGCAAAGCTTATTCTACTTTGACATACCCTTAAAATATCTTTCACATGTGACAATTGCCTCTTTCCATGCTCAGCTTGCATCATCATCTCACAGTTGCTTGGCTACTTGGCTGTCAATCACTCTCACAGGTATTCTTTCCCCAGACTTTGTTGGGATAGGCATTTCTGAAGGCCTTGGAATTTGCCTAGGGCTTATATTTTCCTCTGTCTTTTTACAAAATCAGTTTTGAGTTTTTACACAGTAACATCTTTCATTAGGATATGATTTTCCAGAACTACTGGCAACTAAAAACAAGTGTCAGATCCAGTTTTTGTCTTTTGTTGAGTAGGCTAACAGCAATGAGCTATATTGTGCCCTGCTACAGAGCCTTCACACGGCATACATTCAATAAGTAGGAGAAACTAAAACATTGTTATTTCTAAGTTGATGTGCATTGTCAATGTCTCACTTAGCTCCAAACTTGATTTAATCAGTTGTTGAATTATTTAAATATAGTAGACTCTCAATTAATACTTCAAGAATAAATGGTACTAATAAGTATCCAAATGTTGGGTGCAAAAATAAGCAGGGGATAATTTAAATTGCTCTAATTGTGGTTTATCTTTATAAAATTTTTAGAAGCTGGCTTTGGGATATTAAGTACTTCTCTGCACGTGTGGGTCAAATTCAGCTTTTCCCCTTTGTATATGTTCTGTTTCAAGCTCTTTCCTTTCTGAGAGCCGGTACTCTTCCTGGCAGGGGGTATTTTATACTTTATTTCTTATCCCCATTTTCCCCTCAATATTGCTTCTCATACCTTTCATGATTAAATTGCTTTTTCCTAACTCTCTCCCCTTTCTTGAGTAACATGTTTTCTCTTTGCCTTGCAGCACACAAAATCATCTAGAAAATGTGCTCCTGCCTCAAATCTATTTTACTATCTGCCAACGCATCAGTCAACCTGAGATCACTTCTTCTTGCTTGTTCATCAGTACTGGAAAATACAGGTGCCTCTCATAGCACATCGTGTACTAAATGGCATTAAGCCATGCTTGTCTCTCCTCTCCACCAGCCCATATCTCCAATTACAGTCACATTTTAAGGTACTAAGGGTTAAGATTTCAACATAAGAATTTTGGAGAGACACAATTTAGCTCTCAATAAAGAATACAAAATATCTCCAGAAACAGACCCTCCTGAGGTAGGACTGAGTGTGCCGCTATAGGTGATCAAGAGCTTCTGGGCAAAGTTATCTCTAGTGGACCACCTCATGATGACACCTCCATTACAAGAAGGAAACGAGAAAAAATCCTTTGTCAGTTTTAACCCAAGGAGAAAAATCTTTTCAGTCTTTCAGTGCATTATTACATTCTTTAAGCAGGGAGGTTTTTGTTCTTTGAGTTTCCCCTTGAAGACTTTTATCCAACCTTGAATCACTCTCAAAATGAACTTCAAGTTCTATCTACAAACCAATCTCAACTTTAAATTCTTAACTAGAACTCCCTTGATCATAGTTTATTTCCTGTTAGTTACCAAACTTAGTTTTCAAAGTAAAACTTTCTTTAGTCTTAATCATCAAATAGACATAAACATTTTGAAACTTGTCACTTTGTGTCAACATCTTTATTAAATGTATCTTTCTTTTAGCTACTACTGTCTAATGACCTAGTTCGTATTTTTCAATAACACATTCAAAGATATAATGATCAGTCAATTAACACATTTGGTGTGTTCTACCCTGTGCTAGAAAATTTTGCTCAAGATGAAAATTAGAGGATATCACTTTGTACTGAGCATTGGTATTGATATCTTATAATTCAGAGACAACTATTATGATTCTCATTTTTTATACTAGAAGCCTGGTAACATGGTGCAAATGACACATGTAAGATTAGACCACTAGAATGCTCCATGAGCTAATGCTCAGACCCAAGCTTTCTAATACCTATTATGTTTTGTCATATGCCCTACAAAATATTTTCTAAATGGTGAAACAGAAAAGGTAATCACATTTATGGCAGTCCTCTGATCTCGATGCTGTCATCCTTAGAAGCCTCCCTAAAGTACATATAATTATCACCATTTTATAAATGAATAATTTCCACTTTAAAGGAGGTTAGCAACCTGCTACTCATGATGGCACAAGTGCTGAAAGAAAATGAAACAAACCTCAAGTCTTTGTATTCTTAAGACATTTTAAATTAATGGGATAGTTGTAAAACTATAAAACTAGAGAAAAATCCATATTTAAGCCCAAATGGTATCCTGGGAAAAGTGAATATGTTCTAAGAGGACATAATAATCCTAGAGCAGACTTTTTTATACTTAGTTTTATAACCTTTCCCCTTGAGCCTGTCTTGAGTAACCTAAATTTTAGTCTTCACTGAGTCACTAACCCAATCACTTGAGCTAATTCATGTATATGTAATCATACAATAAACCCTCTTTAACCTGAAATTCCAATACCCAAAGTGCTCGCAGGCACCAGGCATTACTGAGAAGACCAAGAGTTCAAAACACTTAAGTGCCCTAGCAAAGCGAGGGAGAGCCTGGGAAATCTGTGCACTGGCAGAGATTTGGGAAGTGGGTAGAAACAATGAAGAGGGAAAGAAAGAAACTGGGGAGAATCAAGAGAAACAGAGACTAATATGGATGGCATTTGAAGCAAAATAAAATAAATAACCCACACTAATGGGGAGATATGAGAGAAAATGAGTTAATCCTGGGAATGCCAGACAGGAGGAAATGACAAGTGTCAGGAGGAGAGGAGGAAAGTTAATGAGAAAGCATTCATTAAAACAGTTCAGTGTTAAGAGCAATTGAATAACTCTTTATATGCAGGGTGAGGCCAAAGTAGGTTTACAGTTATGGTTATGTGAAACAGAGTTTATTCTTTTATTATTATTTATTGATTATTGTATTATTTTCCATATGAACAACTGTAAACCTACTTTTTCCCAACCTGCATTGCTGTCAATACATCCAGCTCAAGGCATCTGGCTACATGACTGAAGAATTTGTGTCACCCGGTGAAAGGGAGAAAAGTACTCACAAGGATTCCCAGGGAGAAGTGTTCATACATGTAGACAAAATACATACATGCAAACTTTTGATAATTTGAGTAAATAAAATAATATTTGATAATTTCAGGAAGTACAGACATGACCATAGATATAATAGATATATCTACCCTTACGTTTTCAATAGGTAAATATTTTTACAATCACTGTCAAGTTCATTCATCCTGTAGACCATGATTTGTTTTTCATGATATAAACTGCTGTACAGGCAGATTCCATGAGAAAACTGATCTTTCTTGTAGGCGCTGTTAAGGGGTTTTCAATATTATTTATTTATTTATTTCTATATTATTTATTATTTCTAGTAAAAATATTTGATGTTCAGTGGCAAACTGAGATTTAAATTTATATTGTATAAAGTAGCAAATAGAGCACAGGAAGAGTTTTGCTGCTAGTGTTATGATTTTTTTAAAGAAAGGACACCTAGGAGAAACTGCTTTTTTCTCATGATATGTGAGAGAGACTTAAAGTTAAAGGTAAGTTGAAGGAAAGGAACAAAGTTGGAGGGCTGACACTATCTGCTGCAAGACTCACTATAAAGCTATAGTTGTCCAGAAAGTGTGAGAGAATAGACAGAGCAATGAAACGGAAGAGAGCTCAGAAGCAGGCCCGTGTAAATAATGTCAGCTGATCTTTGACGGAGGAGGAAAGGCAATGCAATAGAGCAAAGGGAGTCTCTGCTACGAACGGTGCTGGGACATGGAAGAAATAATTGATAAGCTAACTTTCATCAAAAGAAGGAAAAAAGACAACCACCCTGCTCTGTGAAAGACAATATCAAGAAAATGAGGAGATAAGCCACAGACTGAGAGAGAACATTTGCAAAAGATACATATGACATATGTGTTATCCAATATACACAAAGGTCTTTTAAAACCCAGCAATAAGGAATCTAACAATCCAATCTGATTTCAAAATGGGCCAGAGTTCTTGGGAGACCCCTCAGCAAAGAAGGTATACAGATGACAAATAAATATGCGAAAGAATGCTCCACATTTTAAGTCATCAGAAAATGTAAATCAAAACAACAGTGAGATATTACTACATGCATACAGTTATTAGAATGGCCAAATTCTGGAACACTGAAAACATCAAATGCTGATGAGGATGTAGAGCACAAAGGACTCCCATGCTTTATTGTTGAGAATGAAAAATTATGTAGCCACTTTAGAAAACAATTTGGTGACTTTTTACAAAATTAAACAGTCTTACATATAATCCAATAATCGTGCTCCTTGGTATTTTCACAAAGGAGTTAAAAACTTATGTCCAAAAAAACCCTGCACATGGATGTTCGTGTGAAGAAAAGCAAAAGGCTATACACTGCATGATTTTAACTATATGACCTTTTAAAAAAGGCAAAACTGTGGAGGCAATAAAAAGATTAGCGTTTTCCAGGGGTGAAAGGGGGAGACATGAATAGGTATAACCGAGGCAGAAGATTTTTAGGGCAGGGAAAGTACTCTGTACGATATTATAATGATATTTTATGTGATATTATAATGATAAATGTCATTCTAAATTTTTTAAAGCCCTTTAAATATACAACACTAACAGTGAACCCTAAGGTAAACTATGGACTTAAGGTTTTTATGAGGTATCAATGGAAGTTCATCCTTAGAAAAAAAGTGTCCCGTTCTGGTGAGTGATGTTGATAAGAGGGGAGGCTGTGCACGTGCAGGGCCTGGGAAGATTGGGCTATCTTCGTACCTCCCTCTTCGTTTTGTTTTAAGCCTAAAAGTTCTTTGAAACAACAAAATATTTTTAAAAATTGAAGATAGGAACCCAAACTTCAGGATAGCCTCAGAAATACATTTAACCAGATATTAATAATTTTTCCTGAAGATTTCCATATAAAATGTTCTAAAAGTAAAAGTGTATGTCTTTCGAGAAATATTTTATCTCTCTTCTACCTTATCTTTTTCTTTTGTCCATAAACAAAAATAATTTTATTATACTTATAAACTTAAAGAAATGCAAGTTTACAATAGCCAGGGTACTGTCATGAATAACACTAAACACATATAATAGTTCTAATTGATTGAGTCCTAAAAGTATGTTAAAATGCATTAGATAATGCATTTTATCTTTTTAAAGTTGTTATTTCAATTATTTGGGGTTGACGTTATCATCCCTATTTTTCAGATGAGGAATTTGATGCTTAATATGTTAAGTAATTTGCTGTGTGATACAAATAACAAGTGGAAAGCTTGGGTTGCAACTAGGGAGTCAAATGTCTATTCTATGTGCCAAACCACCATATGGACTCTACAGTCTTTATTTATAATGTACTTCTGATGCATTTTATACCTCCTCTATTTTTATAAAGGATTTAGATGTTTAGACATCAGAGTATCAGTGATGAACGCTATCAATTTATGAGCAATAAAAAAGAGTACAATGCAGGCAAATGAAATAAGTTGAAAGGTTATAGTACACTGAGTGTGCATATAAATCCTTCATAGTTTAATGAAGATATTCTAATAAAAAATAAGTTTCTCCTCATGCCTACTAAATGTTAAATGGTTGAACAATATAAGTGCGAAGGGGAGGCCACGGGTGGAACATTTCTCTGCCGTCGATCCTGGCCTCAGCCGCCCTTCCGCAGCAGTGCTGGGTTTGCAGCACTGGGTCGTCAGCAGGCTCTTGCTTTGCCCCTTCAATAAGCAACGGTCTTCCAGATCTGAAAGGACGCTTAGAGGCAGTAGCATTGCTCTTTTACAAAATAGGCACTACCTGTAATGAAATTGATCTGGACAAGGAGACCACCGTAGCACAAACTAACCTGCCCTATCACCTAGTGCAGTGCCCTAAATATAATAGATCTTTGACACATCCTTATTCATTTGATTTATATGATCTCTTTAATACAGTAACAGGAAAAAGAGCCAAGTCAATTTAATAACTCATTTGTATTTTACAATGTAATTAAAAAACTGAAATGACATTAACAAATGGTATGCATGCAGAGGTTTGTAAAGTACTTGATTTTGTTTTACCTTTTGATTTTCACTCTCTAGATTTTCTTGGAGTCCAAATGCCATGCAAAAAAGCAAAGCCTAAACTACATACTAGATGTTTAAGAATGGGATCACAGTCACCCCAGTACCCCAACCACATGTCAGACATGTGAATGAGGCCATCTGATACCTTATCAGACCTTATCGTCCTGAGCCTGGGTGAGATCAGGCTGGCTTTTGGCATATATTAAGGCATCTTTAATTTTCAGCTGCTTTATAATGTCAGGGTTAACATTGTAAATATGTACTTTTCTTTTATTTTCCATCAAAATACAGCTCTAAGGAATATACTATCACCACTCAAGCGAATAAGGAAAAATTTTACTAATGCATTGAACAAGGCTAAGTAAAAGGAACAAGGTCATGTTCAAATGAACCAAAATGAACACGTTTAAATAATTGACTATGTTTATTCATATTTCCTCCTAGGTCACTGAGAATGAAAGTCTAACTGCTCATGGAAAGAATGATATCCTTTCATGGTATCTCACCCTGTTAATTTGCATTGAAAATTATGATTATTATAGGAAACTGTATTTAACCAATGAACAAACACTCATTGTGCCACCACTATCCTCTGTATGTGCCTAAGCCCTTGTAACTTGTCCACCTCTGTAACTCTTGACCTTTGGGAAACAAAACCAGGTTCTTCTAATGCAGACAATGTGTGGGTCTTCCTCACCACATCCTCAGGAAAGGATGAGCGTGGGACATTAGGAGAAGTATACTTGACCAGAAACCGATACAGTCTGTTTAAGTCACAAATTTCAATAAGAATTGTGTGATTCTGGGTTTGGAATCTAATTTTTCTGAGACTTCATTTTTTTCACTTAGAGTTTGAAAAGTAAGACCTTGCCTTCCTAATCTCAAAGAGTGATGTGACGATGAAAATTAGCATTTTAGAACTGAACAGCGCAATTGAAAGTTTATTAACTGGAACAATAGCTATTTCATCTTGTATACATAAAGGGAAGACAGAGATTGGTTTATTCTTCTCTTTTAGCTTCACCCATCAGAAAGTAAACTATAACAATTGGTGGATTTGACACTCTCAAATAAGTTTTTATTTTCTCCTTTATTTTACTTGGCTTTTGACTACAATTCATAAATTTCCTGATCTTGATTTTTAGATATTTTCTATTTTATTGTATTTTATTTTATTGTAGGTATTTATTCTATTGTTTATTTTAATTATTTATATTCATTTATTATCGGTGACTCTAAATCTTTCACGAAAAATACAGTAAATAATTTTTATTTATTTTTAATTTACTTTTATTTATTTTTAAAAAATTAAAAACATTTCTTCAGTTACAGCTTACATTCAATACTATATTATTTTAGTTTCAGGTGTATAGCACAATAGCTAGACAATCACATATTTTACAACGTGTTCCCCCTGATATGTCCAGGACTCGACTGGCAGCATACATAATTACTACAGTATCATCAACTATATTTCCTATGCTACTTTACATCCCCATGCCTATTTTTTGACTATCAATCTACGCTTTTCAATCCTTTCACCTTTTTCACCGAGTTCCCCAATTCTCCTCCCCTCTGAAAACTGTCAGTCTCTTCTCTGTATCTATGAGTTGGTTTCTGTCTTGTTTGTTTATTTTGCTCTTTAGATTTCCCATATAAGTGAAATCATATGTATTTGTCTTACTCTGACTGACTTATTCCACTTAGCATAATACCTTTGAAAGTCCATCCATGCTTTAAAAAAAAATAAAGAATTGTATTACTCACAGGGAGAAGAAGTACATTGCATGCTTTGAAGGGCTAGAGATTTTGTTCTTTTTTCCTGTCATTTATTATTTATATTTTTTGTCTTTCTTTTTCTTTTTCTCCTTAAAGAAGACCCTTTAACTTTTCTTGTAACACTGGTTTGGTAACAATGAACTCCTTTAATTTTGTCTTGTCTGGGAAACTCTGTTCTTCTATTCTAAATGATAGCTTTGCTGGGTAAAGTAATCTTGGTTTTAGGTCCTTGATTTTCATCTCTTTGAACATTTCATGCCAATCCCTTCTGGTCTGCAAAGTTTCTGTTGATAAATCAGCTGATGATCTTATGGGAGCTCCTTTCTGGGTAACTAACTGCTTTTCCCTTGCTGCTTTTAAGATTCCCTGTCTTTAGTCTTTGGTGTATTAATTATGATGTGTCTTAGTGTGGGCCTCTTTGGGTTGATCTTTTTAGGGACCCTGTTTTCTTCCTGGACTTGTGTGTCTATTTCCCTCACAAGGTTAGGAAAGTTTTTCATCATTATATTTTCAAAGAGGTTTTTAGTTCCTTGTTCTCTCTGCTTGTTTTGACACCTCTATTCTCTCTTGCCCATCCAGTATGCTGATGATGTGAATGTTGTTATGTTTAAAGCTATCCCAGAGGCTCCTTATGCTATTCCAGTTTATTTTGGATTTTTTTTCTTTTTGCTATTTTGACTGGGTTTTATCCTCCCTTATATTCCGAATCACTGATTTGATTATCTACTTCATGTACTCTACTGTTGATTTCTGTAACTTATTCTTCATTTCATTTACTGTATTCTTCATTTCTGGTTCATTCTTTTTTATAGTTCCCATGTACTTTTTCATGCTGTTGAAAGTCTCACTAAGTTCCTTAAGCATCTTTTTAACCATTGCTTTGAATTCTGTATCTGGCAGTTTGCTTGCCTTTATTTCATTTAGTTCTTTATTTTCTGGAGATTTCTCCTGTTCTTCCATTTGGGTCCTGTTTCTTTGTCTCTTCCTTTTGGCTGTTTCCCTCTGTTTGCTTCTATGTATTAGGTAGAGTTGTCCCATCTCCCAGGATTGGTAGAGTGGCCTTGTGTAGTAGGTGTCCTGTAAGGCCCAGTGGCACAGTGCCCCCAGTCACCCAAGCTGGGCCCTCCAAGTGTGCCCCCTGTGTGGGTTGTGCACACTTGCCTGTTAGAATTGAGCCTTGATTTCTCTTGTCATGTCACTGAGAAGGACTGACCACAAGGCTGATTGATTGTGAGGACTAGCCTGCTACTGTAGCAGAGGACCTTCTGTATAGCGGCCAACTCTGTGGGGCAGGATTTGCTTCAGGGGAGCTTTAGTGCCCACAAAGTCTGCCCCTTGTGTGTGTCACTTGTGGAAGTGATAGGGATGTAATGTGGTGTGGTCTGAAGCTGTCCATCTGGTGCTCTGGATTTGGGCCTCCTGGGAGGTGCAAGGTCAGTCACTGCCTGTAACCTGCCTGGGGCCACCTGGCATGAGCTACAGAGTGATCTGCAGAAGCCTGCTATTTGCACTAGGCTTGTAGGAGCCCAGGTGAGGCTAAGCTGTGAACCAAGGCCAGCTGTTGAAGGTACCAGGCCTGGAGCCATTTAGTGAGAGGTATGGGGCATGCAGAGGCTACATGCTGCTTGTTTGAGAGATTTTAGAAAAGTCCAAAACATGAGGTAAGAGAGGCCATCTGTATAGATAAGCCACTGAGGACAGCTTGGGTGAGTGCGCAAGCTGGGTCAGTGGAGTGTCAGGAAATCACCAGAGTGGGGTGAGCAGTGTGAGCCAGTTGGATGGAGACTCAGATATGGTGCCCACCTACTGGTTCTGTGGGGAAGGGCTCAGAGGAATAATGACAGCACTCCTGTCTGAGAGAAAGAGGTCACTCAGCCTTTGCTCTGAAGCCAGACAATTTAGTTCTTGCCCTTATGTCCCTGGTGCCTTTCAAGCTACTGCCCCAGTGCTGGAGCTTAGAGGGAGTAAGTCTGAGTAAGTTCGTTTGTGGGCCCTCTAAGAGGAACACCTGGGACTGCAACACCCCTCTGTCTCACTCAGCCACTATCTGCAATGATATAAATAGTCAGAAGTTGTGGGAACTTCTCTGCCTGGCACCGGAACCCTGAGCTAAGTGTTCGTATGTGGGACTGGGACCCCTCATTCCTTATCGGGGTCCTCTACAGCTGAGATATCTCTCTCCTGATTTTTAATGGCCACACATTGATATGGGACCAAGCTGTTCCTTGTCTCCACCCCTCCTACCTGTCTTGATGTGGCTTCTTCTCTATAACCTTAGTTTAGGACTTCTGTTCAACTATGTTTCAGGGAGTTATGAATGATACTTGTTGTAATTTAGTTGTAATTTTGATCTGGTTGCAAGAGGTTCCGTGTACCATGTTTATCTACACTGCCATCTTGATTGGAACCCCAGTAAATAAATTTTTGAAACAAACATGCATATAACACACACTTGTTTTAGGGGGAAAATGGGCCAGCTTTAGAACACCATGAACTATCTGGTCAATTTTTGGACTTTAGGAATAACTGCATATGCTGACTTGACGTTTGCTCTCAGCCTACGTAATGGACTGTTAATGTACAATGGAGGTAGTCTGGTACCTCTCTGAGTTCCCCTGAAGAAAGACTACTTCCCAGACAAACTGCGACATAATAACCAATGACAAAAGGGCTGGTTTCATAATCTCTATAGTTTTATTTGTTCATATCTCAGGTCACTCAATTACTCCTCAATGTTTATTAAATTCCCCTCACTGACTGAATCTATTAGTTCATTGATAGATAGGTAGATAGATGGGTAGAGAGATGGAGAGATGATAGATAACCTGTTCATATGGCTCAAAGCAGATTCTATATAATCGATTACAGCAAATGTACCAAAGTATTATGAGTTTTTGGAGCCCAAATGCCATATGAAGAAGCGTAAGCTCCTTCTAAACACTGGACACAAGATATCTGCTAAGTATTAAAGACAAAGGGTCTCAGTTTCTCTCATGATTCCAGTGAAATGCCAGATATATATGTGAAGCATGTTACCAGTCATTAATGGCAAATGAGCCTCTCATTCTTCTCTATATCTAGGTTTCTGATTTAATTTTGAAGTGAAAATAAATTATTGTTTAAGATCATTAAGTCGGTGAATATGGACACATGAATCACACAGAATTTATACAGGCAATAGTGGCTACATTTCCAATATAGATGGTTAAATGCGAAGTTAAATTGAGGTGAACTAAGTAAAACCTGTGTCAGAATGACAGTCACACCAACATCAAAAGATAAGTAAGGAATGACCTTCAGGGAGCTGTCAATGCACATGTGTGCTCAGGTCTCATCTTTCGCCTGACTATTCTTTGAGAAATCAGAGTTTCTGAATTTCTCACTTTCGTATTTTTTTCCAATATGAATGCATACAATGCTACAACGTTTGCACTGTATTCAGTTTTGAAACCAAGTTGCCTCACTCATATCATTTCATCTTTTATTTTTACTAGTAAATGTTTAAAATTTCATTTATTTTGCATAAGTTTTGTTTACTTTCTTGCTTTTTTATATAATTGTATTCAGTGAAAATTCAGTCTTTGGAAAGGTCCTTAAATAATATTGCTCTTTAATGACTGACCATAGCCCTTGAAATTCAAACAACAAATTACACTGTGGAGTATTTTTTCCTTTTTAGTGAGAAACAAAAATTTATTTTTAAAGAATGTTTTCATTAATCTCATCCAGAACGTTTCTTTGTGTATATATTTCCTACGGTTAAAACTAAACCCTTCCCCCCTAGATAACGCTCACCACACTATGAAGGACAGTGCCGATGCGATTCCTCGTTGGCATGCTGTAACCTGCTTCGTTAATGAATATTTTTTAAGCTTCTTTGAAGTCTTGAATATGAAAATAGAATAAAAATGTGATTACTGTCACTAAAACACTGCCAAACTTGTTAATGAGGCAATATCTTTTATTTTGTCTGGGGCGAGATTTGATGGTTGTTGTGCAAACAACACAAAGCAATGATTAACATGTAAGCTAAGTTCCTCAGCTTTACGTTGTGGATGTCTTTTATGCAGATTTTTTCAACATTCCCTGTAGTGTTGGGGAGGAATCAAATTTCACAGCTTCAACTACTTCACCTGTTCACTGCAGATCCTAAAAGTACATAAAATGGAGGTGAAAAGCTCCTCAGGGAATAAGTATAATCTCTTATATGTTGTCATAAAATACTTTATTCCGTGGCATTTGTCATCTAAACTGTGGTTACTAAAATCCTGAAATCCTTTTACATACAATAATTTTCCTCTTTATAAGTGCTAAATTCTCTGAGTTACTGAGCACGGTCTCTTCTGCCAAACTCAAAAGATTTCAGGGTCCTAAAGCCTGCAGAGAAGCCCATGGACAGCACAGGGGACTCCTGCCGATGAAGAGCTGGTCACTATAGTTTAAAATCTTTTACATAAAATTATTTAAAAGTCTGCTTGAGTTATTTACCTATAAATTCCATTTTTTGTACTTGTTTTCTGGCAAGTATTTCAGTTACCACAAAGACAGCCTGCTCCCACACCTCACCCACACCCATGGAGGCTACGGATTACAATATTTGGAATCATGTTAAATTTTTTCCTCACAATTTCAGCTTTCTCATTTGTATTTTGAAATTATTTGAGGATTATGCAAATTGTTTGTTTTTTTTAGTGAGAGAAAATGTACAATGCCCAGTAAAGACTGTGGAAGAAAAGGGGCCACATACTAAAACTGACAAGCTTTGGGGGCGGTCTACATGGTGGTCTTACAAACTCAGAGGCCTGAAGCAACCACATAAGATGGTCTGAAATTAACACTTACTAACTAAAAGCAGGTCATAGTGGGTAGTCATGTTCTAGGCTGGCATTGTTCCCTAACAAGGGTCAAACTTTACCTTAACTGAGCCTGTCTCTTGTCTTTTGGCATCTTCAATAATATACCTTTGGAATGTCAAATTTCCTGTTCCAGACCTCTCAAAGCACAGGCAACACACGGGGGCGGGGGCACAAATCCCCTCATTGTTATTGTTATCATGTTAATTGTTGACTGTTACTATTCTATACCCACCTATGTGAAAGATGTGTTTATCATCTTACTTTTTATACAGTCCCAGGGATTTCCTCACTTTGCTTCCTCCAGCTTCCCTAATCTACCACCCATGGATATTATGTAATCCACTTACACCTCCCCTTTTGATTGTAATGTATAAAATAGGGTGCAGAACTGCCATTCTCCCAAGCATTATCTCAACTCGTTGATGTTTTGCTTCCTAACAATGGTTGTCAGTTTGGTTCAAATAAAATCACAAAACTACTTACTCTAGAGGTTTGAATGTTTCCTACATTAACAGTTACTAATTTTCATTCTTTTCAGCTCCTACTATTCCTCTGAGACTGCTAGGTTAAATAATTTTAAAAGTTTAGATAAATTGGTAGATATGTTTTTAATGGAGTGCTAATGGGAAAAAAGGGTATTTGTGAGATGGTGATAATAACAGTAATAAAGGCATACAGTTTTTTGAGCAGAAAATTAGTGAAATAACAAATATATTAAGTATTACTAGATAGTAAATTCCTTGAAGACAGAGACCGTATCTTCTAAAACCTTTAGCCACACAAGCCCTGCTTATTCTATGTTTAAGTGAATTTGGGTTTAATGGGTAGAGAACAAATAGGAAAAAAGACAAATGTAGGAAAACAGTGATAAAACAATTTATTTACAAAGTCATCTACTATTTGAATCATCTTTGAAACACAAAGAGTATGAATAATTCAATGCTTAAGATAAGAAAAATACTTGCCCAACTACCACTAACTCCTAGGAAAAAGAATAATCCACCTTCCTGGTAAATCGTGTTCTTTCCATGTAGACATATCAGACATACATGACACAAATGAAGGGCTGCTTGGCCAAATATATTTTGTCTTTAAGAGAATGGGTAAACAGTGGATCTTTTGCATTGTGTCTGCAAAGAGATGAATTCAACTCTCTTAAGTGGATCCAATTAATCAATCAGCCTGAGTGACTTTTCCCACTTGGTAAAGGCCTGACTAAATCATTTAAATTCATTCATTCATTCATTCATTCATTCATTTAATTGTATTTTTTCATTAAAATTTATCCCCCCTTATGCTCCCTACCCCCCATAATCGCCATGCTGGGGTCCATGTTCATGAGCCGTTTTTCCTTTTTGCTCTGTCCCTCCACCCCCTAACCCTCCCACCCCCAGAGCTGTCAACCTGCTCTCTATCTATGAGTCTGTCTCTATTTTGCTTGTTAGTTCAGTTTGTTCATTAGATTTCACATATGTGTGAAATCATATAGTATTTTCTTTCTCCAACTGGCTTATTTCACTTAGCATAATATTCTCTAGGTCCATCTATACTGTTGCAAAGGGAAAATTTTCTTCTTTTTTATGGCTGAATAGTATTCCACTATGTAAGTGTATCATAATTGTTTTATCGACTCATCTACTGATGGACACTTGGGCTGCTTCCAGGTCCTAAAGACTGTAAATAATGCTGCAATGAACACAGAGGTCTGACTAAATCATTTAAAAATCATCTTAACGTTGTTTTCTATTCTGAAGTCTTTATTGATTAATTTATGACAGGTTTTTTTTTTGGCTTATCCTTAAAGTTTCTTAGTAATGTCAATTTCATTTATTTCCTAATCTGTGCACAAGTAGAGGAAAGAAATATAGAGGTAACCAACAGCTTTCTCTCTCCAGTTCTTTTACTATTTCACTATTAAATATGGCCAAATGAGCACTAGAGTTGTAATGCTTTTCTCCTTAAATGTTTACCTACATACACGTGAGCAAATAGATGTGGGGAGACCAGATAAAAGAATTTGCGTGTACATACAAAGGAGGAGGGAAAGAAACACCTTCCTCATGAAAGGGTTAGACATTAAAAGAATAAATCTGATTTTGTTAAATTTACAAAGTACTTGTAGCAAGCACTTAGCAACTACTTAGCAACTATAATAACTCTTAAATACACGTTAAATAACATACAAACAACAGAGACTATGACACCAAAAGTCTGGCATTTGAGGATATTTTACAGCTAATCAACTAATAATAATCACAACAGCAATGATAATGATCTTGATGATAACGATGACAACGATAACAATTTTCGCAGACACAGGCGATTCTATATACTTTAAATTGATCAGTTTAATTTAAATGTCACAAAACTCCCATTAGGTTTGTTAGGTCATTGGGCTACAGGTAACAGAACTCACTGATTATGACCCAGTTGCTTAACTTTATTATTATTATTTTTTTAATCCTGAGCTGTTACCTTGTTAAACTAGGACTGAGGCCGTGGGCCTTGAGCTATGAGCCTAAGCAGTTAGGAAACGTGTCCAGCCTGAGTTTACTATCTCACCAGGGAACACCGGGAGGGATCTACTGCAAACAGTCTAAAACCAGAACTTCCATTTAGATGGATTAGATAAAGAAATGAATAAAAAATGTGCAGCTAAATGGGTCTGAAATGCGGGTTTTCACTGTCAGTGTCAGCCGCAAGGGGCTCAGAGCAAGCGGAAAGAAGCTGGATCTGGAAGATTTTCATGAGTCGGCATTCAGATACTAGGTGTGTTTTGTATACAGGGCAATGCTGTGGTCATAAAGAGAAGAGTTTTTGAAAAGAGGATAAAGCAAAACCCATTGCAAAATAAGGGTATCAATGGTACTTATTCTACCTACCCAATGGCTTATTGTATCAATCAAATAAAGATTTGTGATAGCAATTTTTACACATAAATACATAGTATACAAATGTACAGGTCTTTTTTCTAGAATTATTCAGGCAAAATTGTAATGGGTTCTTAAGGTTAACATTGTGTGTCTTAAAACATAGCACTTGGAAAATTGTCTGTATCTAAATGAGGAAATTTTTGATTCTCCCTCCCTCAGACTTTGCTTTCATCTTATAAATATTAAGTATATCATGCATATGTTTGACAGACTGGTCTTACATGAGACTTAGTCACTTCTTCCTCTAGCATTTTTAAAAGGTAGTTTTTGCTCTTCCCACTCTCATTCTTAATGGCAAAGGTATTCATTCAACGTAGTAAAATCATACAACAGCCTCTGTCTGGAGTAGAAAATCTAATCAGTATTCTTTATCATAGACACAATGTCACATTCCCCATGAAATCTCAAATCATTCACAGTATGTAAAGGCATTCAAATACTTTTCATTTTATATTGCTGCAAATTCTTTCATATACCATGACTTTTATAAATTGTTTTATCATCACGCCAACATTTTTTTCCTCTTTAAGACCATTCATATAAGTACATACGGACTTCCCAAAACCTCTTTGTTTGTACAAATTTTTCTGTCTCCATCCAAGAACTTTGAACTCTGAACTTATAAACAATTGTTGAAGAAAATATTTTTAACACAGGAAAGATATAATTTGGCTTGTATGTCATAAACATGTAGAGCACCTAGGCAGGAAGCATCAACAAATGCATAGTCTAGAAAATACAGAAGAATAGTTTAAAACTGAGGCAAACTGAAAATCCCATTTCCCACCTAAATGTGGTGACTGGTCCTCACTTCCTGTAGTTTTCTTACCCTGTGGAACTGTGAGCTCAGTATAACTAAGATATCTAAAGCAAAAGTCCAGATTATACTCTAGGGTGATTATTTTAAAGGGCACAGCTAACATTCTGACTAAGGAGAGCACAAACTCTACAGTCAGTTTTCCTGGGTTTGAATCCCAGCGACACTACTGAGTTGCCTTTTGTCCCTCAGTTTTCTGATCATTAAAAATGGAGTAGTAATAGAATAAAAATCCCCTATTTTATAGAGTTAGTATGAGTAGCAAATGAGTTAATATTTGTAGAATACTTTTAAAAATGACTGGCATATAGTAAGCCCTATATAATAACAATTAAAGAAAAATAAGTCTAGCAAACTTTAAAATAGAGAGCAAGGGCATCGTTGCATACACCAAAGTGTAATTGTAAATTTCACTTAAGCTGCATAACCTGAGTTTTGAACCCCTAATTTAGGGGAACATGCTAACTAACCTGATACCTATGGGAAGAAAAGTAATCTTATTCTGTGTTGCTTCAGATGAGACAGAACTGAAATCTGTGAGTGGAAGTCAGAGAAAAGTCTAATTTCAGTTAAGATCAGAAACTACATTTTACCAATTAGCTGTTTCTAAAAGAATGAACTGCCTAAAAAATTAGTGAGTTCCCTGTTACTGAATGTGGTTCAAGCAGAAACTATAGGATACATTATCTTTCGGAGATATGGTAAGGAGAATTTCTGTAGTGTGTAAAGCTTTAGAAAAATGAACTCTAAAATGCTGTCCAACTCTAAAGTCATGAATCTAAGATGAGAAATATTAAGAACCCTGGCAAATAGAATGCACAGCAAGGGGGGGCACTGTTGGCCCCATCAATAACCCACAAGCAGCAGTTAGTTACATCAGTGATCAAGAAGGCAGAGTGGAGGGAGATGGCAAAGGATAACCACAGGTGTTTGTTAGGACTCAACAAACGCCACTATGGGGTATGAAAAAACCATAGGCTGAGGAAGGTGAAGATATCAGAACCTGGTGCACTGTTAGTTGAGGGAAAGTAGAGTGAGATAACCGGAAGGGCAGCTTCCCAGATAATGCCAACCACCTCCATCTGTTCTCTTGAACCCCTACTAATGTGATGGTTATGGCCCTGAAACATCTTAAAGAGGCTGCCTGACTTCCGACAATTATAAATCTTTTTCTTCAAGTGGAAATTTATGGTGGGTGAATAGAAGGTAGATTGGTGTGATAGCGAATTGACAGTATGCCACCAAGATGAATGACCAACCACAATTTTACCAAGGACAAGTACTACATCTTGTCTTCATTAAGGGTTGAAGGAATCTATTTGTATACAAACTCCCCTGCACCTTCCCCTCCATGCACACAGAAATTGGAGAACTACATTACAGACAAGATTTTATTTGTTGAATTTTCAGAGTTTAACAAGACCAGTCTTTTTCAAATAGCCGTACTTAACAATATGGACATTAAAAAGGAGATGCCTTTTATAGTCAATTATTTTGCTTGTACTCTGACATGCCTGACATACTTTAATTAATTTTTTTCAAGTACAAGTTTGTTTTTTTTTGTTTGTTTCTTTTTTTTAGTTTCCCAAAGGTTCAATTTTAAAGAAGGTTATGTACCAACCCTAGTGGATTTTATAAAGCAAATATATTAGTAGAGAATATTTCCTATTATTTACATACTATAGGCTCTTTCTGATAACTTTACAAATTTTCTTACTCTAAAACAACACCCAAAAGTTTTCTAAATGCTACAGAATTGTAGAACTCAGAGAATTTGAAGGACTAAGTGCATGTTTAAAGGTGAAAAAGGTGAAATCCAGAGAACAAGCTAATCCAAATTAAAATGGTTAATAAGTGGTAAAACCAAGAATTTAATTCTAAATTTTCTGATTCGCCATGTAGTATTCTGTTTATGCCATAGTAACAACAAAAATGTCTTTAGTGACACAAATATTAGCTGAGTTTCCAGTAGAGTCTGCACCATTGAATTCAGTGTTGGGGGCACAGGAGAGTACCTTCCTGTTGCCAAGATACGTCAAAGCTGAAAGGTAAAACAAAATAGCTTTCAACGGAAGTAATAAAACATGTGCAGAGTGGCTAGCATAATCTATTAAATAGAAAGGCACTCTGGGATAGGCTGGATTTAAATTTCAAAGTGGTGAATCTTCTATTTGTTCATTGTTTCTTTTGTTTCCCAGGTGCCAAGAGATAGAAAAAAATATTGCTATGAGAAATGTTTGAGATTTTACTGACTATGCTTTCTTCTAGGATTTTTATGATTTCAAGTCTAACCTTTAAGTTTTTAATCTATTTTGTGTTTATTCTTGTGTATGGTGTAAAATGGTGGTCTATTTTCATTTTTTTGCATGTATCTATCCAATTTTTCTAACACCATTTATTAAATAGACCATCTTCACTTCATTGTATGTTCTTGACTTTTTTGTCAAATATTAATTAACCATAAAGGCTCTCTATTCTGTTTCATCAATCTATACATCTGTTTTTATGCCAGTACCATGCTGCTTTGATTACTATAGTCTTATAGCATAGTCTAATATCAGGTAGTATGTTTTCTCCTAAAAAAGTTCTTACACAGCAAAGGAAATCATCATCAGAATAAAAGGACAGCCCACTAAATGGGAGAACATATTTACCAATGATACATAGGATAGGGTTAATATCCAAAATTTATAAAGAACTCAAACAACTGAACACCAAAAAACCAAACTATCCAATTTAAAAAATGGGCAAACAACCTGAATAGACACTTCCCCAAAGAGGACATACAGATGACCCAGAGGCATATGAAAAGATGCTCAACATCACTAATCATCAGAGAAATGCAAATTAAAGCCATAAGAAGATATCACTTCACACCAGTCAGTATGGCTATCAACAATATATCAACAAACAAGTGTTAGTGAGGATGTGGAAAAAAGGGAATCCTTTTGTATACTGCTGGTGGGAATGCAGATTGGGGTAACCACTGTGGAAAAGAGTATGGAGATAACTCCAAAAATTAAAAATGTAACTGCCTTATGACTCAGAGATTTCACTTCTTGTAATATATCTGAAGAAATCTGAAACACTAATTCAAAAGAATATATGTACCCCTATGTTGTGGATGAAATCTGAGAGGCAAATCTTGAGAACTGTGCTGGTTAAGAGCAAGGGACAAGAGTGATTTGATCTAGAACTGTGATTCTCAGTGGGAGGGAAGGGCATTCCCCTCAGGAGACATGTTCAGTGCCTGGAGATATGTTTGGTGATCACAACTAGGAAAGGGAAGGTTGCTATTAACATCTAGTGGGTAGAGGCCAAGGCAGCTGGTCAACATCCTACGGTGCACAGAACAGACCCCACGAAAAGAGTTATCCCATGTTAACAAAAACAGCTGTGTGGCCCCTATGACCTGTGTAGTGTCATGGCTCCCAGACCACATTCCAAATATAGCCACACTGAGTTTATTGCTCTGCTGTCACTCCCTCAAAATTCTTAATAATTTTATCTTTGAATTTTGATTTGTGAGTGAAGTCCACTGGGACCGTGAAGCTTGCCTGTAGGATGAGGAAGTATAAGCAACAGGCCTTTCTCCCATTCCTTGCTGACATACTGACACAAGGTTTGCCATACCTGATGAGCACAGAGTGTCGGTGGACCTGTGGGATTTTAATAAGACTCAAAGTGAGTACATGGTAACCACATTACATCAATAACTGAGTAAGCAGGACCTGCAAGCCTCAAGTGAATGCACACTCTATTGGAATATATTTCCTATGCAGAAAGAAATCAATGACTTTTTAAGTAACATACACGACCAAGGGATCTTACATACCCTTTCTTACTCATGTTGCTCATGTTTTACCCAACAACTTATTTGAAAATGGTGTTATTTGGTGGATGATGAAAGGAAGGTAAGACCATCCTTGTTCCCTTTTTTAACCTTTTCTTATTCAGAATGAATTTAGATTGTGCACATATCAAGCAGTGAAATAAAAGTGATTAAGACAGCCGTTTTTTCAGCATTTCCATTGTTCTGATATGAACAAAATACATACATATGCACAGGCTGTGAAATAGTAATTATATAATTCCAATGATTCTGCATATGAGTTAAATGCTCTTATATTCGCATTTAAAACTGGCACTGTACAATATAAAGATGAATGGTAGAATTTATGCTAATAATTTAACATTTTAACTAGAAAGACATTAACTAGAAAATTGACACTATGACAAGGAAAAGAGAGACTGCAGAAGAAAGGAAAAAAGCTTTATACTTTATGCATCTTTCATGTCACATTGTTTCTGCATTTAGAACAAAGGACTCAACATTTTCATTTAGCACTGAGCCCCACAAATTCAGTAGGCTTATTGTGGCTCCAAATAACAATACTGTAAAGGTTTGGAATTCCTGGTCTAGAGGTTCTCAAGGAAAATGAAAGACAAGGTTTGTTCTAGAATTAAAGTTGAAAGCGCTGAGCAAAGGTGAGGGGCCAAGGATAGCTGGTTTGGGGCTTGAGTAACATGATAAAATAGAGGGAAATCATGTGATGATGTATATCATCAAATTATGTCCTTATGTCACAGATATTAAATATATATCATTTTTCTCATTTCATTTTATAAATTACAGATGAAACTGGTTGTCCAAAATCCCAAAGCTAATACAGGTAAAATCCAAAGCCCTTGGAGTTCAGGGGTCATGTTTTACTGGTTTTTCTGCTTCCCATAATTAGAAGGAAACAAAAAGCCTGAATGAAACTCCCCTACAAATCACAGAGCAAATTGTGAATGGAAGCCTGTGGAACGCAGTTTAGAGCTTCTTTTCCTATGTGCTCAGATCTGTGGATTTTTCTGCTCTGCTAGCGATGCAATAATGAATATTCCTTTAACCATGTCTTCTCAATTCATCTGTCTCCCAAGATTGCATAACATCTTGGAGGATAGTTATAGAAATTGAGAAATATGAGTGTATAAAACAGAAAGTATTTGCTGTGGCTTTTCATTATATTATGTTCTGTATTTTTATATCATTCATATTTTTCTTTATAAACTCCTTGTCAAATATTGAACAGTCATTTACTTGATCTGTAGTTTGCAAGAATACTGAATACAGTATCAAAACCCTAAAAAATCACCCAGACATTTTTCTCTATAAAAATTCAAAGTACATAAATGTATTGGAACTTCTGAAAACTCATTTTAAAATGTCACATTCTGTTAGACATACAATGATGCTGAAACTTAGAGCTCTAAAGACACCCTTGTCTATTTTTTATTATTTATATATATATATTAGAAATCATTGATATGCTAATTAAATATTTCTTTAAATTATACATGAATCCCTTCTATTAGAAACAAAAAAATAGCATATGAAATTGAAATGTGTTTATGCCAAGAATTTCAGTAATTCAATTGTGTAGTAATGAATGTTTCATTATTTAACTTATGCTAATTTCTTAACTGTCTCCACCTGCTTATTTAGATAACTGGAGCCTGAATTTTTCTCTGAATATTTGGATCAAGTGCTAGCAAGCTGAACTGCCTTACTCCTTTCCTTCTCAAAATTTGTTATTTCTCATCAAGCACACTGCTGAGAATTTGGGTTGAACTTATTAGTTTCTCAACAGAGCTTTCACTGTCCCAGAAGGCAAAGTAAGATTTATTCCAAGTCAGAGCCAAAATAAAGATATTAGTTTTAGTTCGGAAATAAGCTGAAGAAAAAAAAAATCTAGCAACTCGTATTAATGGTACTCATCGTGCTATGTTGTAATTTATTCATTTTACTTTTTTACTGCCCCACTGGGCTGTGAGGCCTTTGTAAGTAGGTACCCTGTCTTCTGCCTCATTCCGTCTCCTCTCCTTTATAACATTCTGCCCCTTACATGGCTTCAATAAATGTCTGATAAATGAATGAATATTGAAGCAAGTCATCCCTGGCATAAATAATTCCAAAACCTTTGATAGTTACTTCTTCTGACCCAGGGAGGTTGAGATTAAAATGAAAGAAAGGCAAACTACAAAATTTTGATTTATTTCATAGAGCCACTCTTTCTAACAATGCTCTCAAGGAAGAATAAGACTTGCATCTGAATTATAAGCCAATTCTGTATCAATGTTTTTGTTTTTGTTGCTGTTGTTTTATAAAGACATCATTTTGGGAACTATTGATGTGGCATATCTGAGTAACAAAGAAGCCACCTGTCTCTTTTCCAGTAGTATAAGGGCAGGTTAATAACAGTTCTTCTGGAGTCAAAGTGCCCAAGATCCTCCATTTACAAGCTGGGTGGGAGTGGACAAATTAACAATTCTAAGCCTCAGTTTTCTCACCTGGAAAATATAGGTAATAATAACATAAATACCATAGAAATGTGTAACTTCCAAAATTTAAAAATGAGTCTTGAGTGCAACTCAAGACATACAAAGAACTCAGTAAATGTCAGCTCATTCGTTTGCCATGATGGCTAGCTTTCCTTTAATATTTCAAGTTTCAAAGTGAACTCTACCACCTTTATTAGATCTTCTTTAGGCCTCTTCCATTCACTTTTAATTTCTCTTTTTCCTGATGTGTATAGCACATTTTGATTGGAAAGGGACTTGGGCACTTTAGAATTTTCACAACATCTTGAATTTCTTTGTAATTGTTTCATGAGCATAAGTCATGTTTCCTCAATATTCTTTCCCTATTATAAAGAATGATAGATTTTTTCCCAAAGGTCTTATGGCAGCAAATTCTCTAAAAAAAGGACAAGAACTAGGTTGGGTAAGGTGATTATTTGACATGGGTCGGGTATGAAAAACTAGAGGGTAAATATTAGCCTTCTTCTAGGGAGCACCAATGACCATAACTAGGGAAATCACAAACATATATTTATCATCTTACATAAGACAGCAAATGAAAGAAAAAGAAAAGCAATTGGTGTTGCTTAAATTTTAAAAAAAAGGCAAGAAAAAGATAAATGGAAGGAAAAGAAAAGACAAGGAGAGTAGATATTGCTGACATTCTTTGCTTTCCCTGATCCTGTGGGGATGCTACCTCTGCTTTTGAGGGTCTTCAACCTTTTAATCAACAAGTTCTGCAATAAACCCAACTAAGCTGTGCTAAATGCCTCATCCCCATGCCCGCTCCAGCTATATGCTCATGAGAAGATTCTGATAAATGCCCTATGTAAGAGGAAATGTATTTAACACCAATATTTCTTTTGAGATAAATATGCACCTTACATTAGTTCCATGAGTTAATAAATGTTTCATTATTGCTAAGATCTATCTTTACCTGATCATTGAAATCCATTTTTAGCAAAAATGGAGATCAGTCCTCTCTTATAATAATTATCAAAATCTCATGTTTTCTTGAGGTTCTGTAACACTCACACTTAGGAAGGTATCTTCACCTTCCAATGTCTCATCAGCCTTTTGTATATTTCCTCTAGTCAAGAGTTTCCCTTCTACTTTCCTACATTCTGTAGTTTCTGTTGCTCAAAAAGAGACTTTTTTCCCATGTCAAATATTCTATTATTATATGGAGTAAATTTTTTGAACTATACTCTCTTGAGGCATTCTCATCTCTATATAGAATCACAGTGGTGTGTTCTGTATTAAAACAGGAAATAAAATTTGTTGAATGTTTACTGTAGGTCAAGTATTATTCAGTGTTTTTCATAAAACCATTTACTTCTCATGCACACACAAAAACCCTGTGAAGGAGGCTTGTTGTTAAAGGTTTATTATTACAAACATTTTACTAAAAAGAGAACTGAGGCTTTAAGAAATTTGCCCAAGGCCACATATTAATAAGACAGAACTGAATATTAACTGAAGTTATCTATTATACTATATTTCTATTATAAAGAACAAAATCATGTCTTAAGGGTGACAATGTTGTTTGTTGAAAATCATGTGCAAGATTAGAGGAAGAATCAGGAAACAACAAGTTTGAATTAAGATTCACTTAGATTCCTGCAAAGATCAGGTATAAATTTTATTCTAACTGTTCTTATGTAACTGTGGTTTTTTACCTGTCTCTTTTCTCATGATTAAAAGCCTTCAAAGTGCTATGTACTTTCTTCAGAGGAGGCAGGAAAATTTGTGTGAGACCATGCTGCCTTTAGACAAAAAGGATCATTCTTTAAAAACAATAGGTGAAGGTCCAAAAAAGTCAGGTCAGTCAGCTTCTGGTATTCATGGAAGGAAGTCCTATACATGGGAAGAGAGAATAGCCTGGGGACCACCTGGGACCATGTAATACCCCTGAATGTGAGAAAGCAGCAGAAGGTCCTGGGGTTTCTACCTTCTCTCACCATTTCCTTCCTTGATTCCTACCAACTCTCTCCCTCGGTCAGGGTTAGGCTCCCATACTATTATAAGCTTATCCTGTCTTTATATTTATCACATACCATTTGATAAATACCCATATATTAGTCAGTGTTATGAACTGAGTTGTCTTCCAAAAATTCATTTGTTGAAGTTGTAATTTCCAGTACCTCAGAAAGTTACTTTATTTAGAGAGAGGGTCTTTAAAAAGATAGTTAAGTTAAAATGAAATTATTAGGATGAGCTCTTATCTAATATAACTGGTGTCCTTATAAGAAGAGGAAATTTGGACATAGGCAGGTACAGAGGGAAGACCATGTGAAGACACATGGAGAAGACGGCCTTTTATAAATCAAGGAGAGAGGCTTTGGAATAACCCAGCCCTGCAGACATGCAGATCTTGGGCTTCTCTCCTATAGAATTGTGAGAAAATAAATTTCTGTTCTTTAAGACTCAGAGACTATGGCACTTTATTACCATAGCCCTGGAGAACTAATATAGTCAGTCCCCATCACTAGAGTTGGAGCATCTCCAGTAAAAAGAGTGAGCTTTTCTCTATCATTCATCAACCAGCTAGTACAGGCCCTGGGAGGTGATCAGTATTTCAGCAGGTGATATTCGCTGAATAAATGATTGACTCAATATCACAGATATTGCTGTATCCTCCCCCCGCTTCCCTAACAACTAATGAACCCACAGACATACCTCGCTATCAGCTCTGGAACGTGGAAATTTTCTGCTTATTTGCTTATTCTTTCCCACTCGTCGTCTTTCTCTTTCATCTTTTCTTTCCTTTAGGTGCAAAAACAGGTTCTTATGTTAGCAAAGATGGGGTAAAGTTTGAGTCTTGATGCCTAAAGAATTTCTGACTCCTTTTCTATTTATGATTGTATAGTCTTAGTGGGAAAGCGACTTGGAAAAGTCTCACGGACACTGCAGAAATATGAGAAATTCTCTTTGGGCGAGAAGAGGAAATAAGAGTAGGAGGTATGATGGAAGATCCAATTTATAGCAAAAACTGATGTCTACATGTTGTCATTGTTAGTTAAAACCAGCTCTATGATAATTGGTTCCCCATGTATTGCTTATTATGGATTAGGTAATCTTTGCGGTGTTTTATATTTGTTAACCTATTTAATTCTCACAACCCTGAACAAAATACAGTCATTATTTCTATTTCCATTGTAGTTACAAGGAAGATACACAACTTCCAAGGTCCCTACAGCTGGCAAGGGAGACAGGCCAGCATTGCAGCCCAGGCATTCGGCCTCCAGAGTCTGCGTTCTCAACTGCTTCATTTCTGTGAGGTGTGCGTTTGTTACAGCTGGTCTTGCCTCTCAGTTGAGAAAAATATTCTTGGGTTTTAAGTTAAGTATGGGATACACACACACACACACATACACACACAACATACATATATGTGTGTATATACGTATATAATCACATAGCCCAATAAAAGCCTAAATGCATACTTTATTGCACATACTTATTTATAAATAAAAAGTGTTCCTCTTAATCAATCAATCGATAATCCTCAGATAAAATAAAACCAACACCTAAATCCAATAAATATAACAAAAGCTTTCATTTGCTCAGCTTTCTCTATGGTACGGACACTGATCTAAATCTTTCCATGAATGCTGTTCCTTAAGTTTCCCTGCACTGTGAGGTAGGCATTATTTTTCCAGTTTTGCAGCTGAGGAAACAGAGAGACTCGGTTAGGTTATTTAAGCTAACCGAATTCACCCAGCTAAAAAAGCGGTAGAGCCAGCTCTGGCGGAGACCGTAACTCAGGACCCTCAAGCCTGCACAAGATTCATTTAGCAATTCATTCCAGTTTACATCCATTTGAAAGTTTTAGTCGTAGATCGAGTGCCCCTGAAATTCCTGTGAGGTCCACATGTAGGTTTCGGTTTCTTTTCCAGATTGTTCATCATCCAGATCTACCTTGAGTCCTAGAAATCATCCCAACTTAACCTAATAAGTAGCTAGATGTTCTGTCATTTGTCTGGCAATACTAAGAATGTGCCTTTGGCTTTTTTCTTGTCTCTTGGTGTTGGCCTCATGACTCCTATGTGATAAAATAACCATTTCCAGCACTCCATCATGGACTGAACTAAAGGTGAAAGCAGTACAATGAAGAAAATAAAATTGTCCTTGGAGGATTAAACTACAAATCTACACCTTATAAATGAAGTCACAATCAGGTTAAGATATAATGTCCTTTTTACAAAAACCTCTTACAACATAATGACCCCAAGGCTACCAATATTTAACTATTATCACATCAAAGGCTGTATTTTTTTTAAAATCAAGTGTCTATTAGAAAAATGGATTAGTTCATAATAGGACATGGGAATAGCAAGTAGGCAGAGAGAAATTCTGGCGATGTTCAAGTAGTAGCCTGAGAGAAGGAGTCCTAATCAAAGACTCATCTGTATGATCTGGGTAACAAGTAGTTCTTTAGATAAATTGGTTTATAATATCTTGAAGCACTTGAATATTCAAATCAAAATGAATTTACCATTTTTTAAAAATTGAGGTATAATTGTCGTACAACATTTATTAGTTTCAGGTATATGACATAATGATTCAATATTTGTATATATCCTTGAAATGATCACTAAAATAAGTCTAATTATCATTTGTTACTATATTTTTTTCAGAATTTATTCATTACAAATGAATAATAACAAATGATTATCATTTGTTACAGAATTTTTTTCTTGTGAAGAGAACTTTTAAAATTTACTATCTTAGCAACTTTCAAATATGAAATAGAGCATTATTAACTGGAGTCACCATGCTGTATATTATATCCCCATAACTTATTTTAAAACTGGAAGTTTATAACGTTTTCTCTCTTACCCATTTTGTCCATGCCCCACCCCAACCTCTGGCCACCACCCATCTGTTCTCCGTGTTTACAAGCATGCATATGTATTTCCATGTGTTTTTAGAGTGCACATATAAATAAGATTATATGGTATTGGTTTTTCTCTGACCTATTTCACTTAAAATCATACCTTCAAGGTCCATACATGTCACAAATGGTAATATTTTTTTTATATGGTCCAGTAACATTCCATTGTGTGTGTATATACAGGGCACAATTTATTCATTTATTTGTTGATGAACACTTAGGTCATTTCCATACCTTGGCTATTATAAATAATACAGCAGCAAACATTGGAGTGCATTTTTTTTTTTTAGTTAGTGTTTTTGTTTTCTTCAGATAAATACGCAGAAGTAGAATTATTGGACCACATAGTAATCTCCTTTCACTTTTTTTTTGGAATCTCCATACTGTTTTCCAGAGTTCCTGCATGAATTTAAATTCCCACCACCTGTGCACAAGTGTTCCCTTTTCTCCACTTCCTCAGCAGCACTTGTTATCTCTTACCTTTTTGATAAGAGCCATTGTAACAGGTGTGAGGTAATATCCCATTGTGGTTTTG
Source organism: Mormoops blainvillei (assembly GCA_004026545.1). Lineage (NCBI taxonomy): Eukaryota > Metazoa > Chordata > Mammalia > Chiroptera > Mormoopidae > Mormoops > Mormoops blainvillei. The sequence continues at coordinate 193,616 of PVJD01001795.1, read as the reverse complement.
ATTTGTGTTCCCTGGAAAATTAGTGAGGCTGAGCATTTTTTCATGTACCTTTTGTCCATTTGTATGTCTTCTTCAGAAAAAAAACATCTATATACAGATGGCCAATAGACATATGAAAAGATGCCCAATATCACTAATCATCAGAGAGATGCGAATTAAAACCACAATAAGATATCACCTCGCACTTGTCAGAACAGCTATTATCAATAAATCAACAAACAATAAGTGCTGGTGAGGATGCGGAGAAAAGGGAATCCTTTTGCACTGTTGGTAGGAATACAGACTGGTGCAACTACTGTGGAAAGCAGTATGGAGATACCTCAAAACATTAAAAATGGATCTGCCTTTTGACCAAGCAATCCCACTTCTGGGAATATGAGGTCTGTCTGGAAAAAGTCTAGCCAGTGTTAATATAATGAGAATGATTTCAGTGACATCAACATAACCTGGCAGCCAAGGAGAATGGGCTGGAATGCACATGCATGAGCAATTTCGATTTCACTGTACTAGTCAGTGGGGAGCAGTAGGTGCCATTGAGTGACTGTGTGTCCTGTGTGGCTGTCACGTTCAAAATGACTGAGCTAGTAGAGCAACAGATATGCATCAAATTTTTCATTAAGCTTGAGTATTCCTATGTGGAACCTATTTGGATGATTCAGAAGGCCACAGCTATGGGCAACTGGTGATCGGCAGCTTCATCATGACAATGTGCCCACTCATGCATCATGCCTCATGCAGAGTTTTTGGCAAAACACCAAATCACTCAGGTGACTCAGCCCCCCTACAGCCCAGGTTTGGTGTCCTACAACTTCTGGCTTTTCCCAAAACTGAAATCACCTTTGAAGGGGAAAAGATTTCAGACCATCGATGAGATTCAGGAAAATATGATGGGGCAGCTGATGGCGACTGGGAGAACTTGTGTGACGCCCAAGGTGCCTACTTTGAAGGGGACTGAGGTATCATTGTCCTATGTACAATGTTTCTTGTATTTTCTATCTTCTTCAATAAATGTTTCTATTTTTCATAGTATGTGGCTGGATACTTTCTGGACAGACCTTGTACCTCTTAAAACATCCAAAATACTAATTCAAAAGAACACAAGCACCCCTATGTTCATTGCAGCATTATTAATAATTGCCAAGATATGGAAACAGCCCAAGTGCCCATCAGTAGATGAGTGGATAAAACAACTATAGGACATTTACACAATGCAAATTAATAATGCAATGCTCAGCCATAAAAAAGAAGGAAATCTTACCCTTTGCAACACTGTGGATGGACCTGGAGGGTGTCATGCTAAATGTAATAAGCCAGTCAGAGAAAGACAATACAGTATGATTTCACTCATATGTGGAACCTAATGAATAAACTGAACTAGTAAGCAAATAGAGACAGACTCAGAGATAGAGAGCAGGCTGCAAGTTCTTTGGGAGGGGGTCTTGGAAGTGGAGGGATCAAAGAATGGGAAAAAGACTCATGGACATGGACAACAGTGTGATGATTGCAGGGCGTAGAGGGTATAAAGGGGCAAACAATAATGGAAAAATATAATAAAAATGTTTAAATAAAGAAAAAGAGGAAAACATAATGGTTGAAAATGTTTCTAACTTGGGGAAGGAAACAAGCGTCCATATGCAGGCAATCTAGAGAATTTCAAATAAGATGAACACAAAGAGGCTCATGCCAAAGCAGGCATAATTAAAATGTCAAGAGTTAAAGACAAAGAGATAATCCCAAAAGCAGCAAGAGCAAAGCGACTTGTTACATACAAGGGAGCTCCCATAAAACTATCAGTAGATTATCTGTCAGGTATTTGCAGCCCAGAGGACAGTGGCAGGACATAGTCAAATTAATAAGAAAAAATAATTCAAGCCAAAAATACTCTAACCAGAAAAGCTATCATTCAGCTGGGGATGCGCTGTATGGTACCCTGGCAATGGTAGTCTGGTAAGAGTTGTCTCTGACTGGGATCCAGGGAGGCAAGCCCCCAGCCACAAGATCCAGATAATCAAGAGGCATCCCCTGGGTGGCAGTCATAAAAAACTAGGGTACCACGAATGAAAACCCCCTAGGTTTCGAGAGCCAGGAGATTAAGGAGTGTTCCCTGGGTGGCAGCAGCAAACACTGAGTCATCAAATTTGGAAACTGGGGTACCGAACAGATGCAAGTTTCACTCTGAGAAATTCTGGTGCTATGCAGTGCAGCAGAGAAAGAAGGAGAAGCTACTGCCTGTCCTCCAAGGTCTCATAAAAGGTCTGTAGTCAGCCCTTGGAGGTGTGTTTAATTAGAAGCCTGTTTCTCAGGCTACGGTTATTATAATAAGCTAATAGGCCTCTACCACAGTAATATTGAGCTGCTTGGTCTGTCGCCTCTTGTCGAGCCCTGTGGGTAGTAGCTGTTTAAGAGGTCTTTCTCCCTTGGTTACAGTCCTATAAGCCCTGCTGGTCACCAGAGCCAGGCAATGTAGATGTGTCTCCCAGTAGCAACCATAAAAATGAAGGCATCAAATGGAGGTGTAAGCACCTTTCTGGAAGATACCAGTGAGCTGGAGCAAGGCAGAGTGAGAGTACATCTCCCTTTCTGATGCAAATAGAGTAGATGCAAATAGAGATTCCATCTACTATTCTCCATTCCTGAAAACACCATCATAGTCTTCTGTAAGTATGCCAACCTAGAAGTTTGTCTCTCAGGCCAAAGCTCCTAGAAGGCACATCAGACTCTTTATCAGGAAAACTAGAGGTGTATTTCAGTCTGCTATCTACCTGTGCCATGCCCTGGAAGTGGTAGCATACCCAGAGCTGCCTCTCCACTTGTGACAGTGCCATGGAACCCAGGAATGAGAGGACCCCCAGCTCCCAGAACCAGGAGATCAAGAGGTCCCCCCTGAGTGGCAGCTGCTAGCATGGAGTTACCACATGTAAAAACCAGGGCCCCAAATGTGTGTTGCCGCTCCCATCGGAGAGCTGGCAGTGCTCTGGGGCACAGCGGGGGAAAAGCACGGAAGATGGTGCTCGCGGGCTGGAGCCAGCTGATGGGGATGCAAACACTGCACTGACTGAAACAAGGAAAAAAAGAGAGATAAAAAAAAATTAAAGGGATTGAAAGAAAAAGATGAAAAAGAGAAATGGTGCTTGCAAGCTTTAGCAAGGTAGAAGGTATGCAGGAAAATGGTGTCTATCAGCCTCCAACCCTAGAGAGTATCCTAGCAGACCCCTTCCCCTCAGACCAGCTCTTTAAAATCAGGAAATGAGTCTCATTCACATAAAGTCTGGGTGCCTTTCAATCGGCTACTTCTGAATGGGGCCCTAGGGTGTGTGAGTCTGTGTGTAGGTAAGGCACTAACCGAACCATTCCCCAGTTCAACAAGCCACGCAGGTCTTGTGGGCAAGAGATTGGTCTTCAAGCACCAGTCTTAAAAGTCGGGGTGTCCAATGTGAGGCACAAACACTTTGCTCCTAAGGGAGAAGCTTTGGGTTATGAGTTTCTTCCTGTCTGTGGACCACTGTGTAGGAGGTGTGTTTATGGCAAGACTGTATCTAAGCCTTTCATACCCACCTTGATGTGATTTCCCTCTCGTTTGCTCCATGTGAAGGGGTCATTCTACCAGTTTTTAGTTTTTTCCAGAGGAAACTATTTTGTATATAACTGCAGATAAAGTATGCCTCTGAGAGGAGGTGAGTTCAGGGTCTTCCTATGTCACAATCTTAAACTGGAACTCAAATTCACCCTGTTTAAAGGCTAATCACATTTTGACCATAAGTTGGCTTTAATGTATTGGGCCACAAGGAGGGATTATTAACAAGGGGATGTATTAGATTCCTCTGGTAGTAGTCTCTCTAATTGCAAATTAATACCTAACCATTCTTGTTTTTAATATCACTTGATGAGAGCTGTGTTAATTTGATTCAGTGTTCAGACCTAATCAAGTCTGAGAGACTCTCCACAAGATTGTTTTTGAGCCTGGGGAGCTGAGGGTCAGATGTGAAGCCTGAGAGAACCCAAACCAAGGGCCTTCGCAGATGACACGGTGACCTCCTTTTCCTGTGGCTGCCTTCAGTAATATCTTGCTGCGTTCTTGGACTTCTTTAGAACAAAAAAGAGCAATCTGTCAGGAAAACCTCCCTTCCTTCCATGACATAATGTAAACATAAAAATACTTTCAGTTTTAGCAAGCTGTAGGTTGGTGCATAATGAGATATACAGTCATAAATAAATGTTCGTGCAAGATTATGTTAAGACAGATGTCAAAGCTCACAATTGAAATACACTACATATTACTAAAACTTTTCATAAAATCGAATGAGATCTAGCTTATAGAAAAGAGGCATAAGGACACTCGTAGCAACATAATTGAATGACACTTTCTGTCCAGAGGGCAAAAGAAGCTAAAAAAGCGTTAACTGGTATTTGTTTTTCTAAAGGGAAGGGACTCAGGAAGACATTTAAAATCCAGTAATTCTAGTTCAATGACATTATTTTTTGAAAACTAGAAACATTTTTGAACAAAGAATTCCAGAAATGAAAATTAAGAAGCTCCCACCAGTCAAATTGTATCGAATGAAGTAACTTAAAAGATGAAGACATGTGATGGAAATTAAAAGCAGGAGTGAACTAAAGAGACTTTCTAGCCCAGATTTCTAACTCTGTCTGAACTGTATTAAGAATTGTCTTATTTTAGACATGTTACCAAGGCCTGGGAAAACAATTCACTTTGATTTAAACCAGAAGTAAACAAAGGCCTTGAAGGAAATAAAGAAATTGAATGAGCTCTGCATTTCTTCTTCTGTACCTTCCTTACTTATTAACACAGAACACAAAATTGTCATGAAAATGAATGGCAATTACATGTCAGGTCAAGGAGGGTACCAGTGACAATCTCCCCTAACCTAGATAGTTGTTCAGAGTGAGTATTAATAAACAAGTGAACACTGAAGCCTGCCTATGTGAATGTGATGATATTAGAGCTATTAGTGAGCCTTCAATTCACTTAGGGGAGTCCCCAGTCTTTTCTTATAGCCAAACACCAAAGGTAAAGACATAGGCTTTTAATGCAGCATATTTCCTCCTTTCTTTAGGTCACAGGTTACTAAATGCTGGGTGAAAAATTTACTGAAAAAAACACTCCTTCCATTTCTTGCATATGTAACTAAACTATAGGTTTTAAATTTTGCTTTTCAACTTTACCACTTAATAGTTGTGCAAGTTACTCAACATCTCTAAACCTCAGCTGCCTTGAATGTTAGGGATAAAAATATTTACTTTCTAGGATCCTTGTGAGAATTAAATCAAGTTTGTAAAGCTTCCAACACATCATCATTAATATTTCATAAAGTTTCATATTTACTAATAACAAGCTATTTAATCTTATGACAGGCAACCTAAACATTGCAAATTACATAGGGCCTTTCTTATATTACATATTCTATATATGATTGCTTTACATAGTGTATAAAGTACATAGTAGATATTTTACACGTATATTAATTTATTGGATAGCAATATAAAAAGAGTAAGTATAGGACCAAGCACAAGATCTCAGTATGAATAGTTGTTTTCTTTTTCTTTCTTCATTAGCTACCATATGCCTCAAAAGTAAGTGAAAATTTAGAATTAATTTAATGATCATTCTTTCTTTGCCATGATTTATAAGTGTAATTATATTTTGAATAAGCAAGCATAAGCTTCTGAATAAAAGAAGTTTTATTTACTAGAACCAGGCAGATGTCAAGATTAACTTTGCTCTGGTTAAGTTTTCCTAATGGTTCAGAAAAGACTTTTGGAATAATGAAGCAGAAATACATGTATCAGAGAGTTAATCTTCCTTTCTGTTTCCTACCTATCATGTCTAAGACAACGCCCAACCAAATGGAAATGCTATTTGGAATGGAAAATCTTCCAGCATCTTTTCTCTCACTTGAATATTAATATAAAATGATTACTGAACTTGTTCTTCAACATGTTAAATAACAATGAAAAGATTAAGAATGTCATTCCTATTATTGAGTGCTTCATTTCAAGTCCTAATATGTACACTAGACCATTATTTGTCAGTCAGTTCTGTAATAGATTTATTTATGAATTTACCTTACCTTTTCTATGAGCAAATCAGGGAGCTAATATTTATTTTTTTATATCCTTCATAAAGAATTGAAAAGCTTGTTCCACCAGTAAATAGTGCAGATCTCTATCCCTGAAATTTTTACATAACTATAATTTTCTGCCTGATTAGTGTGGATAATTAAAATTTTGGGGACTTAATGCATAACCCTACTTCTGAGACTTCTGCAGTGAAACTGTACTCTCCCAAGATGTGTACAAACCTAGAGGCCCTCAATATGAAAATGTAATTTATACTCATAGCATAACTTTAATAGCATCTGTCATTGTCCCCATAGTATCAGGTATTCGGTGACTTCTGCTTACAATTAGAATGGATGTAAAAAGTGCCAATCCCAGTTCTCAAGTTTAGGATGAATTATTGTTCTTTGTATATATTCCCAGATTTTATTATATCTTAGGTTGATCTGTCATGTTAGAAAGAAATCTTTCTTTTTTACAGAAAATGAATTTCTTACATGATTGCTTTGAATGGCCATTTGTATCCAAGAGAAGCTGTGATATTTGTTTTGTGAAGATTAGGACAAAAAGTTACCTATAGAAAAGTAAATCAAGAGACCTGCCATTTATTTTAAACAAATACTGATAAGAAATCTAATAAAAATAAGATGTATTAGGTATGTTAGATGCTCCTCAACATATTGTAACTAAAGAAGGTATAAATAAGACTAATAAATATGTTATCAGAATGTGTGTTTGAAAGAGAGAGAGAATGAGACACTGGTAATATCATTCTGAGGATTTAAAAAGTTTTCTTCAGGTAATGGCTTTTAAAGTACATTCTAATTATTTGCCACTTAAATAAGGTTTTTCAGTGCATTTTTGTCAGTAATTTACTTAATAAGTTGGAGTATGTGGAAAGCCTGGCACTGGCTTGGAGCTGCAACACTAGCTCCCGCAGGCACTTTTTTCAAAAGCGGAGCTGAGGCATGCTGGGAAGGGACCCCGTGCTCATGCAGCTGCCTAACCATCAAGGAGGGAGGTTTGTGGGCACAATCTGCTCCCAACCAGTACATCTGGGTGGACTAATCAAAGGGGTGAAAAGTGAGGTGGTATCCTGGGCCCCGCCTGGCACAGCAGCACGGAGAGGAGAGGGCAGGCTGCAGCTTGCTGTGCGGGCAGTTGGCTGGGAACTTTGTGCCTGAGAATAAGTGAGGCCAGCCTGGCCGTCCTGTCTTGGTGGAACCTCCAAGAAAGGAAGATTGAATCCAGCCCCCAACCATGGATATACAAAGGATCGTAAGAAATGACTGCAAACAACTATATGCCAAGAAATTTGAAAACCTGGGCAGAAAGGACGAATTTCTAGAAACATATAATCCTCCAAAACTGAGTCAAGAAGAAACAGAAAGCCTGAACACACCAATAACAGATAGCAAAATTAAAGCAGTAATCAGAAAACTCCTGGCACACAAAAGCCCTGGGCTGGATGGCTTCACAGGAGAATTTTACCAAAAACTTAGGGAAAAGTCAATTCTGATTTTTCTCAAACTATTCCAAAAAATCCAAGAAGAAGGAAGACTCTCAAACTCTTTTTATGAGGCCAGTATTATCCTAATTCTAAAACCAGATAAAGACACAACAAAGAAAGAAAACTATAGGCTAATATCTCTGATGAACATAGATACTAAAATCCTCAACAAAATACTGGCAAATTGGATCCAGAGATACTTTAAAAAGATCATACACCATGATCAAGTGGGATTCACCCCAGGAATATAAGATGGTACAATATATGCAAGTCAATAAATGCAATACATCATACAATATGAAAGACAAAAATCGCATCATTATATCAATAGATACTGAAAAAGCACTTGATAAAGTACAGCACTCATTTATGATAAAAAACACTCAGCAAAGTGGGAACACAGGGAGCACACTTCAACATAATATAGGTCATGTGCAAGAAACCTACAGCCAACATCATATTCAATGACCAAAAACTAAAAGCTTTCCCACGAAGATCAGACACAATACAAGGATGCCCTGTTTTCATCACTACTGTTTAACATAGTATTGGAAATTCTAGCCATAGTGATCAGATATGAAAAAGATATAAAAAGCATCCAAATTAGAAAGGAGGAAGTAAAACTGTCATTGTTTGCAAATGACATGATAGTGTGCATAGAAAACCCTACAGACCCCACCAAAAATCTACGCAAGCTTATAAATGAATGTGGCAAAATGGTGGGATACAAAGCCAACATTCAGAAATCGAAGGCATTTCTGTACACTAATAATGAAATATCAGAAACAGAAATTAGGAAAAAATCCAATTTACTATAGCAACAAGAAAAATAAAATAATTAAGGATAAACTTAACCAAAGAGGTAACAGACCTATACTCATTAACTACAGAGCACTGAAGAAAGAAATTAAATAAGACACAAATAAATGGAAGCCTATACCATGTTTAAGGACTGGAAGAATTAACATCATTAAAATGTACACGTTACCCAAATCAATTTATAGATCCAATGCAGCCCCTATAAACATACCAATAACACGTATCACTGATATGGAACAAATATTTCAAAACTTTATATGAAATCATAAATGACCCCAAATGGCCTCAACAACTTTGAGAAAGAACAAAGTAGGAGGGATCATAATACCTGATATCAAACTACATTACAAGGCCACTGTATTCAAAACAGCCTGACACTGGCATAAGAACAGGCAAATAGACCAATGGAACAGAACAGAGAGCCTACAAATAAACCCATGTCACTATGGTCAATTAACATTTGACAAAAGGGGAAGGACAATAAAATGGAGTAAATATAGCCTCTTTAATAAATGGTGTTGGGAGATCTAGGCAAGCACATGCAAAAAAAAAAAAGAAAGAAAGAAAGAAAGAAAAAAAGAAGGAAAGGAAGGAAGGAAGGAAGGAAGGAAGGAAGGAAGGAAGGAAGGAAGGAAGAAAGAGGCCAGCAACTTACACCATACACAAGAGTAAACTCAAGATGGGTAAAATGCTTAGATATAGGAAGTAACACCATAAAAGTGCAAGAGGAGAACATAGGCAGGGAAATTTCAGATATCCCATGCAGGAATATTTTCACTAATTCATTCCCTAGGGCAAGGGATATAAAAGAAAAGAATAAACAAATGAGACTACATCAAATTTAAAATCTGCACAGCTAAAGAAAGCATCAACAAAATGAAAAGGGAACCAACCATATGGGAAAACATATTTGTCCATAATATGTTGGACAAGGGTTTGATCACCAAAATATGTGAAGAACTACACATGACTCCACACCAGGAAGACAAACAATCCAATTAAAAAATGGGCAAAGACCTGAACGGACATTTCTCCATGGAGGACATACAGAATGCACATAGACACATGAAAAAATGCTCAACATCACTAGCCATTTGAGAGATGCAAATTAATACCACAATGAGATACCACTTCACACCAGTCAGAATGGCCATCATTAACAAATCAACAAACAACAGGTGCTGGTGAGGATGGGGAGAAAGGGGAACTCTTCTGCAGTGTTGGTGGGAATGCAGACTGGTGCAGCCACTGTGGAAAACAGTTTGGAATTTCCTCAAAAAACTAAAAATGGAACTGCATTTTGATCCAGTGATGCCTCTGCTGGGATTATACCCTAAGAATCCTGAAACACCAATTCAAAAGAACATAAGCACATCTATGTTCATAGCAGCATTAGTAACAATAGCCAAGCGCTGGAAACAGCCTAAGTGCTCATCTGTAAATGAGTGAATCAAAAAACTGTGGTTCATTTGTACAATGGAATGTTATGCATCAGGAATAAAGGAAGAGCTACTACCCTTTGTGACAGCATGGATGACACTAGAGGGCATTATGCTAAGTGAAATAAGCCAGGCAGTGAAAGACAAATACCATATGATCTCACCTGTAAGTAGAAACTAATCAACAAAACAAACAAAGGAGCAAAATAGAACCAGAGACATGAAACTACAGAAAAAAATGATAGTGACCAGAGGTAGAGGGGAGGGAGATTATGGAAATAGAAGGGAAATTGACAAATCAAGGACCATAGATGACTCATGGGTCTGGACAATGAGGTGAGGATTGACTGTGGGTGTCAGGGGAGTGGTCAGGGCAGGGGAGAGTAACAGAGGAGAAGGTGGGACAACTGTAACTGAACAACAATTTTAAAAACTACTGCAAGCAATCCATAAAAATCTCTATTGGATATTTCTGTTCTTCTTCTATATTTCTATTTTAGCATTAACTCATCCTTTATTTTTAGTCCACTTTTTCTAAAACAGTATTTCTAATATTCTCCATTATACTAGTATTTTAGCCCTGGTCCCAAATTGTGTGTCCTCTGAGCAAAATAAAAGTCCTTCAGTGACTTAACTCAAATTTCCTAGAGAGCCAATGAACAGCGCGCTGTGTGATGCATTCACGAGTCTGACACATCCAGCCCCTGCTCCAAGCAGTTTATGAAATTTTTCAAACACAGCTTCCCCTTAGTGTGCAAAAGACAGGCATGGGATAAGTTAGGTATGGGAGGGATTGCACTGCTAAGAAAAAATATTTTCTCTTTTTAATTATAAACAAATGAGTGGAAATGCAAGTGTGGTACCCTCAGCCATGGCTACAGCATTATCTAAAGAAGTAGTTGAACTTCAACTCAATATTGTCCAAAATCAAATCACAGTTTTATAGAGCATACAGCCTGTATTCATAAGGGTTAATTCAGGGAAGCAGAGCTACCATGATTCCTATGAAATTATGAATTTATTTTAGTAATTCAACCTTAGAATGTTGTGGAAAAACAAAGGAAGTAAAGAGCCTGAAAGGGCAATAAAATCACTAACCAGCACAAATGCTGGTGACCTAGTTGGAACTTGCAGAGAAAACACATGTACTGGCATCATAAAGTTGGCTGACAAAAAAGCCTGTCACAGGTTTTGGTGCTTTTCGGCTGTGAGTTTGTATCCATGTGTCTAGTGTTGGACCTGAAGTCAATCACTGTTGGTCAGTAGGGATGATAATTGGGAAGGGGAGCTAGAAGTGGGGATGGGAAGAGTGAAGATAAATCGAAACCCCCAAACCCTTCCTACCTGTATTCCACTTCTAACTAACAGGCATCTTCAGAACATGATGGCATCTGCTGCACTTTGCCTCCCCGATCTCATGCAACTTTGCTTTCAATCAACAACAACCTTTGAAATAAAGGAAATCACACAGGAAAGGGATCTCGAGAAATGTAGCTCCCAGAATAGCCAAGTTCAAGAACAAACCAGCACATCGTCTGATGAAGAATCAGATTCTGGCTAATCTAACCCTTGCCATTCTTCTGGAAAGCTGGACAATTATCTTGAGTTGACAGCTGGTAACCATCAAAGCAAAGAATACCTGTTTCATTGGAAAACATGGAGCACTGTGTGTGCCCAGCCATCCCATAGAATTAAGGCAGGTATGGTTATTTCAAGATGCTCTTTAAATGCCTGTGCATTCTTTCTCTCTCTCTCTCTCTCTCTCTCTCTCTCACACACACACACACACACACACACACACACACACAAAATCACTGGTAAATTTACCTACTATAAATCCTACCACAGGCTATTTGGCACATACAAGATGCTTAATTCATGTTTATTGAATAATTGAGGGAACCACACAACAAATCTATAAAAGTAGAGTTTGGGGAGGGGGGAGCTTAAAATAAATGCTATTGACATATACTATCAAATGACTGGGTTTAAAGCAGGTAGTAAAATGAGAAACTTGTTGGTTACAAAGAATAAATAAACTTCAGGCACCACAGGCTGACTTTTGCCAAATATCATTGCTCCTTTTACATTGCTCCTGTTCACATAATCTTCAACCTACATTTCTCCTTTTCTGCTTTCATCCGAATGGCTGTTTTATCACTTTCAGATTTATTTCTGATATACTTTTCTCACTTGACTCTCTCTCTCTTTCCTGTTTGCTCTTTTTCGGTTTCATTTTAACTTTTCCATTTGCACCTCGTGTAGCTTCTTTTTCCTGTTGTTGTTGCCCGATATTAAAAAAAATATTTTAATTAGAAGGTTTGATTTCACAGGAGAGAAAAATCACTGTCTGTCTTCCTAAAGGGTTGTAAGTATCTGGTTCATGAGTATGAGTTTAGGTTTTTTCCCACTATGCTAGCATGTACATTGCCAATATTGTATCACAGTGTTCTAACATTAGGGGGAAATAGCAAAAAGCAATTCAAGCATCTTATGAGGAAGAAAAAAAATTTTTTTATCTTACATGAGCTGTGAGTTCTTAGTACTTTTGTATTTAATTTTTTTTACTTGGACAGTTGTATGTGATAGCTTTCTAGGCTGAGTTGTACCTGCAAAGTATAAAAGGTCTATTTTGTTTGTCTTTCTTCAATGGACTTTGCAACCTCTGTCTGGTGATGTTGTCTTTAATAATGCTACATTGAGAAGAGGAATTTGAAAATGAATAATAAAATTCTGGATTTGGCAGTCTATGGATTTGTAGGTATTTTTTAAATTAAAGATTCAAAGGTCCTTGGTCCTAGAATTAAAATATTAATCAAACCCTTGGTTTCATGCTACATGCACATAACACTGAATTGATAGATGTTTTCAATTAAAGTTGATATTCAATATTATCTTATAATATTACCTTAGTTTCATGTGTACAGCATAGTAATTAGACATTTATGTATAATTTACCAAGTGATTTTTCAAACAAGTCCAGGGCCCATCTGGCACCATATATATTTATTCAAATACTATTGAATATATTCCTTATATTGTACTTTACATCCCTGTGGCTATTTGTAACTACCAATTGGTACTTCTTAACCCCTTCACATTTTTCACACAGTCCCCAAATTCTCCACCTACCTGGAAACACTTGCTTTGTTCTCTGTGTCTTTCAGTCTGTTTTGTTTCGTTTGTTCATTTATTTTGTATTTTTAGATTCCACATATAAGTAAAATCATATGGTATTTGTCTTTCTCTGACTTATTTTACTTAGTATAATGCTGTCTAAGTCCACCCACGTAGCCACAAATGATAAGATTTCATTGTATTTTATGGGTTAGTAATATTCCTGTGTGTGTGTGTGTGTGTGTGTGTGTGACATCTTCTTTATCCAATTGTCTATTGATAGGCACTTAGGTTGCTTCCATAATTTGGCTACTGTAAATAATTCTTCAGTAAACATAGGGGTAGATGCATGTTTTTGAATTAGTGTTTTGGGTATTTTCAGATAAATACCCAGAAGTGGATTTGCTGGATCATCTGACATAACTATTGCTACCCCAGCTATTTTTTGTTGTTTCTATTTGCATGACATATTTTCCCATCCCTTTACTTTCAGCCAGTGCATATCTTTAGATCTGAGGTGGGTCTCTTATAGGCAGCATAATTATGGGTCTTGTCTTTTTCCTCATTCAGCCACCATCTGTCTTTGGATTGAAGCACATTTAAGATAATTATTGATAGATATGTAATTATCACCATTTCATTATTCATATATTTGACCTTTTCTTTCCTTCTTATTAAGGAAGTCTTCTTAACATTTCTTGTAATGTTGGTTTGGTGGTAATGAACTTCTTTAGCTTTTTATTGCCTGTGAAGCTCTTTATCTCTCCTTTGATTCTAAATGATTGCTTTGCTGGATAGAGTAATCTTGTTTTTAGGTCATTGCTTTACATCCCTTTGAATATTTTGTGCTGATCCCTTCTGGCCCTCAAAGATTATGTTAAGAAATCAGCTAATAGTTTTATGGGAGCTCCCTTCTAGGTAATTATCATTCTCTTGTTACTTTTAAGATTCTCTCTTTATCTTTAATCTTTGGCACTCTAATTATGGTATCCCTTGGTATGGTCCTCCTTGGATTCATTTTGTTTGGGACTCTGTACTTTCTGAACTTGTATGTTCATTTCTATTGCCAGGTTAGGGAAGTTTTCTGCCATTGTTTCTTAAAATAGGTTCTCAATCCCTGGTCTCTCTCTTCTCCTTCTGGTACCCCTATGATGCAAATGTTCTTACAGTTGATGCCCCAGACCTCCTTAAACTATCCTCATTTTTTTTTTATTCCTGTTTCTTCTTGCTGTTCCAATTGGATTTTTTTCTGCTACCTTATCTTCCAAATCATTGATTTGATTCTCTGCTTTACCTAATCTGTTGTTAATTCCTTCTAGGGTGTGTCTGTGTGTGTGTGTTTTGTTTGTTTGTTTGTTTGTTGTTTTGCTTTAAGAGACCATCTCTTTGTTGAAGTTCTCACTAAGTGCCTTAAGCATACTCATAATCAGTGTTTGGGATTCTGTATTACTAGATTGCTTGCTCCTCTTTTTCTTTTTTAGTTCTTTTTGTGGATTTTTTTTTTTTCTGTTCTTTCATTTAGGACGTGTTTTCTTGTCTCCTCATTTTTATTGCTTCTCTGGGTTTGTTTCTACATATGCATAGATCTACTTCTCCCAGTCTTGGCATGGTGGCCTTGTATTGTAGGTGTCCTGTGAAGTCCAGTGGCACCATCTCCCTGATAACCTGAGCCACATACTCCAGGAGTATATCTTGTGTGGGCTGTGCGTGTCCTCCTCATGTTGTAGTTAAGCCCAAGTTGTTGTTTGCACATCAGTGGTGGGAGTTGACCCTCAGGTTTACTGGCTATGAGGATAGGCTATAAGCCATCTGGGACCGACCCCGTGGAGTGGGATTTGTTCCAGTGGGCTCTGCTGGATAGTACCCTTTGAGTGTGCTGCTGTAGATCTAATTAGGTAGTGCCCTACTGTGGTCTGAAACTGGCCACCAGGTGTTTTGGTTCTGGGGCCTCTTGGAATGGGCTCTGGTGCAGTCCAAGTTCAACTGCTGCCTGTGACTGGCCAAGCATCACCTAGTAGGATCTACAAAACAGTCTTTGGTTGGTAGCTGCCTGTGATGGGCACAAAGAATGTGGAAGATTTCGTGCTGGGAACAGAGGTTGACTACCACCAGTACCAGATCTAGACCACTAAGCAAAAGACACAGGGCACCTTGAGGCCTACTACTGCCTGTTGGATGCCTGCAAGGCTCAGCCACTGAAAGGTCTTTGGCAGTTCACAAGTTGGGAGAGGCAGAGTCTCAGGGAGTCACCAGGGTGGGGTAAGTGGTGGTCACCAGGATAATGCAGGTTCAGATTTGTCTGTCTGTGTGGAGGGCCCAACCCAGAAAATATGGTGCCTACCTGCTGCCTGTGCTGAAGGAGGGCTTAACAGAGGGACAACAGCAGCTGTCCCTCCAGTGTTAACCCTGAAGCCACAAAATCCAGTTTCTTACCATCTGTCTCTGACACCCCCTGAAGCTGCTGTTCCTGTGCAGGGCGAGTACCAGTGAGAGTCTCTGCGTGGCCCCTTTAAGAATACACCAGGGTTGCTAGCAGTCTTCCATCTGACCCAGAGTAGTCTCACAGCCAAATGTTGTGAGGGCTCCTCTTCCCAGCATTGGTGGCCTGGGTTTGAGAGCCCCCCAAAACTCAAAGTTTTTTTCTGATGAAGCTGTCATGTTATTTAATGGAGTCTACACAGAACCTTGCCTCTCAAAGTGTGGTCCAAGGACCACAAGGCATAACATAAGACCTTATTTAAAATGTGGAATCTTGGGGCCACCTCTAGATCTACTGAATCAGAAGCTGTATTTTAACAAGATCCCCAGATGATTCATTAATTAATGTTTTGGAAGTCCTGGTATAGACTGAAACTAACATTGTGCTAATTGATGGCAAAACAATAAGACAACTTCAAGATCAATTAAAAATCAATAATGTTATGTCAAAAAAACTAACTGAGGATTGAAAAATGCCCCCAAATCATTTGTGAGGCTGAGATCCTAGACAGGTGAATGGATGGATGGAGGAGATTAATAAACAGAAAAACAATAGAGGTAAAGAGAGAAGAGAGCCATGGTGAAACGTATGCGTGTATTTCTGTGTTGTGTGGGGAAAGGACTGCACGAATTTTAGAAGATGCGAGTACTATTTCAAATTAAGTAAAATGTTATTGCTATATCTAAATCAAATAAATAGTTTGATTTTTCTTCTCTTGCATAATCTGTAGAAACAAATTGTTTATTACAATATTAAATTTAAACCCACTTTCAATTAAGTCAAACATTAAATCTTGCAAAAATATGGTATGCTCACAGGAACATTTAATAACCTACTGATTTACTAAATAATTCATTTTTCAACCAGTTATTATAATATTGTATAAACACAAATTGAATATCAGATGCTGCTCCTGTTGAGATTTATAACAAAAGACAGGTTATGTTGATACACTTCATGTGGGGACAAGAGCAAAGGGTTCAGAATCACAAAAACTCAATATAAATCTCAGTTCTGCCTCTTATTAGCTATCCATGTCTCTAAATTCCATTGAACAGTTTCCTTAATTGTCTATTTGAATAAAATGGGAATATGAAAAGACACCTCACAGGTTTGTTCTGAGAACTAAGAACTCCTACAGGGTATGTCGTAAACATCCTATGGCTATGTCTTATTAAAACTTTCACTGGAGCTCAGTTCACAACTGTCATATTCATGAAATAATCTGTTCATTTTCAGAGCTTCAACAGGTAGTGTTCATTTCAATCACTACTCTAAGTGAAGCATGGGAGATACTGCCATTTTTGCAAATCTTTTTTTAAGAAAATACAAAATGCTCAGGCCTGACATAACCAATGTTAGTAACTTATTGGGTAGGAGACAGTGCAATTAACTTCTTCTGATAAATATGGAGAACTAACTCATAGAAACATAAAATATTCTGAATTTTTTTAAAAGAATAAAAATGAGAAAGTAGAGAGGATACAAACAGTACTTAAAATGTATGATATTCTAGAATTTCAAGGAGGGGGAGTATATTTTGAAACTAAGTGGTGATATTAATTAGACCCCTATATTTTCAGAGTTTTCTACAGAGCTTTTACATACTTTGCACCATTGAATTGTCACAAAGCTATAATTAAACATCTTTATCCTTATTATATATATGAGGAAATTGAGGTTCAAAAAGCCAAGTTACTTTTTTCAAAGTCATGTGGACCATAAGAAGGTAGAATTCATTATCCTGTACTTGCTTCACAAAAGCTCAGGAAGCATCTATCAACATAGTGTGTTAACCTAGTGAATGCTGATTAAAGTAAGGACAACTGCTTCTTGGAGACTGTTCACCAATTCCACCTCTAAGTTTCTTTCTGGACTTATTTCAGTTAGGTATCTTATTTGTGGCCCAGTAGCTAACTTCTCCCTATCTGTGAGTCTCATAGTGTGAGCACTGCTACTAATACTGATCCAAAATTCCCCCCTAGAGCAATTCAAGGAAAATTTGAAGGTCCTGAAAGATGGTTGTGAGGAGGTAGAGGAACTGATCTCCAAAGTATGGAACCAGCATCCACATAGGAGGGCCAGCACTGGAAGAAAAACTGAGCCAGAGCATAGTCTGCCTAAATATCTGTCCAAAGGAACTGGTCAACATGTACAGGCAGCCTTCCTCACAGCAGCATCTCTTGAACAGGTAGGCTCCTGCTAATTAGTACAGTTAGGTGTGCAAGAGGCCAGCCAGCGGGGGAGAAGACAGAACACAGCCATCCTTCTCCTACTGTGGTGGGAAGATAACTTCTTCATGAAAAATCCAGGATCATTTTTTTTTCTAGACTATAGTAGTGAAAAGATGTAATATTTTCGATAGTGTTTAAATGGATCTTTTATTGATGTACAGGCTCTACTGGACATACTAGAAGCTAAAATCATGTCTATTGAAAATCGGGCTCATGTAGGAGTAAAAATTTTAGGTTTTGAACCCAGATGGACCTAGGTTAGGATCCTGGTTCTGATAATTTCTAGTTCTGGGAGATACTAGATTGTTATAGCCCCTCTCTGACTCTCAGTGTCTTTACTTTCTAAAAGGAATAATAATATGCATCTAGCAAAATTATTGTAAAAACTGTTACATCATATTAATTATCATGGATAGGCATAAGGCACTCTACGGTAGTAGTTATTACTATTATTATTATCATTGTCCATTGAGCTTTACAGCTTGAAGTATAGAAGGGGGCACAAGTCGCAGACGTGCAGCTAGATGAGTTGTTACTACCCAGTGAACTTGCTCACATGACCACTGCCTCTATAAATGCAGAGTTGACTCTCATGCACCCTCCCTACTGATTCAGATGTCATCACAATTCTGAATTTTAACACTAAAGATGAACTTTGCATGTTTCTGAAATTTTTACAAATGTAGAACTCTGTGCAACTGTCTTCTTTAGCTTCTTTCACAAAACATTACACTTATGAGATCTATGTTATTATATATAACAGTAGACCATTCATTTTTATTGCCATATTATATTTTCTTTTTTATAGAATATTATACTGTCAATGAACATTTGAGATATTTTCAGCTTTAAGCTATTTACAAACAGTGTTGCCCTGAAAATTCTCCTACTCGTCCCTGTCACATATGTACACAGTTCTATTCTACACAAAATTAAGAATGAGATTGTGTATATTTAATTTTAGGAAATGCTATAAGGCAATTTAAAAAGGGACTCTGACCATTTGCCCACCCACCAACATTTTATGAAAGTCTTTATTTTTTTGTGACATCACCAGCACTTGGTATTTTCAATTGTTTTAAGAAGTCAGCCATTTCTAGTGCATGTGTAATGACATCTCATGGGATTTTAATTTGCATTTCACTGATAACTAATAATATTGAGCTCATTTTAATAGATTCCTTTTTTTTTAAATCCTCACCCGAGAATATGTTTACTGATTTTAGAGAGAAGAAGAGAGAGAGAGAGAGAGAGAAACATCAATCAATTGCCTCCCCTATGCACCCGAACTGGGGATTGAACCTGCAACCTAGGTATGTGCCTCATTGGCAATCAAACTGGCAGCCATTTTATGTACAGGACGATGCTCTAAACAACTAAGCCACCCAGCCAGGTATTTCTTGATATTTTCATATTTTTTAAATATAAAATGCCTATTGAAGTATGGGAAGAAAAATTTCTTCTATTTTTTCCTTCTTTTTTTTTTTTTTTGCCTAATTTGTGTCAGTCCCTTAAGATATTTTATATATTCAGGATACAAATAATTTGCCAATTGAAGAAGAATATT
Source organism: Mormoops blainvillei (assembly GCA_004026545.1). Taxonomy (NCBI): domain Eukaryota; kingdom Metazoa; phylum Chordata; class Mammalia; order Chiroptera; family Mormoopidae; genus Mormoops; species Mormoops blainvillei. Next base: position 174,373 of record PVJD01001795.1, on the reverse strand, counting down.
AATAAGTTGGCCTTTTTGCTACCCTCAGTTGCCTAAAGATATGACATTTGTCAAATGCTCCTTGCCACACTAATATTCCAGAAATTGTCATAAGTATATTTATGTCAGATCTAAGATACCAGAACATCTCACCCAAGACTATGTACAAAGATAAGTAACTAAAAAACTAGAATTTTCAACAAGAAAATAGAATTTATAACTTGCATGCAATTAATGGGATTTAAAATTTTTCTCTCATAAATTATTTCTATGGTATAATAATCTGGTCTTTGGGTGTAGTAGTAGTCTAGGCCCTACTCAGCTTTGTATATCATATGCATACTAGATGACAGCCATCTCGACCACTATATGAGGGAAACAACTATATTCTGATATTTATGTCATGTTAACATCATACAGGAAATAAAATTGTGCTCATATATGGGCTACAAATAGTTTGGAGAGGTTTCAAAGAGTATATTTTAATTTAAAGACTGTATACCTGAGATTTCTAAAATGCATGTCTGTTTTTTGTTAAATGGTGTTTTCAGTAAGGTTCTACAGTGAAGATCAGTATTACTAACATTACTCTAATATAAGCTTTTAAAAAAAATCTCTATTTTTCTTTCTTTCTCTCTCTCTTTCTTCCTTTCTCTCTCTCTCTCTTTCTTTTTCTTTCCTCCTCTTTCCTTGCTTCCTTCTCTACCCTCCTACTCCTTCCTTTTTCCCTTCTATTTCCCTTTCTGAAATTTCTACTCTTTGACTGAATTTTAAATGGATTCTATCTGTAATGAAAAATGAGTTTGTTGTATTATATATCAATAGATACATTCCATCTTTTTCCTTTCTGTGGGCTCACTATAAGTTGGAGGTAGAGGCAGACCAGTGATTTCACACAGAGTAATCTCTCTGCATTAAACTTTTTGTGGATTATGTGACAGCATATAGAAAACGGATCAAAGATTTTAATGTAAGGTCTGAAATCATAAGACTTTTAGAAGGAAACATAGGCAGTGAGCTTCTTGACATCAGTCTTGGAGATGAGTTTTGGGATTTGAAAACAAAAGTAAAGGAAACAAAAGAAAACATTAACATGTGAGACTACATCAAACTAAAAAGCTTCTGCACAGCAAAGGAAACCATCCACAAAACAAAAAGGCAACATACTGAATGGTATAAAATATCTGCAAGTCATATACCTGATAAGGAGTTAATATCTAAAATATATATTTAAAAAACTCATGCAATTCAATAGCAAAAAACCAAACTCTAATTTAAAAGTAAGCATATCTGAATAGACATTTTTCCAAAGAAGTCATACAGCAACAGGTACATAAAAAGATTCTCAACATTACTAACCATCACAGAAGTGTAAATTAAATCCACTATGAGATACTACTGCACACCTTTTAGAATAGTCATCATCAAAAAGACAAGAATTGACAAATGTTGGAGAGGACATAGACAAAAGGAACCCATTGTGCACAATTGGTGAAAATGTAAATTGATGTAGCCAATGTGGAAAATAGTATAGAAGTTCCTCAAAAAGTGAAAACAGAACTACCATATCACCCAGCAATTTCATTTCTGGGTATTAACCTGAAGAAAATAACTAACATAAACCTATATCTGCACCCCCATGTTAATTGCAGCTTTTTAACATAAGCCAAGACATGTAAAGATGCAATGCATCCACTGATGGATGAATGGCTAAAGAAAGTGCATATATGTATATAATTGAATATTATTCAGACCTAAAAGGAATAAAATGTTGCCATATGTGATAATACATATGGATCTTGAAGGTATTATGCTAAGTGAAATAAATCAGACAGAGAAAGATGAAAACTACATGATCTCACTTTTGTGTGAAATCTAAATAAAAGAAAATGAGCTCATACATACAGGAAACGGATTGGTGGTTGCTGGAGGTGGAGGGTGGGTACGGGCAAATGGGGCGAAGGTGGCCAAAAAGTGGGAATTTCCGGTTATAAAATAAACAAGGCGTGAGGATAAAATATACAGTATGGTGACTATAGTTAATATACTGCATTGCATATTTAAACTCTCTAAGAGAATAAATCTTAAAAGTTCTCATCACAAGAAAAATGTTAAACTATGTTTGGTGACTGATGTTAACTAGAATTATGGTGTTGATCATTTCTCAATGTATACAAATATCGAATCATATTTTATACCTAAAGATAATATAATATTGATATTAGTAAACTATACCTCAATTTTCAAAAAGAAAAAATGTATATTGGAAACAAGTATACAAAAATGCACATATACACAAACATGTGCATGATCTTGCACTGTGAAATAATCAGATATCCTCTCCCAAACCCCTATTCCCAAAATAAAATGTGACAAAGTATAAATATTTTTCAATGGCAAATTAAAAAACATAACAGAAATGAAGATGTCATTATTCTGATGCCCTCACAGGTTAACCAATACCTAGTTCTACCTTTTTGACTACTCAATAGCAATACTCAAGGACCCTATCCTTGAAGTCTTTACAATTTCCATAACAAAGGAAAGGACAGCTTTTCTTTATGGAGAACTTCTTCAAACCTTGTTTTTTGGTGTTTTTTTTTACCACTCAAGGTCATATTTGCTTTCCTACTATGGCACTTATTCTTGTTCCTCTGAGATTGTAAAGTCTTCCGGAAGCTTTTGAATATCAACAGGCTTCTTTGCCAGAGGTGCTTTATGTTTTCAATCAGTACTCATATAAACTGAACAGTCTTAGGCTTTTGAGCACTACAGATAGAAGATATTTTTTATCCATCTTTCTCTGCAAAATACTTAAGAGCAATTCAGTTAAGGTAAAGATATAAACCCTAACATTTATTTTATCTTAGATTATAATTTGTAAAGGTCAACAGTGAAGGATAATAATTAAATTAAAAAACTAACATTGTTGACAATTTACTGTGTGTTAAAACTGTTCCAGGTGCTTTAAAAATATATCTCTTATAAGATTCACAATAGCTCTAGGAGTTAAGAGAGGAGTTTGGATTCCAGTCTTAATTATGATAATCTCCATACATGATTCCATACAAGAAATAGCCCCTTTGGGCTTCCTTAGTTTCCCAATATGTATGTTATCTATTGCTACATAACCAATTATATCAATTGTAAGAATTGAAACTATAGATACTTATTATCCTCCGAGTTTTTGGTGTTACCAATCCAAGAGTGGTTCAGCTGGCTGGTTCTGGCTTAGGTGCTCTGATGAGGTTCCAGCTGAGATATCTGCCAAGACTACAGACATCTTGTAGGCTTCCCCTGAGCTGGGGACTCTATTTTCAAGCTCATTTCCATGGTTGTTGGAAGACTGCTTCAGTTCCTCACAAGCTGCTGTGGAGGTCTCAGTTCCTCACCTTGTTGCCCTCTCCATAGGTCCTTCACAACAGGGCAGTTGACTTTTTCCTCAATGAGTGATCCAAAAGAGAATGAACGAGAGAGAGGCCTTGGTGCCTTCTTACCACCTAGAGTCCAAAATTACACTTCACCATTTCTTACTAGCTTCTTCTATTCAAAGAAGCAAATCACTAAGTGCAGGCCACACTTAAGTGGGAGAAAATTTGGCCCTACTCTTGATGGTGGTATGTCAAAGAATTAACCTGTCATACCACCTATAAAAGTTAATTGGGTGAGAACCATGGTTTTAGTTTAGTGAGTCCTTAAAACCCTTGAAATTTTGCAAAAAAAAAAAGAGAATTTTTAAGCCTTCTAAAAGCCAACTAACCATGTCTCCCCTTTAGAAGTGCTAAATCTGAATAATAGCCTGATATATGTCATATTGAACGTCTTAGCCCTGGCTGGTGTGGCTCAGTGGATTGAGTGCCAAACAGAGAACCAAGTGGTCTCCTGTTTGATTCCCAGCCTTGGGCACATGCCTGGGCTATGGGTCAGGTTCTCCAATGTAGGGTGCGTGAGAGGCAACCACACATTGATGTTTCTTTCCCTCTCTTTCTCCTTCCCTTCCCCTCTGTCTAAAAATAAATAAATAAAATCTTCAAAAAAAAAAAAAAGAAAGAAAGCCTTAGAGCCAGCCTTACTTACCAGAATTATTACTAGTAGTTATAGTAGTAATAGTATTTTATTGGCAGCTTGATGAATTTTAACATATGAATTTAAACATATGTTTACATCCACGTAAGTACCAGGTAGAGCAAGTTATAGAACATTTCCGCACCCAAAAAGACTTTCTTGGACCTCTTACCAGACATCGTTGTTCCCCAAAGATAACCAGTATTTTGGTCTCTATCACCACAGGTTAGTTTTGTCTGTTTTTAAACTTCATTTGCATAGAAACATACCATGAATGCTATTTATCTGTCCACTTTTTAGCTTAAAAACTTTACTTTTAAGTATAGTGGTGTGGTTATCCTGAGTCCAGACAGAAGGTTATGTCATCAAAATACAATCTGCATAGGTGTTTGGAACTATTACAAATATTCACTTCTCAAGAGATCAGGCAATACTTCCTGGCAGTGGCATGGTGAATAGTGTATTTGGGAGCTAAAGCAAACATCTGAATTTCTTTTTAGATAGCAAGGTGTGGTTTATATTATCTCATTAAATAAATATTTATTGTGTCCTTCCTATGTGCCAGGCATTGAAATACATGGTTGAAATATTAACAACAATAGGTATAGTTTGAGTTTTAAAAGCAGCTCCAACCTACTGATACAGAGCCAATTATAACACAATATTACAACTGCTATTACAGAAGCAAGCAGATCGAGACCAGCATCCCTAACTCTCTAGATGAGTGAGAGAGTTGATATTTGAACTATGTCCTATAGGCTCAATGTGAGTAACTAGGAGTTCAACAAAGAGACAAGGGTTATACTTAAGAAAAGCTGCAGTAATTATAAACATTTGCATAGAAATAGGCATGACATACTTGAGAGATGGCAAGTGAAAAGATGAGGGTAGAAAAATGAGGCTACCACGGTGAGTGGTGCCCGGATTATGAATCCCTGTGCACATCATGGTTATGAGCTGCTTTTTCACACTGAAAGTCATCAAGAGCCTTTGAAAGATTTTAAGAAAGGAAGTGACATGATCAAATTTGTGTGATAATAACTCCACCAGCAATTTAGATAATGAGCTGGGAAAAGAAAAAAAATGGGTAAGAGGGCCAGAAAGGAGGTAAATGATGATGTAAATAAGAGATAATAAGGACCTAAACTTGCCCTGGAAGTGGCCATTGAATGGAACAAAGGCATCCCAGGGATACCCCTGAAAGTTCCACAGCTGCCGAGGGCAGCACCACTGAGATCCCTTGCCTTTTAACCCCTGAGAAAGTTTGTAGGCGCGACCCCCATGTCTCACGGAGGTTCTTCCCAACCATCCTCGAATCCTGAGACTTCCCAGATGGCATTTTAGAGATCTTCAAGTCTCTGGACATTACACACAATTGTGTTACTTACAAACGTGTGCATGGTGGGGATAGGGCACATATTTTTCCTAAGCTGAGGTTTATGACCCACATTTAAAACCATTGCTTCAATGATCATTAATGTTGGTTGAGTCAAAAGAATTATGTAAATTACTGTGTAACCAAACCTTATAATTGTTTACCAAACACTTGAGATATAAACTATAATATGTAAATTGTATTTTGTTGCTGTGTCAATAATCTGAGGATGTTAAGATAGGAATTTTACTTTTTTGTGCTTAAACTCCTAAAATCTAGCATAATGCCTTGCAGATATTTGGTGCTGAACATCTTGTCAAGTGCATAAAATTAATTAACCAAAATACAAACAGCTCCTAAAGAATAGGCATACTAATACTGACAGTGTTACACCGAGGGTTAAGTTAAAGTACACTATAGGCCCTAGCAGGTGTGGCTGAGTGGATTGAGTGCTGGCCTGCGAATTAAAGGGTTACCAGTTCTATTCCCAGTCACCACACAGGCCTGGGTTGCAGGCCAGGTCCCTAGTTGGGGGTGTGTGAGTGTCAACCACACACTGATGTTTCTCTCCCTCTCCTTCCCCTTTCTCTAAAAATAAATAAATAAAAAGTTTTTTAAAAATTAAGAAAAAATACATTGTAGATTTAACATACTTGGTATTTCATGATACAGAGTAAAAATTCAGTACATGACAGGTGTTAATTGTACTAGCCTTGCCTTCAATAACACAGATGAATTCCCATCAAACAATATCTATAAGGAAATCATTAAATATCCCAAATAAATATCAGGGTAATCATTTTCCAAACATTGATTTAAAAAATGCTACAAATGATATGAGCCAAAATTGCTGTCAGGAATAAATGTTAGAAAGAAAAGTTTTTGATTACATTTAATTAGCTTTTGATTTTCCTATCACTAGCTTTTTATCCTCTCTATAATAAAAAAAAATGAAGGAAAAATGAGTTAAGGTGCTAAATCAAAATGAAGCATTTATATAAAATTCTGTCTAGAGAATTCATTCACATTACATAAACATTTCTGATTCTAGGTGTTATAAAAGTTCCTTTTCTGCAAAACATTCTGAACAAAGTAGCATTTGGAAGGTTTCCAAAAAATCTTAAAAAAAAATGTAAGAAAAATATACTAACATGACATTGCTGGCTACAGTTTAGGAAAAAAATATCCTTAAGACTAAATAAACATTAATATCAAGTGTGTGAGTCTCTGAAATTGTCTTATTATAGGGAAAGGAGACTCCTTCACAGTGTGTGGTGTCTCCTTGAACCTTTATGGTGCAATATAGAGGGGAGTAGACCCCCGTTCTCAGGTCTCACAGCAGAAATTGGGGAGATGCAACGTAAGCATCTTTCACAAAGTTCTTACCCATCACCATCTTCTAGTGCTAATTTCCAGGATCTATATTGATTCTTGCACTGGCTTAATAAAAATGAAGCATTATTGAAAACAATGGAATGTCTTCTTCCTAAAGTATGATGATAATAATTTTTAAATGGTTGTTTCTAGCAGTGCAACTTTTAAAAAGAGAATAAGAAGTATTTAATTTCTAAAATTTATTATTCATATTAAGGGATTCTGTTTCATAAAAAAATGTGATTTTAACAGCCTTTCAAATCATCTGTTATTTTTTGATAAATATTGATATAATTTTCTTCAAATATTTTAGCATAAAGCAAGTAACTCCATAAAAATAAAAGGTGCCTGGGCTCAGGGCCAAAGATAGGAAGATAAAAATTGTGTGTTATCTGGATTACTTTGGGGCATGTTGTGATTACATGGAGTGTCAAAACTAAATGACCTCTGGGTTATTGCTAATATGAAAAAATATATTTATTTGTGTTTTGATAAACATTTTCTGGAATATGGATCTCTTCTTAGAAGTGACTTTAGGCAAAAGGTGTTTATAAAAATGCTGCTGCCTCTTCCCACATACGTTAAGACCTGGCAGAGACAGCAAAGCAGAGAACAGAGACCGAGACTGGTTATTTCAGAGAGGCTGAGGGCTGGGCCATCACTCCGCCACACAGACACCAATCAGTAAGAGCCCCATAGTATGAGTGACAATGTATGTGAAAAATCAGGCTGAAACCAGAAACAACCAATTTAGCACCAACTGGACAACATGAGTATGGGCACCAACAGATTTTCACTAGGTCCCAAATTCTGTAGCTACTTTTTCAAAATGTCTTTGAGGTCATTCATTATCACGCACTTTTGCTCTAAACGTTCTAAACTTTTCCCTTGAAACACAAACCTTTGCAATTTTCCTCAAATCAAACAGATCTCTGATAAGACAAGGCTGATTCAGTCATTGTGGCATGTGATTTATCACAGTGATCTTATTTTCTTCAACTTCACAATGAGTTCATCCTCAATGAAAATCCTAGTGATATGTGACCCCATGTATTTGAATCTCAGAATTTTGGAATGTCAAGTAATAGTCTATTTTTTACAGTCCTGGGGCATAATTTTCCATCCTTTGCATCTTTTACTGACCCTTGTTGTTACCTATCTTCTCAAGGGGAATGTAATTTTATTAGGCCTCTTTTTTTGTTGTGAGTTAGTTTGTTTACTCTTTAATTACTATGTGCCCTAATTGTGAAAGTGTCCCTATAGAATAATTTTAAATTTCCTTGGTCAGAACCCCAAGGATTTCATGAGTCTTGGACCTATCTCTATATTGTGTGCTTGGCCTTGACTGTGTAAAATAAATTTGACCCCATTTCCATTCACAGCACCAGGCAAGGAATTACATTTTCTCATGGGAAAGTTTCTTCTTTACAAACAGAAGAGGGGATGGCAAATTTTTGTCATCTTTTATTTGTTGGCTCAGTTCATCTAGGTTCTCTTTTATGGGCTTGGACTATGCTTTAAAGGTCCCAAATCAGTTCCATCCTCCTACCTCACCTGGGTGCAAGACTATGTACTTTGACCCCTTTGGGCTTTAATATTTTAGACATATAAGACCATTTCTCAGGTCTCTATAGCCTCTGGCAGCATAAGTACAGTGCCCTGACATTCACCTTTGTCACAGTACCTATCAATTTCCCTCTCATTGTTTTTAAACTCTTTCAGATGTTGTTATTATCATTATCACCATTATTATTATTATTATTATTATGCATTAATGTTAGTGGATACAAAAAAGGTTGGTTTGCCCTGTTGCATGAAACATGGTTTAAAATTCTTTTCCTAACCATAACATTGGCCTACCATTTATTTTGGGCATTTTAGTTAGTGAAACCAATGTTTTTACATAAAGGAGTGATTATGGTGTCAGGTCCATTAGAATATAACTTTTATGCAGATGAACTTTTACCAAGGCTATTCAACATACAAACTACAAAGAAAGAAGGTAGCTGCTTATTTCTCTTAAGCAAAATGTTGTTCCTGGATGCACTCACATAATATCTATTTTTTACAGACAAAATGCTTCTTTGTTCATTCATTTATTAGGGATGTCTTTCTGCAAATATTTATCCATCACCATGATTGTATTAGGTACTGCTGTAGAGATTGGAAGTACAAAGATAAATAAGAATGTGTCTCTATTTTCAAGGGATTTAGCAGTACAAACTAACTCAAATATGGTTATTAGGACACAAGGTGGAAGGAGATGGAAGATGCTCAAGAAAGTCATCATCCTTTCACTAGCACATAAAGAAAATAAGCAGGAGTGGATCAGGCTGACCAGTGTTTGGAGGAAGGGAATAGAGACATAGATAATCCAGATGTGAAACTATGATGGAATTTGTCAATAATATAGCTGTTAGAAATTAGTGTGCAAGGAGTCAAGTTTGAAGCAAGGCCTGGAAATACTCAGAACTGAAAGTAATTAGGGACCACATCATACTAAGTTTCAGAAAGCAAACGGGGTTAGCAATATTAGTGGAAAATATTAAGCAGTGGATTGTACAATAAAACTGTGTTTTAAAAACAATTTTTGGCTCCCATGACAATCAGACCCAAATATTTGACCATACGAACATGTGTTACCAGTTCCTTTCCTCACCCTGATCCCCATTATGGAAAATTTGAAGACAATTTAGCTAGAAGTCACTTAAGATAGTAAAAACAGATTTTTTTCTCCTTTATATCTCTATGGATAACTCCAGAATTACAGTGTGCTGATAGTGAGTATGGTGTTTAATGAAATCAAGAGGCATTCCAGAGGTCTCCACTATACTCCGGTTCATGTTGGTACAGAAAGGGATTCAGAAGACTAAAATTTTGTACATTTGAATCCTTGAAAAAGAGAAACTGAAACCTGAGTGGGGAGCATATATTTAAGAAATAGTAATAGCCTTGGCTGGGTGGCTCAGTTGGTCAGAGCATTGTCACCATATGCCAAGGTTGCAGGTTTGATCCCTGGTCAGGACACGTACAACAATTAACCAATGAATGCATATATAAGTGGAACAACAAATCGATGTCTGTCTGTCTGTCTCTGTCTCTCTCAAATCAATAATAAAAATTGAACATATATATCCATGCCTAAAAAATAGAGTTCAGGTCTAAATCGTAGAAGAGAAGGAGAGATAGGGACACAATTAAGTTTGCTGCAAATTATTCTGTCATGGACTTTCGTATCTGTTTTCACAATTAAGAGATGACTTTTCTTTCCTAAAGACCTATGTTTCTGAAGCTTTTTAATCAGATTCTCAGCCTTCTCCTAGGGCATTTCTGGAGTAATTGATCTGCATATTTAAATGCATGAAAACATCTTGAATGACATGGCTTCATACTTTGATTTCTCAATATAATTTGTGATAGAATAGGGACAGCTTTAAAGAATGTGGGTTCTTAAATATGTCAATTCAAGGTAAACTTTTACTATTAAGAATTTTGCAAAATAATGACTAATTTTATTAATGTGCTATTAGTGGCCAATATGCCTATGATATATATAATACTGAAATTAATTGTAGAACACTGAGCTGTGATGACCCCAGCTTGCTTATGTTAGAACAGCCTGTTTCTTAAGTTTGTCCTCAGTGAGCTCTAATATATAAAAATTGCCCTGACTGGTGTGGTTCATTGGGATGGGTGTCATACCACGAACTCAAGGGTAGCTGGTTCTATTCCCTGTCAGGGCACATGCCTGGACTGTGGGCGAGGACACCGGTTGGGGGTGTGCAGGAGGCAGCCAATGGATGTTTCTCTGGCACATCAATGTTTTTCTTCCTCTCTCTCTCCCTCTGTTCCCATCTCTCTAATAATAAATAAATAAAATCTTTTTTTTTAAATCTATTTAAAAATGTATTTGTATTAGGGAAAAAAAGATATCTGCAGTGCATCAGAGGAAGACGTCACATATGAAAAAGCAGCTATCTCCCCAGGACCCTCATGATCTATTCTTCAAAGTCTCAGGGTAAAAAAGAGGTCCAGGTGGAGGTTGTCTCCCCTAATATCTTAAATTATTGCACGTTAGCCCTGCCTGAAGAGAAAGTGAGAAACAAGAAAGGAAACATGCTTCCTGAAAAAGTGTCCATTTAGAAATGATTGGCAAAATTCTGATGGATAGATTTTTCACACCTCTTGACAACCCAAAGATATTCTTCACACCTTTTGCAGACGTCAACCAGCAAAACTATTGCAATTCATTTGATGCCGCACATACCACCCAGCTGAATGAGCCAGGAGTCTGGGGAAATCTACTGACACAGAAGTTGCTGAGAAACAGCTAAAATGCTGTTAAAATTTGCTTAAATCCCAGGCCTGTTCTTGGTGGCCCTCAGTGCCTCACAGAGATGTGTTATATGCATCCGATTGGATTAGTGATTCTTGTAGGACGCTTATTCTGTGAACTATAAGAATTCTAAGGAACTCTCAACTCTGCCCATTTTTCATTATTATCAAGAAATGTTATTATTTAGAGAAGCTGTAGTTTCACAGAGAAATTTAATGTAAGGTATAGATAGTTTCTATATATCCCCTAACCTCACATATGCACATTATTAAGTTTTTATACAGTTTATTAATCATTTTATATCACTGTTCTTGTTTTCCTAGAAAGGTTATGAGTTTCTTGATTATGAAGATTATGTCCAGAGCTTCTCAGCATCCCGAATATGGGAGAAGCCCGATGTACTTTGGTTGACTCGCCCAGATGCCAGGCCTGTGGAACCCCCTTGAAATGAAGGCATCTATCGAGATACCTTATCATGCAGCCACTTGACATGATGAGAATGGCATTGACTTTGGAAACAGGCCTACCTGGGTTTGAATCCTGCTCTTTTAATTTATTTGTTAACTAAATTCACTCTTCAGAGTTTCTTTTTGATCCTTGCAAAATAAGTAAAACATCACTATATTGCATGAGTGTTATATGACAATATTTATACTGAGAATGTGTATGTGACCATCTAGTACAGACTTGGTAGTAACTTAGTGAACATTAGCTTCCTCCTATTATTTCCTCCCCACCCTGACTATTTAAAATAAATTTTAGGTCAATTATTCTCTAGTATTCATTTACTTTTATTTTGCCTAAACATTCCATTAAAATGTATAAATATATAAATTGGTAGCATATATCACTGAAACTAGTAGGAAAAACAAAGGAAGATTTGGTAAAGGAAGATCATAGGATCATAGAGAAGGTAGAAACAGAGTCATTAGAGTTCCAGACTATGAGTAAGTTCTTGGATACTCCCAAAGGCAACTTTTAAAACAGTCATGCAGGTCTCAGTATTTTTACTGAATTTCACCTTGTGCGCTTGAATATTGGGTCCTTTGACATGATTATGCAAACATGCAAATCTTGCTGTTCCTGTAGTCACAACAAGGGACTTTCTCAAACTTATCATGAACTTTGTCATACTTCCACCCCCATGGTAAACACATCTTAAAAAATCTCTAGTTTTCATGATATTGTCTTAGTTGGAAATGTTGGAGTTGGGTCCTGAAACCTATCATCTAAACGTGCGCAAAGCACACAGTTTTAGAGAAAATTTCATCTCTGGGGTGTTAGAGGACCAAGCTTCCTCTTTCACAGAGCTGTTCTGAGGATCAGATGTAAAGCATACAATACTGCACAAAGATTATTATGTACATTCTACCTGGGTAAGTGGGCAGCTACCTGCTATAGGTTACAGGAATATGCCTACTCTAAAGAGTGAAGGAAAGGCAAAATAGAGAAGAAATAGAGGACAAAAGGGGACTGAAGAGGGATCAAAGCAATATTAAATCTAATAAAAAGTCCAAGAGGAATGATTTTAGAAAACACACAGTGTAAACTAATCCCAATTAGATCACAGCAGCTGAACAGTATTGTTTACTCCAAAGACATATTTTACCCTGGTTTTTGATGAAAAGGAGATTGGGTAGTTTCATTGTAAAATTAGGTTTGCTTTTAAGAACAATAAATTTATGAAATAGGCTACAAACATGTCTACGGAAGCCAGACACTGTAATGGTGGCTGATTAAATACAGTCAGTGACTTACCATTTGAGACAATTTCCCTCAGTAGGGAAAGAAATAATGTCACAGGAAAGACATTGAGGAGGCAGAAAGAATTGACGGGACTAGAATGATAAATGGGAAAGGAGGTCATATGACTTTTGAGAGCTAAAAAAACTAAGATTACAATAGTTGAAGAAAAGACATTGAAGAGCTGAGATATGATTGAAGCTTTTAAGATGTTAAAAAGGATAGTAAAGGTCAATATAGATAAGCTTTGCCAACGATAATGACAAACACTGAAATTTAAGGATATATTCTAAAAATAAGCAGTGGATGTAAGAAGATTACTTTTTTATGTTGTTCAGGAAAACCCTGCAGATTCTGTACACTCCTAAATTATTTTTATTTTGTTGAACAATCACAGCACAGGAAAGCAAGGAGTCAAAAACATTATGCATCATCGTAAAAAAAAAGACAAAGATTTAAACCGGAATTAAAATAGAAATTCATATACTATTCCTGAGACTATATATTTATTTCTTCAGATGACCAAAGACAAACACATGTGCAATATCTAGATTTGTTTATAAGTCCTATGAATTTTGTTACTTTGACAAAATTTTGTGTTTGCTTTGGCCAAGAATCATGTGGATATTACCATCCCAGGTTTATTTTTAAGTTCACTTACCATCTTGGAGGGTTCAGGGCCAAGCAAGGACTGGGTATAAATTAAAAGTACAAATGTTATGAGGGCACATTTATGACATGAACCTCAAGCAACTTTTTGTTTGATTATTTGTTACCACTCCAGTTCAGACATCTTTAATATCTCCCTGATGGTGGGATGATTTCTTTCAAGCCTACCCTGTCACTTTTTCAGGGCTCTGCTTTGACAGCATTGTGTCATGTCCAGTATCTGTCCTTTCTCTTGCTCTGGATCTAGTCTGCTGGGCCTCAGGTTAGTCATCACCTCATTTTTTTTGTTTGTTCGTTTGTTTTTTTAGTAGTAATTCCTTGTATATTGTGATTAGCATTTTATATTTACATTTAAAAGGTAAGAATTTTTTTCCTTCTTTTTCTTTTTTTTTTTCTATTGTTGTTCAAGTACAGCTGATTATCTCTTCACTTTTGTCTTTGGAGATTTCCCTTCATTTCTCTTTTTCTTTCTTTTTTCAAAATCAGTTCATTGACTTCACGATTTCCTATGCTTTTCTTGGCTTTTTTTTGGGGGGGGGGTCAACATTTTCCCACCACCACTTTCCCCAGCCCCACCCTTCCCCAACCTCCCACACTCAATCCTTCCCTCATTGAGCTTTGTCTGTGCATATTCCTTGATGACCCTTCCTCTCCCTCCCCCCTGTTATCTCATTCTCTCCTCCCCTCTGGCTACTGTCAGTTTGTTTTTTATTTCAATGTTGCAGATTATGTTTTGCTTGCTTGTTTATTTTTTTGATTAGGTTCCACTTACAGGTGAGATCATGTGGTATCTGTCTTTCACCACCCGGCTTATTTCACTTAGCATAATGCTCTCCAGTTCTACCCATGATGTTGTGAAGGGTAGTAGCTCTTTCTTTCTTTCTGTTGTGTAGTATTCCATTGTGTAAATGTACCACAGTTTTTTGATCCACTCATTTACTGTTGGGCACTTAGGTTGCTTCCAATTCTTGGCTGTTGTAAATTGTGCTGCTATGAACAGTGGGGTGCATAGGTTCTTTTGAATTGGTATTTCAGTGTTCTTTTTTTTTCAGGTGAGAGCACGAATGCAGTCCCCCATTACCACAAATTATGTAGTCAAGTTTCCCACATGTAGGGAAATCACAAGGGACTGCACATCTGGAGTGCAATGGATAAGCCTCACTCTGCAAAAACCACCTTAGTGATCATGGTATCTCCCCTGCAAGGTAAGTATAGGATTCTTTGGGTTTAGTACCAGCAGCAGAATTGCTGGTCAAAAGGCAGTTCCATTTTTAGTTTTTGAGGAAATTCCAAACTGTTTTCCACATTGGCTGTACCAGTCTGCATTCCCACCAACAGTGTACTAGGGTTTCATTTTTTCCACATCTTCGCCAGCACTTGCTATTTGTGGATTTGTTTAGGATGACCATTCTGGCTGGTGTGAAGTAGTATCTCATTGTGGTTTTAATTTGCTTGTCTCTGATGGCTAGTGATGCTGAACATCCTTTCATGTGTCTCTGGGGCCTGTGTATGTCCTTTTCGGATGAGCGTCTGTTCAGGTCCTTTGCTCATTTTTTAATTGGATTGTTTGTCTTCTTGGAGTGGAGTCATGTGAGTTCTTTCTATGTTTTGGAGATCGAACCCTTGTCTGAGGTATCACTGGCAAATATATTTTCCCATATGGTTGGTTCCCTTTTCATTTTACTGAAAAAGGAGGGATCACAATAGCTGATATCAAACTATATTATAAGGCCACGGTAATCAAAACAGTCTGGTACTGGCATGAGAGCAGATGCATAGATCAATGGAACAAAACAGAGAGCCCAGAAATAAACCCAGGTCTCTATGGTCAATTAATATTTGACAAAGGGGGCAGAAGCATCAAATGGAGTAAAAATAGTCTCTTCAACAAGTTGCATTGGGAGATCTGGACAGTTACCTGCAAAAAAATGAAGCTCGACTACCAACTTAAACCACACACAAAAATAAACTCAAGATGGATAAAAGACTTAAATATAAGTCGTGACACCATAAAAGTCCTAAAGGAGAACATAGGCAGGAAAATCTCAGATATTCCATGCAGCAATATTTTCACCAATATGTCCCCTAGAGCAAGGGGCATAAAGGAAAGAATAACTAAATGGGATTTCATCAAAATAAGAAGCTTCTGTACAGCTAAAGATTTCCCTTCATTTCTAGCATTTTAAAATTTTATTTTAAGGGATGTTTGTGATATTTTATTCGGCATTTCTAGTTTTTTTTAAGCACTCTTCCATATTGCTGAAAAACATTATTGAACTTCTATGAATGCTCCAGTAAATATGATAAAATAAAATATGAAATAATAAAATAAAATTGATACTTTTATCCATTATATAGATTGATTAGTAATGATAGAAAATTCACAAATGTCATTGCTTCAAATATGTATACTTAAGACATAAAACAACAACAACAACAGCAACAAAAACATGTTCTTATGCAGTCACATCAGAGATTTTGTTGGGAAGGAAAGACCTCTATTTACCTATATTCTGATCTTTATGCATTAGTTGCATGGGAAGTTGCTTTCCATCTTGGCTGGTCTCTTTCTTCCTATTCTGTAGGCTTAACTACTCACCTTCCAGTCATCTAATTTTTAATTGATTCAGAAATTCCAAAGTGTATGGCCATGAAAAATTCCTTGACAGCATTCTTCGCAGTGGGCCCAGTACAAGCCTTCAGGACATCACTGGCAGAGTATAATTAGCACTATCCCATCTAATCTAGTAATTAGTACTTTCTGGGAAGGAAAATCAAATAATCTTCACATGTAGATAAGATATAATTGTTGTCAAAGCTAACCCAGTTTTGAATAACTTCTGCTCCTCCAAGAAAAATATTTGAAACTTAGATCCCACAAACTTCTTCTTTCCAGTCTGTCCTAGTGAAAGAAACAATAGGACCTAGTGTGCCTAAGACAATCCAAGCTTTCCATACTGTGGCCCTGACATAATCTAAAGTGCTTCCTTTCACATTCAAAAGTGAATTGGTATGGAAAATAATTTATATGGCCAATCTAGTTCTAGTCCAGTTCATACGTAAAACCTCACTCATTAAATCATATGACTATCTTTTCTCTCACTACTGAGTCAATCTTAGGGTGAAGCCATTTTCCTTTTAACTTGGTTTGCTCCAGCATGTGTGATGGGCTCTTCTAATTCTCATTATCTATCCAAGACATCTCCACTGCCAGGCAGTACCTCAATCTGAAACACCACAGCAATTCTCAGATTTCTGTGTAGCCCCAATTCATGGCTTTCCATGCACACATTCTATACTGATTTAGTTTATAGGCTTCAATTTTCACTCTGATTATTAATGTCTTGGTAGATATGTTACATTGTCTAATATTTTAATTTTTATTTAATCATGGAAGTTGACTCTGAATACCAGCTAGAGTCTGTCTTCTTGGTAGAATCTTTAATCCATAACTTGGTTCCATATGAAGAATATCAACTCAACTCATTACCTATCCCTGACTTTCACACTGAACTTCCATTGAAATAAATTATACCCTTTGTTGCACACCAGTCTCCTGGAGGCAGTCATTGACTGGATCACATCCACATTGGTTTTGTCCTATGGATGTCTGTCTCAGCTCAAAAGTACCCTCAAACCCCTAAAACCAACCTCATTGGACTGCCTACATTCCTTAATCCTACTTAATACCATTTTTTTAGTGGGCTGGGTGAGGCAAAGAATAGACATTAGACCTTCATTGCCAATGATCCAACTTGTCAAGCATAAGCTTGTCTCAATCTTCATAATATTTAAGTTGATAACACCAATTTGAACATAAAGAATATCAGGAATTTAATTTAAACAATTGTTTTGGATGCTTTTACCTTTTTGTATACAACCAACGAATAGCTATTGTTTTGTGTTAAATGATTGCTCAAACTCTGCGATTTTAAAAACACAGTGTATATTAACAACTTTCTATTGAATCTCTGCTGTGTGGTTCTGGGTTAGGTTCAGTGCAGGACACAGGAATAAACCTGGCACATACCCTAACCTCAGTAGCTTCCAGTCTGGGAGAGTAGCTTGTTACCCTAATATGTTTTGTATATGTAAAGCTGATTTTGTAAACCCATGGAGCAGATGCAGATATGGATAATAAAAGTCCATTTGACCAGTATTCTAGTCACAATTAAATGAGTCACTTGTAAGGCTTAGGAAAAATCACAATAAAACCACAAACTTGTCAAAGAAGTTGTTTAATAGTGTGACAATAAAATTCCTCTCCTTTATGTTGATTAGTTAGAGAAAAACAACCACAGAGCATAAATACTCTGTGACTGCTGTCATCAAATATGGTTAGGGAATGAAAAACAATAGTCAACATCTAACTAAGCAGAGTGACAACTGTTCTGAAATAAATCTATTAAATTAAACTGAAGGCTTTAAATGCTAAGATTTTAAAGGAGCTTTACTTTTCACTTGTTTCCCTATTTAAATGACTAAAAAGAGAGTATATTTCTTAAATGTTGGGGTGTTTGAATTTGTTTAAAAATTTTAGATCTATTTAGTTAGCTGCAGAGGAATGTAGTGGAAAGTTTGGGTCAAAGAGCCAGAAAATTCTAAATTTGATTCCCAGTGCTGTGACTCAAATTCCACAACATACCCAAGATAACTGTTGGAATGTATCCTCTTGTCCTCTCTGTGCATACCTTTTTCTTTTTTTTTTACTTTCTTTCTTTTTTTTTTTTTTGAGCAATAGTTTTCTAACTTTTCCTATTTTCTTAATTGTGCTTCTTCTTGGCTTCAAAAATTATTTTTACTAAATTTTCAGCTGGAGAAAACCATGCCAAACCAAACCAAACTCCACCTCCCCACACACAATTATATTCCTTCCATTTCCATCCATTTCATTCCTAACTGCTCTTCAAGGGTAAGCTCAGAAGGTATATATGCCTTTGAATATTTTCAAGGTATTTCATTAAAACTGGTACTGGACAGTGACTTACTCAGGAAAACATTGGTTTGCTGTTTAACAGGTTTACGTGAATGTCTAAATAAGATTTTCATAGGAGGAGAGATATTCTAACTCAGTTTTACATAAACTTAGAACCAAGTAACCCCCTGAAATGCAATGTAGACCAGGAAGGAATCTCTTGCATTTTTCATGCATAAAATTGTCCAGATACTTTTTTTTTTTGACCATGGGATAGAATTTATTTTTTTCATAAAACTTTTTAATTCTAAATGAATAATAATTAGTTTTCTCTATTTTTTTATTTTAATTGAATTTGTTAGAGTGACATTAGTTAATAAAAATATGTAGGCTTCAGCTAAACAATTCTATAATCTATGATCTGTGTATTGTATTTTGTGTTCACCATCCCAAGTCAAGTCTCTTTCCATCACCATTTATCCCCTCTTTACTCTCTTCTACCTCTCCCCACCCCCTCTTTCCCTCTTGTAATCTCTTACTATACTCTTGTTTGGGTCTATCAGTTTTTTCTTTGAAAAATCCCTTTAACTTTTTCACCTAGTCCCCAACCCCTGCCACTCTAACAGCTGTAGGGTTGTTCCTTGTATCTATGATTCTGTTTCTATTTGTTTGTTAGTTTATTTTGTTTATTAGATTCCACATATGAGTGAAATCATATAATAATTATCTTACTTTGACTGGCTTATTTCACATAGCATAATACTCTCCAGGTCTACCCATGCTGTCACGAAGAGTAAGATTTCCTTCTTTTTCATGGCTGCATAGTATTCCCTTGTTTAAAAATACCACAGGTTACTTGAGTATCACACACTCATCTACTGACGGACCCTTAGACTACTTTCAAATCTTGGCTATTGTAAATAATGCTGAAATGAACATAGGGTGCATATATACTTTCAAATTAGTATTTCAGGTTTCTTTTGAAGTGGAATTGCTGGGTCATGAGGAAATTTCATTGTTAATTTCTTGAGGTAACTCCATAATGCTTCTCACAGTGGCTACACCATTCTGCATTCCCACCAACAGTGCACAAATGTTTCCTTTTCTCCACAACTTCACCAACACTTGGTTTTTGTTGATTTATTGATGATAGCTATTCTAATAGTGGTGAGGAAATGAATTCGACCAAGTAGCAGGATACAAATAAATACCCAGAAATCAATTGCATTTTTATACACTAGTAATGCACTATCAGAAAGAAAAACTAAAAAAATAAATTCTATTCACAATTACTTCAAAAAGAATAAAATACCTAGACATAAATTTAACCAAGGGTGTAAAAGACCTGTGCTTGGAAAATTATAACACACTGAAGAAAGACACTGAGGAAGAAATAAATAAGTGGAAGCACATATTGTGTTTATGGATAAGAAGAAGTATCATCATTAAAATGTCTATAATATCCAAAACAATCTATAGATTCAATGTAATTCCTATCAAGATACTAATGGTGTATTTCAGAGAACTAGAACAAATATTTCAAAAATTTATATGAATCCACAAAAGACCATGAATAGCCACAGTGATCTTAAGAAAAAAGAGCAAAGTTGAAGTAATCATGCTACATAATATAAACTATACCACAAGACCATAGTAACCAAACCAGATGGTACTGGCATAAAAAAGAGATATATAGATCAATGGAACAGAATAGAGAGGCCAGAAATAAACCCACACATTTATAGCCAATTAATAGTTGACAAGGAAGGCAGAAACGTACAATGGGATAAAGATAGTCTATTCAATAAATGATGTTGAGAAAATTGGAGCGAAACATGCAAAAAAATGAAACTAGATCACCTTCTTATACCACATACAAGAATAAACTCAAAATGGATTAAAGACTTAAATGTTAGACTTGAAAAAAACCCTAGAAGAAAACACAGGCAGTAAAATCTCAGACATTTCTTGTAGCAATATTTTTTCTGATATATCACCTCGGGCAAGGAAAACAAAAGCAAAAATAAACAAATGGGATTATATCAAACTGAAACATTTTTGCACAGAAAAGGGAACCATCAACAAAATGAAAAGAAAACCCACTGGATGGGAGAACATATTTACTGATACATCTGATAAGGGCTTAAATAATTAGTTTTCCAAAAGCCTTACTATTTTTGCCTTAATACCTTTTCATTGATGATGACCAATAGAATTTGATACAAAGTCATGGAAATATTACATGTACTTTGCTAAATAAAGTCACTTAAATTGATACCACGCTCTAGGGGTCTATTGGAGACTTACCTGAATCTAGAAACTCCCTAAGATCACAAAGAAGGTTTTTTTCAACTTAAACCTATCTCTGCCACTCCATAGTTTAATATATGTATTTACTTGCCATTTATCTAGATAGTACCAAGACAGCAACACAGATTATACAATATTACCTTCCTAGATATAATTGCTAATATAAGAAACTATTAAATTGCAGTGAAATAAATTAACAC
The DNA here is from genome assembly GCA_004026545.1 of Mormoops blainvillei. Taxonomy (NCBI): domain Eukaryota; kingdom Metazoa; phylum Chordata; class Mammalia; order Chiroptera; family Mormoopidae; genus Mormoops; species Mormoops blainvillei. The sequence continues at coordinate 153,407 of PVJD01001795.1, read as the reverse complement.
CTCTGTTAAGTATGAGTATAACTTTTAGTAGTATACTTGCCAAAATTATGGTATTAGAATTATCATGTTGAAGCATTAAAATATATATTATAATATTAAAAAACACAGAGTGTTTCCAAAATGCAATTAACATTAACAAAAATATCCTCAAAATATTTGTTAAAGCATACAAGTATATTTAAATAAAGAGTAATAGGAAAAGACTAAGAAGGCATGAAATACAGGACAGTCAACCCAAACTCACAGAGATAAATGGTATGGAGAGCAGTGGAGCACTCTATACTGACGGGACATGATAGATTCCAGGACCCAGAAGAAATCTGCTGTCATCAGCTGCAATGAAGTTCCATGGTATCCCCTGAAATATGCCTCTAGAATCTGCTGGACTGATATAAGACACGGCCTTGGGAGGAAATTGGAGGTGACGTACAGTAATTTTTGATCAGCCTTGTCTTAGGAATTAGGTGAACTTCTTATGCTACTGTAGCATCTTTTGTCAGAGGCTATGATTGCTTACCAAGCACGCTTGTGCTCCTGTGACTAAGTTATGCCAATGAATTTGGTGGAAGTGTTGGGCCACCTATAGGTATGGCCCTTAAAAGGTACTCCCTGTGTTCTTTCTGCTCTCTCATTCTATGTACGGTGACCTGAAGGACATATTTTTCAGATGGTGAAGCCCTTAGGGTAGAGCCATTGGCTCATTCATGTTGGATTTACATGAGTAAGAAAAATCACTTTCAGTGTGTCATACCAGTGAGATTGTAGCATTGATTTGTTACCACAGCACTGCATAGCCTATTTGTACTAAATTAATTTTAGATAACATAAGTGAGCGGTTAATTCTAAAACCTATTAATATGTGGCATTGTTTTGGGGGCTTGAGCAGTTGGGAATGAAGAAACTGATGTCAGAGTCAGAAAATTATGAATTCTTTGTGCAATGGTAAACATTGGTGAAATTGTGCCCTGAAATAACACGGGTAGCAGATCATGTGAGAAATTAATGTTAACTGTCACTGAGGTTTAAGGGTTTATGTGTTACCATAATAGATTAACCTAATCTGACTAACACTTAATAGCTACTTAGCTGCACCTTTATTCCCCCCACTTGTTTTTTGAGATCTGAATTCCTTTGACAGAAAACAGAGAATTTAATTACACAACTAGAATTAAAGCATTTAATATCCCAACTTGAAGTACCCACACTATTGAAATGCATTCACGGGGAAAAAGGTGGGACAACTGTAACTGAACAATAAAAGAAAAAAAGAAATATGTTCACGGATTCACAAACATTTTTAAAATACTTACTAGCTCTAGGACTCTGCTAACTGTTGTGGGGGATAAAGCAACTGGATAACTATAATTACAAAACAACTATAATGGAATGTATCATGTGTCATAAACAGAGTAGTACCATAAGGTGCTGGGGAAGCAAAGACAAAAGAAATTATTTCTAGGTGAGGATTCAGAAAATTCCTTCTTGAAGGAGTATTTTAGGTAACCTTGCATGGAATTGCCAGAGGGTTGAAGAGAAAGTTAGGGGTGGGGTGGACAGACAGCTTTCCAGGTAAGAACAAAGATATCACACTCAAAAAAGTATCCAAATCCACAAGTGACTAATAACAGAGTTTTCCACATTTTAACAATAAAAATTGAGATAAAGAAGAAAAGAAAGTTACTAGCCACTCAATAAAAGGAGTTATCTCAGTTATCTGAATTCAAAGTAAAAGAACTAGTTACCTGCTTCATCAGACAACTGACTACTAATTATATAGAGACTATGTTTAATTTTTCTTTCTGCCTGTGATAGGCTTGTAAGACTCAGTGAAAGGGGACATATTTCTTCTTCTGGGGTTTAATAGCCTACTGGGGACGAGGATTGACAAGAATTTTCACAAGTGGTTCTGAAGTTTATTTTTGCTCTTAGAAAGTAAAAATAAATCTGTTCCCCTGTTATGTTCACTATCAGTAAACTTGTTCTTCTAAACTAGGGTACACGATTCTTGACCTCAACTGAGAACTTGCCTGAATCCCTCCAGGGCTGAGTGGATTAGCGAGATGAATGCAGTGATCAGCCTGACACCAGAAAAGCCAGTATGTGCTGGCAAGAACTAAGCAAATGAGTGACAAAACAAGCTCATATTTATTTTGTCATTAATGTGATTCGATTAAAAACTAATGTGATAAAAATCAGTAAACATATGTATGCATATATTATAAAACACATAGACAAATATGTGGAGATTATATATATATATATAGAGAGAGAGAGAGAGAGAGAGAGAGTGAGAGAGAGTGCATTCATATATGTCTCCTAGTAAGAGCTCTACAAACTTAATACTGTGCTTTGATAGATAGGTTTTGGGTTATTAATGAGGGCAAAACCTCCACCACATGCCACCGAAATTTCTTGTCTGTGTGTTTCCACAGGCAAAAAAGGCTTTGTAACTCTGTGTATATCAATTCTTGTCTTTCTGTTGTTTTGTCTGTAGATACCATTTACTGGATATCTATTATGTGCCGGGCTTTCAGCTAAATGTGTTATATGCGCCTGCTCATTTCACCTAATCCTCATAGGAGCACAATGAGGTCAGGAACAGGGGTCACATTTGCTGATGTGAAAGCCGAGGCTTAAAGAGAACAACTGGAGCATCAGGACGCAAACTAGAGCTGCCTGACTCTGAGGAGTATAATATAAGTAAGCAAAGTCCAGCACCCAAAATTATTACGACAAAGAATATTCCTTGATATTATTTACTCTCCTGTGTATATGGAAAAGAAAGAACTGTGTTCACTTATTTCAAGTTTTCCTTATTTTGTTTTTATCTCTTGGGGAGGCATTGCTAAGTATGTTTTAGTATTCAAGAGGAAGAATTTAATTAGATAAAAAAAGATTATTTACTAAGGAAAAGATATAAGGTAAACCCTGAGATACATATGGTTAATTAATTTTTAAAAAGTTAAAATTTGACTAACAATCCAATTAAAAATGGTCAAAAGACCTGAATAGACACCTCTCCAAAGAGGACATACAGATGGCCCATAGACATGAAAAATGCTCAATGCCACCAGTCATCAGAGATATGCAAATTAAAATCACAAGGAGGTATTACGTCACACTTACCAGAATGGCCACTATTGGTATAAATCAACAAACAACAAGGTTTGCTGATATGTGGAGAAAAAGGAAGCCTAGCGCACTGTTGGTGGGAATACAGACTGGTGCAGCCACTGTGCAAAACAGTACGGTATTTCCTCAAAAAAATTAAAAATGGAACTGTCTTTTGACTCAGCTTTCTCACTTCTGGGAATATATCCAAAGAAACTTGAAACATTAATTTGAAAAAATGCATGCAGACCTATGTTCATAGCAATATTATTTATAATAGCCAAGAATAGCCTAAGTGCTCATCAGTAGATGAGTAGATAAAAATGTTGTCATACGGTTACACAATGAAATACTATGTGGTAGGAAAAAAGAAGGAACTCTTACCTTTGTAACAGCATTAATGGATCTTGATATCGTTATGCTAAGTGTAATAAGCCAGTCAGAGAAATACAAATGCCATGTGATCTCACTTATATTTGCAATCTAATGAACAAAATAAACTGACAAACAAAAAAAAGTCAAAATTTTCAGGCAAGTGGTACACTTTTCTAGCTTGATATGTTCAGTTTTCTTTTTTCTTTTTTTTTAACAATTAGTTTATTTAGAATATATAACACGACCTTTATATCATAGATTATTTCTTCCACAAACTTGTTATCTAATGTTTCTTTTAATGGACTTAGTGAATCATGTACCTAATATAATATTATTACAAAATTTATAGAAAATTATGCCAAATGAATATGCCATAGAAAATCCACCTGGTAAAATGCCAAGATTTTCATTGACAAGTCTAAGAATTAGTCTTCTTTGTTTCTACAACTTTAAGTATGTAAATTTTAGTTACACAATTAAACTATTATATTCCTCATCACTGCATGTGTGTGTATGATTGTGTGTATGAAAATACATATATATTATGCTTGTGTGTATATATATATATATATATATATATAATTCTAAAATGGCAAACATGGTTACTCAAAGTATAAATATTTAGGTCTCTTGAAATTTCTTAGAAAGCACAAACATGCCTAGGTGGATTAAGGCTAATTCTTAATTCATGTCACCATTTTATTTGGGCAAAATGTATTATACATTGCATATTAGGACTCCTCTAGATTACTCTTATTCATTCCTCTATCTATACACAGAGGCAGATTAAGGTCAGTCGAGGCCCCAGGCACGGCAGAAAATATTTAAACATACTCTCAGGTTTTACTGCCGACTGTAAACTTGTACGTAATTAAAATTGCACATATGAAACCAAAGTTGCCGTCATTAGAGAAAAGTGTAAAGTTGGGGTTTTGTGGGGCCCTTCAGAAGCCGGGGCCCAGGACGTGCTCTGGGTGTGCCCGCCGTTAAATCTGCCTCTGTCTATCCATACATTGGATTATAACTTGGATTTCAAATACTTCTAGATATCTCTGAAAATAGGAAACTCTTTGCTCATTTACCCCAAGTCATATATGAAGTCACTTGAAATTTTGACAGAATATTTTACATCAACCCGAGATGGGGTTTCTAGCTTAAGGGTAATTTATTGTTAGGATTGTTTATCTAAAGCCAAGTCACTATTAGGCTGAATTACAAACCAAAGGGAGAAAGGTTAGCTATCATTGAATAAGGTTTCTGTTACAATTGATTAGCTTTAACTGTAAGTGGTGAAGTGGTAGAATACCCAGAAATATCTTTTGTAGCCTCTGCCCCCCCCAAAGAGACTTGGGCAATGATAAGGTGATGCACTGCATTCTTAAAGTTTTACTCTGAGCAAGATCTTAGAAAATTATGTTCTGTTTAAGAACATAATTATGTGACTTAATTTTAATTGTGAAATAAAAAACTATTTCAAAATGAACTACTTTGAGTGTTTAATCACCCAGGACCAACTCAGGAAAGTTAGAAAAAATTAGAAATGAATCATCAAAAACAAATTTAAGCAGAATATGCATTTAAATGTGGTGTGCCTAATTGAAGTTCTGGAATAATGTGAATCTTGAAAACATAAGAATATGTTAAATATAAATATATGTATAAAAAACAGGGGAAAGGGGAACAGGCCAGACAGCATGAACGAGATAGCTTCTTATTTTTTGCTTTGTTAAATTTCCTTGTATTTTGAGATTTATTTTTGGGACAAAGAAATTAAGAGAAGCAAACCTGATCTAGATTTTTAGCCTTCTCGCTGATAAACCATTTGAAGTATCAATGTGACATTTTAGCTAAATTGTACTTTGCAACATAATTTCCAATTCCTTTAAATAGAATTTTGATCTTTTCCTTTAGTCAGCTTAAGGTTTTGTAACTTACATGCAGAATATCAAACTCTTTACATCTTATGCCTTTTTTTCTTGTGCTGTTTTTGCAAACACAGCTTTCATACTGATATATCAGAGACTGGCAGTTTTGGCAAGAGACACTCATTATCTGAAAACTTAGATAACTTTTCTTTGCCACGAGAAATAAACATTGTTTCTGTAAACTAAGTCATAATTACTTGCTTTCCAAAAGCCTATGTTTCTGAGTTAGTCCTAGGCTATGAACCCAAAGCTAATTTTCAACTTGATGGCTTTCTGTTTGTAAATGCAAAATATTTAAATGCTGGATACTTGACTTATTTTTTATTCTTAAAATATATTACAAACATCCTTATGGTGAAATACGGGACACAAATACAAAAACCTGCTATAAGAAGGACTATTTTTAAAGGTATATTCTATCAAAATAGCTTTAGTATAAAAATTTGAGAAAGAGACAATGGCGTACTCTAATTATAATATTAATATCTTTTGTTTTCCCTCTTTCTTTTACTACCACATAAAATATGCCTTTATTGCCATATCATCTATTTTTAATAAAACATTTCTGATGTCCTTGAGAATTATAACAAAAAATATCTTGCACAGTCGAAGTTTTCCACTGAAGGTTGAAAAATAAAATTTTTTATTCAAACTATGAAGATTGCCAACTTTTAAACACTTGATTTGAGCAATGGTTCCTACTGATTAAAAAAAATTGAACTGACTATAAATTTAAGAAGTGACTAATTAATTTGGTTAATGCACTATAAAGAAGGAATGCTCAAAACAGTTGCTTTCTAATTTAACAAGTTATTTGAGTTTGTTTTTATGTTAATGGTAAAATTCGATCTCTATTAGGCCTTATAAAGAAATCATGTATAAATCTTTACATGTGACAGAGAGACATAAGGAAATATCATTTGGATGAAGAAATTGACAAAAGGTGAAAGTGATTTTAAAAATAAGAGGTGTTACAGCAGCCTTAATTTTAAGCGCTCGTATTCAGCAGTTCACAAGAACGTGCTGTGTGCCAGGCCTCAGGTGTGGGGAGTGTAATGAGAAGGGGGAAGGCACATTCATGCAAAATATTCAGTTTAGTAAGTGGCGTATAATTAGAAAAAGAGAAATTAAGAGAGTACTACATTGTACAATGAGTGACTAAATAGAATGTGACATTTTAATTGAGTCCTTTAAGGCAAATAGGAATTTTTCAACCAAAAGAAAGAAAGGGGGAACTTCTAGGCAGAGAAGAAGCATGACTGAACAGTACAGGGCTTGGAAAGCACATGGTATATTTGGGAAATGGAAAACAGGCTGACTGAATCTCAGTGTAAATAGGATAGATAAACAAATGGGGAAGGGTATAAAAGAGGTGATTGATAGTCATATTATGATGGTTATAAATCCCTTATTAGGGAGTTTGGCATTATCTTCTGGGAAATAAGGGGTGACTGAAAGCCTATGATAAGGAACATTATGTAGTCCTATCAGAGTTTATGAAGAAAATTCTGATAGGGATGCGAAAACTGAGTTAGTAAGAGAAACCTGGCTAGTTCGAGGAGATCACAAAGAAGATAGTTTCAATACACAGCCCAGGAGAGAATAACAGCCAAAAGCAGTGAGACGTTGCAGGTAATTGGTCAAAGACAATGGGTTTCAAGACAGACTGTAGTAGAGCTTTGAACTCAACTTGATTGTTTAGAAGTAGGAGTAGAGAAAAGAATAAAAAGTGATATGTGTGATATGAAATGGACGTTTTTACTAAGAAAAGACATTGCTGCTATTTCAATTGGTATAAAACCTTGACTATTTTAAAAGATATCGAAAACTTTGAAGCAAAAAAAAATATTTCTCTATTTAAGAAGACATGTATCTTGACTTCAGTCATTCTCTAAACAAGGATGTATTCTCTAAACAATTATCTTCTGGAGGGCAGGTTCCTCGTAGTACAGGTTTCCTTGGCTATGTGAATGTTCTAGGAACTCATCTGTATCAGGGTAGCAAGCTGGCCTTGTTGTGAGAGGCAACATCCAGTGTCATTAATTTTTTTTTTAAAGATTCTTTCAACGTGTTTGCCCATTTCACAATGGGCGATTTATGAGTGCACATGCCCACAATGCACTGAGAGTTCTGCAGTTTTTGACCAAAAATGGCATGACCCCTGTGCCCCACCCTCACTATTCACCTGATGTTGCTCAGAATGACTTTTTTGTTTGTTTGTTTCCCTGGAAAAAAGGCCTCAGAGGGAAACATTTTGTTGATGTGGAAGGAGTGAAACAGAAAACAGCAGAAACACTAAAATGAATCAAAATCGATGAGTTCAAAAACTGTTTTGAGCAGTTGAAAAAACATGTTGATAGGTATATTGCATCAAATGGAGAGTAGTTTGAAAGTGACTGAAGTTTAAACATGTAAGAATAAATATATAATTTTTATAAATAAATTCCAGGGTTTTGGGGTCCCCCCTTGCACTGTAGGTCAATGTGTTAATGGCTACACTCAGTAGTAATTAGTTTATTTCTATGGAGGACCTTAGATTATACATTTTCATATTCTTATTTTCCCCTATCCTCAAGACCCCTGTTCTAAATATATTTTGTTATTATTATTATTATTTTTTTTTTTTTAGAGAGAGAAAGGGCAAGGGAGGGAGAAAGAGGGGGAGAGACATTGATGTGAGAGACAAGTATTGATCAGTTGCCTTTTGTAAACTCCTTGACCTGGGATCAAATTGCAACCCAGCCTTGTGCCCTGACCTGGCATCCAACTGATGACCTTTAGGTCTGTGGGATGATGCCCAAGCAACTGAGCCAAACCAGCCAGGGCAAACCTCCTGCTCTTTTCAATTTCATTTATTTTATTTTCAAATTTATTTTATTTATTTTCCCTTGAACATTTTTTTCACCCTATTGCATAGTTTTCTGCCCTGCATGATTTATTCATTGTCTTTCTTTCTTAAAAGCCAAATCAAAACAAAAAACAGCCCTCTTTTTTATCTCTCTCTGTTAAGCCTCCCTGACCCAAACAACATACCTGTGTTCCAATCCGTGTGTCCATCCTACCGAACCTTAAGGCATTTCAGTGGCTATCCTGTGAAAACCCCGCTGGTTGCATTGGTCTTCTGGCTTCTTTTATTTTTTAAAACTCTTAATTAAACTTTGGAGTATATTTTTAGCTCATCAGACAGTACATGCATATAAATACCTATGTAACAGAACACGGCTCTCTACATATATACATGTACATACACTGACACACAGAGGATTAATGAAATATATATTTCCCTTGATTTTCTGAGTATAGAGTCAATTAAGAGATTGGAAAAGAGAGACAATGTTATTCTGATGTGTTGATTGGAAAGTAAGACTATAGATCTTCGGCCAAAGGAGTCAGCATACTCTACCCCTGAATTAAACCAAACAATGACCTGGTGGTCTAAATTTTAGACAATGCTAGAAAACTTCCAGTCTCCCCAACATGAGCAAAACCATTTGCCATACACAGAGCAGCATGAGTTGTCTTTGTTTTCAGCCCAGTTCTAAAAGACAAAGAAGAAAACTACCAAAACATTCATGTTAGGTCCCTTCCTCTAAAATGAGCAAATCTGCTCTGGCTGGTGTGTCTCAGTGGATTGAGTGCCAGCCTACAAACCAAAGGGTTGCTGGTTCGATTCCCAGTCAGGGCACATATCTGGGTTGCAGGCCAAGTCCCTAGTGAAGGGCACACGAGAAGCAACTACACATTGATATTTCTCTCCCTTTCCTTCTCCCACCCTTCCCTTCTATCTAAAAATAAATAAATAAAATCGTTTAAAAGATAAATAAAATAAAATGAACAAATCTTATAGAAGCCCTTCCATCTTCTCTGGGGAGGGGTGAGTGAGGGTGAGGAGGAGAGTCAGAGGGCCACTCCAGTGCTGTTTTATGCATTCATTTATCTCACAGATACTCATTTAGCTCCTTGTTCATTGAAGGCACTATTCTAAGAATTTTATGTGAATTCTAAAGCCATCTCCACCTAAACTACAAGATCATTGAGAGAAAAATCGGGACTACATCTTTATAGTTCCAAATAAGTTAGTGGACTCAATAAATATTGACTCCCTCTTTGTGTGCATTTATAAATATGTGTTGTGTTTAGGTATCTATGAATATAGGGAGGCAAAAGTAGGTTTACAGTTGTTCATATGGAAAACAATACAATAATTAATAAATAATAATACAAGAAAAAACTGTGTTTTGTGTACTCACAACTATAAACCTAGTTTTGCTTACCCTTAATAATAATATATATATTATTAACAAGATAACCAGCCCCAAATGGAGTCATTTATGTTAAGCCCCACATCATCAGAGACTTCTATTGTAGTTTTCTCTCTCCCAGGAATGGAATCTTAAACCAAATGGAATCTTAAGCCATTAAGATTCCAAGGAATCACCTGATTGGCACTAGTTAGGTAACCTACCCTATAGTCCTCTGCTATCCCCTAGCAAGGGTGTCTATGGCCCAGGATGGCTATGAATGTGACCCAATACAAAGTCTTAAATTTACTTAAAACCTTTTTGTTTTTTCCCTCATCAGTTTTCCTTGGTGGTGGCATTTTTAATGTGTGGTCCAAGACAACACTTCTTCTTCCAGTGTGGCCCAGAGACACCAAAAGGTGGGACACCCATACAAGGAAAGTAACCTTGGAATAATCCACCTGTTTTTTTGCTTAGTATGAGTTCATTGTTTCTGTTCCTTTCTGACTATAATAGTCTTTCATTCTGGACCACTCCTTGGAGCTCCTTTCTATCTGCTAGATTGATTGACATTGATTTTTTGCTGAAATAAACCAAAATTTTTAATATGCCTCAGTTTATCATATATATGTTTAATTGAATCACTATAAATTTCTATGACAATCACAGGAAGCAGTGCCGATAAAATTAAATTAACTATAATGAATTTAATGTAGAATTATTCAATTGTGTATAAAATTTATATTCTGTCTCTCACATCAAACTTTTCCATATATCTAGCTTTTTGAGACTATATGATCACTATCAAAGGATGCACCTTTCACTATTCTCCATGTTCTCTTTCCTCCGTCTCTGAAAGAACTGTTCATAGAAATATGCCACTTTTTTTTGTTTTTTGTTTTTTTTTAAGCAATAACACATAGGATTGAAATGTCAAAGTAAATGGAAAAGCAAATTTCACTTTGACTGTGACAATAAAAAAATGAATAAATAAATGTGACTTTTTCTACAAAATGAGACAAAAAGCCACTCTATGTGTGAGTAAAAAATCTGCTTTTTATCATTGTAAAATAAGAAAATAATAAAACTCAAGGTAATTTTTTTTCCATATCTGAAAGCACTGCCACCAGAGGAGAGAAGTAAAGTTACATGTTGGCCTTTGAAAGGCAGAAAGGTTCACCAGGAAATAAAAGGTAGAGTGCTTTACGTATTCACAAAATTGTCAACTGTGCTCTTCTACCTGCCCATCTCCAGCCTAAATGGGTACATATCTTTCTGAAAAAACAACAATGACAATAAAAGAATTCTTTGATATGCTAAGAGACCCCAAAGGATTAAACACTTACTTGCAGGCCACACACGTATACACTCACACTCAAAATTTAAATTATCAATTACAAATCAACTAGTCAAAAAAAATATAGCTTGGGGAGATTATCCAAAGTCTAGGTATAGGGAACATATTTACTGGATGTACATAGTTACTAACCAGCTGATGACCTTTAGCCATAATTAAATATAGAGCAGCAACTGTGGCTTTGTTTCTAATAGTCAGGATGCCAGGCTGATGCCTCAACTTCTTTAATACATCCGTAGGAAAATTAGTATCTACGAGCGCTTTTCCGTTATGTAAAGCTTCAATAATTCAAACATTTCTGAATAATTCCCCATAAACATCTCCTATTATCTGACTGGCATTGATTGCGGTTTGGGTGGTTTCAATCCATAACGGTAATGATTACTCATCTCTCCAGAGAGTCACATCCTGGTCAACCCCCTGTTCTTTTTCTGCAGTCTTTCCATAATTTCAGTTCTGATGACTGAACATTTGTTCTTATTTATTTTTTGTTGTTGTTGCTTAAATCAATTGAATGAAGATCAGGTTTCTACATTTAGAGTCTATCAATTAATTTAAACTTGTTTAACACATGAAGCAAATGTGTTAGGATAAATCCCTGAAAAGCATGCCATCTACCTCACCTGTCCCTTCCAGGAATCATAATGCTTACTGGTTAGAGCTTTCCTCGGTCAGATATACATATCTTATAAAATCATTTCCCTAAAGTATATATGTAAAGGCACATATTATTTGAAGCTTCGAGGAAAAATGCTTGCTGGTCTATTAAGTATGGGTAGTCCTATATATTTATCTCTACTTTAACATTTTACATGCCTATTAGAAACTCTGCAACATAATTTATCAACACTGTGACTAAATAAATTGTTTTTATTATATATGAGGCAAGCCAAATGAACTTATTTTATTATCTGGGCTCTCCCAATTTATTTTCCTCCAATGGTTGTATCCATATTTAATCACATGTTGGCACTAAGAGAGACTCCTCAGTCTCTTTTCTGCAATTTCGCAGAGTTCAGGCTTTAAACACTAAGTTTCAGTTACAATTTCTAGGTCTCTCCAACCTCTCCTACTAATCCCTCAGTCCAAAATTTCATTCTATACCTTACCTATGTTGCAAAATGTTAGATAGTAGATATTTATTAATTGAAAATGTTTATTTTCAGTTTTTTAAGACAGAATTTTGATGCTCTTTGTTTGTCTGAATTACTGCAGCAATTGGAAGTTGTTTTATACCCCATTTTGAGGGGAGGAAAGAGTAACTTCTGATTTCAAACTGAAACCAACTTTAAAGATAATTGAAACACCATGATAATTTGTTTTTGTTTTCTACATTATAAATAATTTCCCTTCCTCACCAGCAGAAGTGATCACACTATTACTCCTTTTACCTCCTTTACTCCTCGTAGTTTAGGCTACACAACGTCACATGCTTGCCACATGTTCATACTTGCCTCTACATACTTTAAGCTCACTGAACTGAATATCTATTTCTTTAGACTCGCCACCTATTTTTAAAAAGGCAAATCATATTAAGCTGCATATATCTATACATCTCAAATCCTGGACTTGTGTTTGGGGTGAAGGAAACATGAAATTCACAGAATGCTTTAATGAATCATTATTTTAGGCAGCACTCAGTTGAGCATCGCTTTCATTTATGCCTAAACTATTTAGAAAGTAACCCTTTAGGAAAGCAGCAAGAGAAATAACTTTTCCTTTATATTCAAGAAAATCCTCCAACTGTTATATACATGATTGAAATAAGTATATTTGGTTGGGTGGTCATCCTGGGTTTCAGTTGGCCAGTGACTCTGTCAGCCAGCAGCACATGAAGGTAAAGGAAACAGAGCTCACAGGCATACAATTCACAGCAAAGGCAAAGTAGGCTAAATGTATCCCTCTCAACTTTAATGCCATTCCTTTCTCAGTACTTCTGCCTTTCATGGCATTTTCTGCCTGTGAGGAAGTTCCAGATATTAAATGTTAAACTAATTATATCCTTGGATTAAGCACTTTGGAGAGGGAGACATGGAATCATTCCTGGAGCCCACTGGGGAGACCCCTGATAGATTTTATGTCAACAGATGGGGTTACCGAAGCTCCCACATGAAAGTGTGCCTCTCTGAAGTCCTCGATAAATGCATTCCTCTTCGTTGGTCTAATGCTGATTTGATGATAACTTTTATACTTTCCACAGAATTGAATTAACAGCACAGAGAAGATTCTCAATAAATAGTTGTTGAGTGAGTCAAACCAAAACCTCCCCCTGAACAGTTTGCTGGAGGACACATTGGTAGAAGTCTTTCCAGGCTTTCATTCTTCTCATTAGTAGAGCACATTTCGCCTTTATCTACAAGAGCATCTCTGTGAGAGAGGATATAGAGATCCTTTAAAAAAAAAAACAACATTATTTTTCTCCTAGTCTGAAATTTTATTAAATAAGCCTTTTTACATATTTCTCTGGCATCTGGGTTTCAATTCTAAAAGTCAAGGTTTCTTACATAATAATTCATTTTTTTAACATACTAATGACATTTCCAGAGCCTCCTTAATAATCACATAGTGCCTTACTGTTTTGTCATTGAGCAGTATTCAAAGTAAACTACTTTCTAGCAATTAATTCTTAAAATGAAAAAAGTAACATAAAACTACAGTTTACCAAACATTCAGAAGGGCCAGAACTTACTGAATGCGTTGACTCTGAAAGCTATCTGAAAATGTCACAGATTCAGTTTTTGCCTAAACTGTCCTCAAGGGAGTCATGTATTCACTTCTTTGCTTTCTGCAGAACTGAATCAAGGTTGGGAACTTTAAAGAATCCTTGTTAGCATTGTCATTTCAAAATCTCATCTTCAATTCTGATGGGTTACCAATATCACGAGACTTTCTTTCAGTCTTTAAAGACACACAACCCCCAGAGTTATCTACAAATTCATGGACAGTTATATGCTATTATCTCAGTAACTGAAGAGTGCAGGATTAGAATTGCTACAACAAAAGGAAAAAAGGACAGTATTTCTTTCATTTCTTACTGTTAACACCTAGGTCATAAGCACGGATTGGTTTGAGTTCATCCTATTACCTCTAGTCCCACTCAATACCCTCAGCATTCTACACAGAGTCTGTTTAGCTAAAACTCCACAGAGATTTTTGATGTGTAGGAACTAAGAAAGAAATCAATTAAAAACTGCAGGCAGTTACTCTGTTTTGAAAGAAATGGAGACATAACTTTATTTTTGAGGCACATTATTACTGCATTTTGGAAAGCCATCTGGCTGGTGATTCTACAAGCTTTCCACAGCCCATTTTCCACTGTTCCTTGCCTGTTTTGTCACCAGAGGATGACTTTTGCAGCCTGGGTTTTTGAGATGGCTGGTGTGTCGTTAGATTCACTGTCAACAGGACAAGAAAGGGAGAATGAAGTGTCTCTTCCTACTTTTCTTCTGGCCATAGCATCTTGTTTTCAGAAGTAGCTGAGTCCAGAAATATTCTTTCTAGTCCTCTGTTCTACTTTTTCCTGGGCTCCAGTAACATTGTTTTATTATTTTAACCATTAAGATCTGGACAGACGGATGAGGCACCAGTGCCCCAAATTTATCGACTTTGCATGTCTCATCATTCCTTATGTGTCCCCTTAAGCTTGAGTTGATCTACTTCTAGGTTGATCTCCCTGGGGGCAGGGATTTTTATCCTGTTCATAACTCTACCTCTACTGGTGGCCAAAGACTACCTGGCCCCTAACAAGCGCTCAAGAGATGTCAATGTGGAAAGTTCAGTCTAGAATAAGACAACATTTTATGTGTTCACTTGTGTTTACTGCACACTAGTTATACTTACAATTTTCAAAACTTAAAGACCGTGCTGCTCTGAAGCATGCACAGATAGACCTTGGTATCATGCAGTCCTGGGACTGTTGTTGCCTCTCCCTTTTACCTTTGAGCTATTGTGGTAAATTCAGTGCCCCTCAATTTCTTCATCTGCTGGTGCTATCTCATAAATGGTATGGTGAGGGTTGCGTGAGAAAAATTATGTAAAACACCCAGCACTGTCTCTGGCACATTGAAACTAAACACTACTTCTTTTACTTCGGGATGAATGTAATTTTGAAACCTGGCTAACCTCCCTGTTTCCCACAGAATAATAAGGCAGTTAAAAGGAACAGGTTCAAAATAGCCACTCAATCAAAATTATCAGGTATTGAAAAGGTCAAAAGAGTATAGCATACCTTTATAATTCATAGATTATTGAATGCATTAACATTCCAATCTCTCATTCTTAAAGAAAAGATTATAATAAGGACACAAAAAGCCACACATTTATCCTTTCCTCTGACAACAGTTGTTCCTTTTCTGGGAAAATGTACAAATGTAACCTCTGCTGACACTGAACTTCAATTTGGATGCCACATTGTGCTTCTGGTTTGGATAACAAATGCATACCAAGAGAACAGTTGAAAGGTAGAAAATATGCTACATCCTCACAAAAGAAAAAGGCTTTCAAATATGCTATGGGTTAATTTCAACCAAAGTGTCTGATCTAGAAAATTATGTAATTGACATCCATGCTTAAGAATATTTTGAGCTTTCACAAGGCTGGGCTGGGCTTTTTACACAGGCTTTAAACAAGCAATCAAGCATCTGTTTCCCAAATTAAACAACTAAAAGGCTAACTGATGTGAGTTCATGATTACAATGTCAAATATTTCTTTGTAACTGCTGGATCATTTTCAAATCAATCAGTTTTATTTTTATTTTTCATATTTCTAGGGATAACATAGACTCATAATCACTGAGTGTTAGAATTATAAAGGGCTTTAGGGAGCTTTTAGCCTATCTCTCTCATTTTATAGATGAGAAAACTGAGGATCTCAGAGGGTAAGAAGTGGCTAGTCTAAGGTCACAAAATTAGCTACAAAGCCAGAAGAACACTGAAATCAACTTTAATTTCAAACAACCAGCTCTTGAAATAATTTCTTGCAGCTTCCTTTCTCTTCTAATTTTTTCCTTAAGAAAGAGTTTAATAACATCTACGATGACAGAATTACAAAACCACTTGTTAGAATCACTCAAAGACAACTAGGAAAATCATGAAGGATAAATGCCTTAGCACTGAAGAGCTGTTCCTGAAATCTCCTAAGGAAACATCCAACACTTTATTTTCTCCCATGTAGCAGCCACTTGAACTGAGATTTTGCAACAAGGTTAGGCAACGTGTCACTTAAGTGAATTCAAAGCACAAGTAGTTATTTGGGAGAATCAATTTATCATTTGATAATAAGAATTCAAAATGTAGTTACTTGAAGAAATGTGGTACAGAACGTGCAACATGTTATATTTTCAGTGATTAAGGCATAGCAGTGATATTAATAATGGCAGGTGGGAAGGAGTACATGTGGTAGAAAAAAACTGATAGGAGTAGCATGATATTTATCCTTTGGCAGGCACATAATCTGTAAAAGAGATGCATCAGTGCTTAATCCGTGTTCATTCCAGCAGATCTGAAAGCAAAATAACCTTCTGTTAAAGATCACAGTTCTAACCTGCTGTTTTAAAGATCTATAAGAGCTTGTAAAAAGGTCTTGTTTTATAAAGTTTGTTTTGACAGAGTTTATTTTGTTTGAAAATAGTCTAAAAAAAGGAAATATTGCTAACAAGTGATTAACTTTGATTTCTAGGAACATGGCAGGTCTCTCTTTTTTCTGTTTTTAGCAATAATAAGGTTTAGTGTTGCCCTGGTGATGGAGGATTTTACTCTATGGTTCTTCTTCCCAGGCAAAGGATTACACTTAGTTCTGGATATTTCTTCCCCAGGCAACAGGAAAGAAAGGTGTTTTCTAATTGCTTGACATTCCAGTGGCCTTCAAATGCATTGGCTAAAGTTAGATAAACTCTGCCAGTAATCCTGAAACTACTCTGATTTACTTCCTTCAGCATTAAAAATACATACCCCTAAAGGTTTCTTTGATCCTTAATTTTCTGTTGCATTCCCATATTGCAGAGTAAACAAAATAGGGTAAATGTAGGTTTCTAAGATGCAATCTCTTGTCACCTAGTTTATTGACTCCTACCTGCTATGCCAGTTATTTTTAATTCACTCTCCCCAACTCCCAAGGCTGGATCCCTCTTGGTCCTATTTGGTGTCCAGGAAGCCTGGCTTCTACAGACTACATTTACCAGCTAGCATACCCTCTGATTTCCCCTTAGTTATGGCAGAGGAGAAGGAAAGAAAAGTCGCCTTGCTGATGTTCTGGAAAAAACCACATTTCTCTTGGGCTGAGCGCCTGCAGGTTGGCCCCTACTCTGGTCCTCAGCTCTCCCTGAACTCTGCTAGTATTTTCTTCCCTAATTCCTTCTGGCCAAAGGGTTGGGGTGACTTCCAACTACTGCTAGTCCCAGAATATGCCACATTTCCCAGGTGGTTTCTTTAGCCTTGTCCTCACTTCTGTATGTAGTACTGTCCTAGCTTCATTAATTTCTCTTTAGTCCTTAGTTTCTTACCAGGATACTGACTGATATACTATTATCACTGTGCATCTAACCTTTGTCTGTCTCCTATTGCAGTAATTACTCTTGATTGCAGACAAGGCAAAAACTATGTCTCTTTGCCAGGGTCCTCAATATCTACTGCAAAGCCATGCAAATGGCATTTTATTGAGAATGCTGATTGATAGCATAGGATATAGACTGCTTGGTCTTATTAACAGCTGCCTTTAAAAGCCTGCATCAAAATCATTTCAGCACACAGCTGCTAAGGTACTAGAATTACTTTGATTTGGACTATGATGTCCAATGTATTTATTTCATATTATTTCAGAAAAAATAGTGATGTTCACTTTACACTTTATATTGTGCCCCGATACCAGCAATAATAAAATTAATTTGCTTCACATAGGTCTGGCTTTTATAATTTGTTTTTTTGGTGAAAGATTATGTAGAGGGATTCATCCCTGATCTTAATGTGCCTGTGACTGTCTCCAAAGGATCTTGATTTTCTATCACTAAAATTTGGATTTTCCATCTGGAATTTCATTTCTATGAGCAAATTGTTCATTTTTGCTATGCAATATTTTGGGGGCACCTGTCACCTACTCTGTTCTAGTCTTTATTCCAGGAAATAAGATGATGGTGGTATAGAAAATGGATGTGTACCACAAATCAAACAATAAATAAATAACAGATAATTTAAGATGTAAATATGTACTGGGAAGGCAATAGAACAGAGCAATAGAGTCAAGAGATGGGGCAGAGAGACTTTTGATAGTGTGGTCAAGGAAGATCTCGGATCTTACTCTATCTAAGAGAAAAAAATAACCAGAACAAGTAAGTTGTGGAACGGTGGAAAGTAGGCAAGGGTTCAGCAAACTATGGTGGCCCATGGACCAAATTAACTCATTACCTGTTTTTGTTAAATAAGGTTTTATTGGAACAGCAGGGCATAGCCTTGCTTGCTTGTTTATGTATCGCCTATGGCTGCTTTTCTGTTATGACGCGACAGGTGAATAGTGGTGACCGAAACTATATGATCTCAAAGATAAAGATATTTACTATCTGACCTTTTACAGTAAAGATTGTTGACCTTTGGTCTTGGGGAAAAACATTCCAAATATAAAGAAGGGCTATTTCAAGGGTTTAAGGCAGGAACAAGTTTAGAGGTTTACGTGACTGGAGTTCAGCACGTGAGGTAGAGAGTGGATGGAGATAATGTCTGGTGTGTGCAGTGTTAAGATTATGATTGGCTGACTGGATTTTATTCTACATGGGGAATGAGGACATTTTTGGCTTTTTTTTTTTTCTGTGAAGTGATCTATGTGTACTTTTCAAATGCTGACTACATTCTTGAAATGTGTTTTCATAAATAGCTTTGTCTCTCATTTGTTTCCTACAAATATCGATCAAGGTGAAATAATTGGCCTCATATTAGAGGTGAGAAAACTAAAAACTAAGAGAGTTTAAGTGATTGGTCAGGGGTCAAAAGGCAAGTGGATGAAATGGAACCTGCCCAAATGCGTGCAGAGCCTGGTGACTTCACGAGAAATGAGATCTATTTTACTCCCAATTGCTAGTTCTCATATATAGCAATGATATAATCGGGGGAGTAGAAAGACAGCTTCTCCCCATGAATGCATCCTCTGTGTGTTTAGTGATGCTTAAAATTCCACAATTAAAAGGTCAACCATTTGCAGCTGTACCTAGTTTGCAGAATAATTGTTCCTATTCACTTTGTTCATTTAGATGTTAACTATTCTGAAGAGCAATTAAAGTGCATTGTGTTCAAGTAAAAATATGGCAATAAGGCGGAATAACTATAGCCCTTCTGCTCCAAAGGCACCCACAATAAAGGAACAGATGCTTTTGGAAAGTCAGTTTGATGACACCCTCAGATTTCCTGGTCAGTGTGGCAGAGACTTTGGGAACAGGGGCCAGCTCCTCATTTTCCTTGTGTCCCCAATTCTTGGCCCAGTCCTTGGCAAGTCTTAGATGCTAAGGGGATGTTTTTTGAAGAAAATAAATGTCTTAGACAAATAATTCCAGATCAAGCACCAAAATAGGATTTTTCTTGACTCAGAACTGGTAGGCAAAATATAAGCAAAATTAAGTGCTGAAATTGAAAATGCCCAAATCAGACTCTCTCTTCTCTTGACTCTCTGACCCAGCCACCTGCCAGCACTGTCCCATGTGAGGAAGTGGGGTTTGGCAGATCATATTAATTGAGCACTGCAGGAAAAGAGAGCAGAAGGGCAGGAGGACCCTTCTGTTCAGGTTTACCACCTTCTCTTGCCATGGCATTCCTCTTTCTCCTTCATCCATGGTCCTAACGAAACTCCAGCCAAGTCCCTTTAGATATTCTGTGCCCAAAGCCTAAGTCTACACAGCACATGTTAACTTTTCCAAGGCATGGCTCTGCCGTAGGAAAGGCTGAGAACTATGGCAAGATTCTTGCCTGGACAAATAGAGGAACAATAAGAAAATAAGTAGGTCCTTGACAGGAGAATGCTTCGCTTGTTGCCAGGAAGCTGCCCTTCCATCAAGGGAGTCAGTGTGATTTGTAATAAGAGGTTGAGGTATACTCAGGTCTTCCTGAGGTTGATTGGCAGTGATTCTCTAGAAACACCATGTCTAATGCAGTGACCACTGTCACATGTGCCTACTGAACACTTAAAATGTACTAGTGCAATATGTTAAAATGATAACACTTTGGAATAAATAAAAACATATCATTAAAATTAATTCTACTGCTTATTTTTACTTTTTTTAAAACTGTGGCTATTAGAAAATGTTATATTACATATCACATATATGGCATTATACAATAAACAGGGAAAATGCAGCTGGAGATAAAGAGAGGTAAAGAGATAGAGCATAAGCAGAAGAGGAGTAAAAATCCCTCACCTAATTTCCCAATTCGAACATAGAAAAGGCTCCACACACTATTAGTTTATTAATTCTTATTTTCAGAGAGAATAACAAGTTAACCCATTGCCATCTTCTGAAAGTTCAAATTGCTAAAAATCATCTCCATTCCAAAATATTACTTATCCATACTGATATCACATTTTTCTGTCTTGCTTCCTCAAAGAACTGTGAGCTCTTTAAAAGCAAGGACCACAACTTAATATGTTTTATTTACCTATCATAGCATCTACCAAACCAAGGACATGCATAAGCACTCAATAAATATCAATGATCTGATTAACCAAAATAAGGAGTAGAGTTTAAGAACAGAGAGCATTGCATTAATAGCCAGCTTGGTGTGTATGTGTAGATGTGTGTGTGTGTGTGTTTATGCATGTGTGCCAGTGTAAGCCACACAGCATTCAGCATAATGTTCTAGAACATGACCTCTTCTCCCCAGCTATTGTTGCTAGAAAATATTTAATAGTGATTCACTCTAAGTGTCCTATTCCTGATAAGGACTCCATATTCAGTTTCTGCTCTAAGAAAAGAAAACCTCTTCCCTCCGAGAAGCAGTTTTCTTTCCTTTCCACCCTGCAGCTTTATAGTGAGGAATAACAAATCCCACCAACATAATGCTTCTGTGAAAGACACTGGTGACAGTAAATGCTTGGATTCAAGGCTTGGAGTGATATAACATCACTCAACCACCCCTTCCACAAAGACCCAAAGCTAGAATAAAACTAGAATAAAGCTTAATAAGGGTTTTGAAGGAAAAAATGAATAGCATAGATCATGCTATACACAGATGCCAACCAGCAATCCCCGGCCTGTTTTCTTAGGTGAAGTGCTGTTGAAGAGAAACTAAAGGCTCACAGTGGAACCACAAGTATGTAGACACACAGCCTACTGAGTGCTTACTGTGTATGGATCCAAGCACTTCACACATATTGTCTATAATTTAGGTATTTCTATTCTTATTTTACTGATTAAGAAAATGAAACTCCGAGAAGTCAATACATCAGAGTTCACATGTCTAATTTTTGGTTTGGTAAGGAGTTAAAATCAAATATATCTCTAACTATTTTTTCAAAATTCCTTTGCATACGTACAATTTTTGAACATGATTATTGGCAGTAAATTGTAGATCATTCTCCTTCTACAGTGTCTGTTCACTCATTATCATAGCATCTTTTTGCCTGTTTTAAAAAGCCTACAGCGAAACATCCTTCCAGGGACTGTTGTGTTGTATCCAGATTATTTCAATCACGATTGTGACGTACAAAATAGGAAACTTTCAAGGGAGTGGCTTCTGATATGGAACACAGTCGTCATGAGGTTTCATTGATACAAGTAACACATGTTACATCCTGCATGGGTATAATTTGACACGGACACTCAGGGGAGCCTCAGCACCCTAAAGAAACCGGAGCCACGCCAGTGCCATTCTACCCCGGGGCGTTAGCCAATGCTCATTCCTGTGTTCTGTAAGCTGGATATCTGGCTTACGTAGCCCTCAAACCATATACTTATGAGAGCAGAGCTGTGGACATTTTCATTTATTTTTCTGACAATCACCTAGTTTTTCATCTTGTTATGTTTACAACAGAAAAAAAAATGTCACCTAAAAACTGTGGGGGTGGAAGTGGCTGTGGAGCAGGTTGTAGGGACAGAGAACAAAGACGTTGATGCTGCATTGTTTTTTATTTGAGTTGTTATTTTTGAGAAAATGATACACACAGTCCTTCTGAGGAAAAAGCTAGAGTTTTTGAGATACAGCAAACCAAAGTCTTGAGGCTTTCTAACTTCAAATTTCCAACGGTGCTTATCAGTCAGTGGTTTCTGTAAACAACAATCCTGCAGACTATGTAGATTCATATGTTTTTCTACAAAATATATAAAAATTAAAAGGGAGAGCCACCTCCAGGCAAAAAAGCCGTCTTTGATATTGCTTCTCCACAGAGGCTTTGATTTTATTTTAAACAGGCCTGATTTCAGTTTGGGAACCTGTGGAGAGGGACCCAGGGCAAAGCAGGGTGGCTCCCAGTACAGGGTGCACAGAGCTTAGAACATGAGCAGAGATCCTAGACCTCTGGATGTCCTCTTCCGTGGAGAGCTTTCGTCCTTGAAAATGTGGCCTGAGAAAAATGGGATATTTGAATCACTCATGTGAGTCCAGAAAAACATCAGATCTCTTCTACGTGGTTGTACAGAGAACACATGGGTCGGATCTTACCTATCATTTAAATTATAGTATTAATGAGGTCTTTTCCTTAAAAGGGAGAACAGGAAGTGAGCAGGAGGGAGCTGGAAAGCTGGAGTTGTCAGGGGAGTGGTGGTGGGGTGAGGGACGATGGTAGTATTGCATGGGGAGAGAGTTGGAATTGGAAGTTATTGTAATGACGAAGGTGATACTGACGGCGTGGTGGAGGCAGTAGTATTGCTGGAGCTGTCTAGTTGTTGTGGTTGGGGAAGGGAGGCAGAGAATCTTCCCCCATCCTCTGCTGTTCCATGAAACTTCACGGTAGGTCACAGAGCACTGGCTTGTTTCCCTCCCTGCTGGTTCTGCCTTAGAAGACATCTCTGAGGGGGAAAACAAATGTAGCTCTAAAGGAAAAACCCAGGGATGAGAAAGACATAACAAGTGGGGACAATCATTTCTCTTGGTTAATATTATCTATTCTATTTTTAACATGATGCCCTTTCTGTTGTGCTTCTGTGTTATCAGAAAAGTCTTCTGGGGAAAACCTCTGGGCTAGTTTCCTTGACGAATAAAGATACGATCAATTACATGAGTACACTTCCCTGGCAAGCTTGAGGAGTGCTAGCTGAAGAGGCTCAGAGGGAAACCCAAGGTGAGGACCCTTCTCTGTGTCACATCATTATCAATGTTTTTTGCATGCAGAGTTCCAAAATGGTATCAGCAGGGAATAAAGAAAATAATTCCAGTGCAGCAACATAAAACTAACATCTATTTGCACACACACCAAGGAAATGCTGGATAAAGAAGAGTTGGAAATATTGATATTCCTGGGAAATGTGACTTTCAACTTAGCCTCTAAAGGTTGGAAACACTTGAAATATACCAGACTTGAGCCAACGGCCTTGAAATACTTTATACCACTAT
Organism: Mormoops blainvillei; assembly: GCA_004026545.1. Classification (NCBI taxonomy): domain Eukaryota; kingdom Metazoa; phylum Chordata; class Mammalia; order Chiroptera; family Mormoopidae; genus Mormoops; species Mormoops blainvillei. The sequence goes on along the minus strand of PVJD01001795.1, from coordinate 129,876 downwards.
CTAAATTTGTGCTTTGCAGGAGTTGGTCCAAAGGTCTGCTTTTTAAAAGTGCTAATTCTTTGGAACCATCCTCACAACTTCTGATTTAAAACTCTGAACCTGTGGTGGGGCTTAGAAATCTTTATTTTGCTTTTAAACTCCTTCAGGAGTTTTAGCCCACCAAGGTGGTGTACCAGAAATCAGAAAGAGCTGATGTCTACATGATGAATTTCTCTTGTCATCTGTAACTATTGTGCCAGCTAGAAATCACTCTTCACATTTATAAGCAAATAAACCAAAAGATGAAGAGGAAATAAAACAGGTGGAAAAGGATATAAATATGGATAACTTGAAAAGAAGGGCACATTATTTACCAAAATATGGAAAGAGGGGAAGGGGCCAAACTTTAGGGGATGTTCCCCAAGTCAACGAGACTGAGTCTTCAAAACCTCATCCAGTTAGAATGTCTACTGATAACTTAGAAATATGGGAGTGTCGTTCCAGAAGAAGCTGGGGCTAGGGGTGCAACTCGAGAATTTTATATAGGCCTTTGGAGTCTTGGGGAAAAGATCGAAGAGTGAAAATTCAGAGAGCAAAGAACAGCTTGTTTTGAAATAGCAGTTCTCTTAGCAGGGCACCCAGACCACAGGTATTTTCTGGGAACTTGCTAGACAGGCAGTTTCTCAGCCCTGACCTTCAACCTACTGAGTAAACTCTGGCCCAGTAATCTGTGTCTTAACAAGCCCCGTGCTGCTGAAGCTTGAGGTTCACCGCACTGAAGGAAGCACATTCAGCTGACACACGACTGCCTTTAAGATGGCTCTTTACATCCTTCTGTAATTTCTTCAAATACAGTTTCTCAACCATCTTCATTCTCAGAAGCTTTAAAATGACATAACTGACTGACACATTCATGTGACAGTCACACAGTAGGGACCAATTTCCACCAAAATCTTTCTGAGTCTCCACTTACTGCAAAACAAAGAGCTGTATGTTTTATTGAAAAGATAGGGTTGTTTTTTTTTAGCATCTGCTACTTTTATCACAGCTTTAAAAATATTGGAGTCAAATTTCAGCATCATTTAAAAATATTTTTATTTTTTAATTATAGCTGACATACGGTATTATATTAGTTTAGGGAGTACAACAGAGTGATTAGATATTTATATAACTTACAAAGTGATGACTCCAGTAAGTCCAGTTAGTACACATATGACATCATGCATAATTATTACACTGTTATTGATTATATTCCACATGCTGTACTTTACATCTGCACAATTACTTTAATGACTGGAATTTTGTACTTACTCCTTTCACCTTTTTCACTCAGCCCCTCAAACCCCTCCCACTTGGAAACTGTCAAAATATTCTCTGTACCCATGAGTCTGTTTCTGCTCTGCTTGTTCCTTTATTTTGTTTTTTAGATTCTCCAGTGATCAAGTGGGATCCATATATCTCCTCTCTTGGAATCTAGTGGGGCTTGTGGCCAGTCTGACTAACAGAGTTTGGTGGAAATGTCATGTGTCCTCAGACTGTCCATAAAATGCCATGTGTCCATGTGTCCATAAAATAGCATGCATTTCTGCTTAGAACTTCTGGAACCCTCACTCTTGGAGTCCTGAGCAGCCATATAAAAAGTTTGACTACCCTGACACTACCATACCACCAAGGAGCCCAAGCGTTATTGAGAGGACACTTGCAGACACTCTGACCTACACTGCAGTAGCTGAGTCATCTTGGCCCAACTGCCAGATATGGAAGTCAAGAGCCTGCAGATGATTCTAGTCCCCAGACATTTGAGTCTTCCCAGCTGAGGTCCCAGACATTACGCAGCAGAGGCAAGTCTCCAAGCTGTGCCTTATTTAAATTTTTTGTTTGAACCCACAAACTCTGTGAGCATAATAAAATATATTCGTATGCACTTTGGAAAGCCATTGGGAGTGGTTTGTTAACAGCAATAGAGAACTGGGGCAACTGTATCAACCATACCACAGAAACAAACAATCGACATGGATAAATACAAAAGAAGAAAGGCATAAAATTACAAATTGTATGATTCATAGATGTACATATAAAATTCATAAAAATAGAAAATGTGTATTATTTGAGGAGGCATGTAAAACAAAGGAAGTGATTAGCATACAATTCAAGATAAATATTCTAGCTAAGGGAGAGAGAAATCGCTTCTAGATGTTGATAATGCTCTATTTCTTGGTCGCATTGGTAGCTACGTGAGAGTTTAACTTAAAATAATTATTTAGTGTTGTGATTTTGCTTAAGGCACTTTTCTCTATGTATAACACATTACATAATGAAAAAGTGTTTAAAAAATAGGTTATTCTAGCTTTTGGGTGAAAAATAACTCCAGTAAGCAAGTGAGTACACAGGGAGACAAGTTGAAAAGCTCTTTTCTATGTTCCGTAAGAAAGATACTGGCAGGTTGAACAAGCTGTGCGGATAGTGAGAGGAGGTTGGCTTTTATATATTTTGAAATAAGAGCTAGTAGAATTCCCTGCTACTATAGATAGAGGTGGGAGAGTCAAAAAGGAAAAAATGAGGGTGAAGAAGAAGAACAATCGGGGAGGATTATCAGTTTTAGGCGTGAATAATTGGTTGTATTGTGATGCTATTAACAGAGATAATTATGCACTTCAATATTACTGACTAGCATTTAATTTTATGGTTTTTCTGATATGTGATTTTGGGATTAGTAAATATGTAAAATTAAAAAGCTGGTGGCCACTTACTCAGATTATCAAGCAATCAATACCTTTACAGCAATTCATTAAGATTTAAGAGCTAATCCTTCTGCTCAAACCTCCATCCTTCATTCCCAATTATTATGATAAAAAAGACAATGTAACTAAAATGAAAAAATTCTCCACAGTTTCTAGGGTATAATTCCACGTATTTCTTTTTTTCTTTTTTTTTTTTTGAGAAGTTAAAATGGATCAGTAAAAAAAAAGCAGTTAAACCTGAACTCATAAATTATAAACTAAGCTTGACTATTGTTTAGCTTGGTAGCCTTAAGATCCCTTTCTGTGATTTAGCTTCATACTGCCAAGTAAGTTTACTTCAATAGTAAATGTTTTTGTGTGAGTAAAATCAGCTTTTAAAGTAGTTTGCAGTGGGAAGAGCTTTCGGAAATAATACTGTGTTATATTCAGGTCTCCCAGCAAAGTCCAAATTAGATTAGTTAGTGAACCTAGAAAGTGGGAAACTCTCAAGTTGTCTTTTTGCATTAATTGATTTCCTGAGATGGATGGGTGATTTTGTTTATTTCCTGAAGAAGGAGTGGTGTGGTATAGAGGTGCCTGGGAAGGAGGTGGAAACATTTGTGGATAATGTGGACAATGGGCTTTCTCATTCAACATGGTTTTGAGCCCATTCACAAATTGGTAGTGTATCCATCAGATATTTCTACTTTTCTTTCCATCAGGGCACGAGGTAGGATTGTACTTTATCCCCACACTCCAGTGGGGTCATATGACAGGGTCAATGAATTATAAGTGAAATTGACACATATCTCTTTTAGATCAAGCATTTACTTGTGTATTAAAAAGTAAGCAGCAGAATTTAAAATGGGGAATAACCTTCCTACATTGGCCTCTGAGTGCCTCCAATAAGCAGAGCTCCCTTGCTGATCTGTGACAGACATCTTGTGGGACGAAAAAAAGAAACATTTTGGTTTTAAGTCACTAAAATTTGGGAATAGGATAATTTAGCCAAATCTTCACTGATACGTGAGAGAAGGGCTAGAGTTGAAGACAAAAGGAATTTGTTCAGGTGAGAGTTTCTGTGTCTGGGCCAAGCACCTGTTTCAGGGGACGGGTAATCAAGAACAATCCAGTTAACAGGAGGGGTGGCCCAAGCCTCAGCCCACCACCACAAGTGCCCAACATTGTACCGTGCCCGTCAACACCACTCTGGGTGCTACCATGCTTGTAGTAGAATGGTCGGAGCTTCAGGACCAATGTGCTTGAATTCTCATGAAACTCAGGAAAGACCAGGAGATGGGATATGCATTGAGTGGACATTTTTCTTTTTTAAAGATTTCATTTATTTATTTTTAGAGAAAGGGGAAAGGAAGGAGGGGAGGGATGGAAGGAGGGAGGGAGGGAGGGAGGGAGGGAAAAAAACATCAATGTGTGGTTCCCTCTCACAGGTCCCCTACTGGGGACCTGGCCCACAACCCAGGCATGTGCCCTGACTGGGAATCAAACCTGTGACCTTTTGGTTCGCAGGCCAGCACTCAATCCACTGAGCCACACCAGACAGAGTTGGGTGGACATTTTGGTGACTCTTGGAAAAACTGAGGAAAATGCTAAATACCTCAATGATTAACAACTATCATACTTAGAACATTTATGTTAATGTGAACATGTTTGAACCCAGTAATAGGTGATGCTTAGAATAATTGGATAATGGTATTATCATTTGCTTTTGAAAGAATTATGGACTCCTTTGAAAGAAGTAAGAATTAAATATTCATCATTATCTCATTGGTGAGAATACAATGAATGGTTTGATGTATAAGGAAAGAGGAAGAATATACACAAAGTAAAAACTGAAAGAACTAGCAAACTCCTCAATCCCATGTTCCTTTTATTTCTTTTTTTTTTTTCAGAGCTCATTGATCAAAAATACAGGAGCCATCACTTTTCATTATTGACCCCCCTGCCACTCAATAGCCCTGAAACCCAGCCTTGTATAGTCCATCCTGGCCGTTAGGTTTCTAAATGTTCTGTGGATTATTCCAGATAATAATGAAAGCAGTTAAAAGTTAGGATACAATCCTACTAATAATGAGGTGATGTTTATACGTTTATTTTTAACACAAGAGACTAATCAACCACTGAGTAGATACATCTCTGATCTATCAGAATGCAAGGCTATATTTAGTTATACCAGAGGACAGGGCAGGAAAACTTGTTTGGGGATGTAATCAAACCTCATTTAAATATTTTAAAAGTTTCAATACCTTCATCCTTTATTACCTAAATTTATACTTGCCCTCTCCTTTTAAATTATGCACAACTGTGAAAACATCCTTTTTGAAACCCAATGCTGATTATATTCTCAGGTCATGTATTTAAGATATTAGTTACCTGATAATTTATATTCTTTTACCTCTTATTGAATTTACATAAAATATTTGTTTTCAAGCCAATACCTCAAATGAGGAGTAATGCTGGACTGATTATTGAACTTATTTATTTTTCTATTTCTAACACCATATTAATACCTAGTATTAGGAAAATTGAGTAACCTGACACTTCCTGGAGACATTTCCACAAAAATCGCATTCATACAGCAAGGCAAAGAGTCAGACACTGTGCCCTGGATCCACGTGGATGAGAAAATCCACTTTGAATACCTCGATTCTGGGTCCTTAAGCATCAGGTAACTCTATGTACATGAATCCCAGCATCTGAACACAAAAAGGAGATAGAATCAAAACTATATGCTTTATTCAAATAATGTTGAATACTTGGAAGGATTTTGCAATTCTTTGCCATAGGCCATGCAAATGGTGCCAGTCCTTTTCTATCAGTTTCCTTTATTCGATTGAAGAGAAAGTTTATCAAATAAGGAGGGTAGAATATTTAGGAGCATGATATAGTCCAGGTTAATGTTCAAAATGTACCCCAGTGATGCCAACCTTATCTCTCCCACTTCATAAATTAACAAACTGGGTAGAGATTTTGGACAAATTCACACAGATAGCCATATAGGTAGAGTTAGACTCCAAACAACAAGTAGGATGATTCCAAGGTGTGTTTTTCTTTACATTGCAATGAACCGCTGAAGGTGGTGGGGTCCGCACCTGACCCCCACCGGTGCTCATTCTGTCAGGGTCAATTGCACCCTTTGATATTGCTTACCATGTGTTTATTTTCTTTTGTTTATCTTCTGTACCATCACAAGGGCTTTTGAAGAACAGAATGAAATATAAAAATCCCCAATTTCTTCCTCAGCCTCTAAGCAAGTCCTAAAATCTCCCTGGGATTTTTCTAACACCTGCGTTTTCACTGGTAGTCAATAAGGAAAGTGAGGTCTGCAAAGTGGTGTCCACAACAGTAGCTTCAGGCTCACAGAAGGCCTGGGTTCAAATTTAATGGCGTGGCTGGCTGTTTGGGCCTAAAGTTACCTACTTTTCTAAGCTTCCGTTATTTCCTGTATAAAACTGGGAAAGTGACACATACCTCTTGGCATTGTGAGGATAAAATGTGAAAATACAGTCACAGTGTCTATTTTCTCTGGAAGAACAATAACCTGTTCCCTTTTCTAACATGTGAGATAATAAACTACATATGATGTGTCTAAGACATTGTATGTGTTTTCATATGCCTGTTAGATTGTCTTGCTCATAAGGTTCTTCTCATCTTTTTGTTCTTTGACTATTTTTCATCCTAATTTTAACATCCCTTGTATGTGGATTGTTCGTATTTTTGAGATGTGTGTATGCAGAATGTTAACTATAAAAAATGTACAAAATCCACCTTCTGGTGAAATAAAACACATTCTCTTGGATCTATAAAGAGCAGTTTATGTATTCTTGATGTCAATTAAAATTTTCTTTCTGCATATCATTCCTAAATGGTTAAACTTTACTAGCAGGATAACTTTGTTATTAATGATTATCTTTTAAGTCCAGATTAATTTCCACATAATAAACATTTCCCTTAAATCAGTCACAAATTCAAGGTTTTTTTCCCCTGTTTCAGTCACTTCATTTAATAGTTTAGAACCACATATGTGGCTTGAATCTTGCACTTTTATGCATTTTGTCGATGAGGAATAAACAACTAAACTACCTACACCTCATTTCCTTCTAAGCATAGTAAAGGGAAGTATGTCAAATTGAGCTGTGCAAAATAATAGGGGTTTGTACACTCCTCATATTAGAGGCTTTGCTTTGCCTCTTCAAAAGATAAGACTATCATCTACTTCATTCAAATTATATTAAATGCAGAATAATTCAAATAGTGCCAACTGCCAATTTAAATTTCAAATGAGAACCTGCTCATTTGCTGACTCTTCTTCATTCACTCTTCCTCCCCTCTACCTTTTCCCCCCTTCTTTTTCCAATTTACTTTAAAGCTACTTGAGAGTTATTTCTCATGGGAGAACCTGCTCTAAGTGCTTAGTGCCTTTGAGTCATAAACTACTTTCACATATTTCCCTGTGCAATAGCAATATTTTCTAGTTGCCTGCCACTACTTACAGACAAACTTCAGAAAACCAGATTATGTTAAAAAATGAGTGCCCCTTTCTCTATTTGAATAGCTCAGAAACAGCAAAATGCCTTTTCTCTTATTTTTCTTAGCTTAAGATATGGAATTTAAAAATAACAGGTATGAAAGAAAGCCTATGTGGACCGATGTAGTTCAACTTAGCACAGAGTTCTTAGGAACTGTGTCTTTGCTGGTCACGAGTGGGTTTTGTCTAACTACTGTGCTCTGCTATTACCTGGAGGTGATCAGAGCAGACTGCAGCTTCAGAAGAGTTAAGGCATTAGCCAGTGAATGAGGTGGCTCCAACTGTGAATTCTGTTTTCTACTCGGACTTGGAGGGGAGTATGTATGGGTTGTATCATAGATCACACTGAGAAGAGATTGGAGATAATTTTAATAAAGTCAGTAAAATACAAGTTGAAACTTGGAGGAGAGATATGGTTCAGTCCTTAAGGGAACTCTAACCCTGTACTCTCCATTTCCCTCTGGCATTTATTCTTTAATGTAAACTATAAAATTATATAATTGAAGTATAACATAAAGAAAAGTGAACAAATCCTAATTGTTCAGTTAAATAAATTTTCATAAAGAGCTCACGTCCATGTCACCAGTAAGAAACAGAACATTTCCAGAACCTTCTCATACCTACTCTCCAGCACTATCACCCTCCCCCAAGGGTAAGAGCCATTACTTCCAAAACCATGGATGTAGTTTTGCTTGTTACTGACCTTTATGTAAATTCAATTACACAGTGTGTCCTTGGCATCTGAGAATACTTACTCTAAATAAGGGTAAGGAAAAAGAAGAATGAAGCAACTGACTTTTTGTTGTTCCCCCTCTCCTTCCTCTCATCTTTGTCTTGCCCTTTCCCTCCTTCTCCTATTACAATAAACTTTTTATTTTGAAATAATTTTATATTTACAGAAAAGTTGTAACACCTGTGCAGCAATATGCCATTTGCCAATTTTTCCTAATATTAATATTTTTGATACATTTGTCAAAACTAAAAAAACAACATTAGTACATTAACCTGTAGACTTTATTCTATGTCATTAGTTTTTCCACTAATGAATTTTTTTCCTGTTTTAAGAACCCCCGTAACCCCCCAGAATACCATGTTGCATTTAGTCATCAGGTCTCCTTAGACTCGCCTGATCTATGATAGTATCTTAGTCCTACCTTGATTTTCAAGACTGTGACAGATCAAAGAATACCGGTCAGATGTTTTATATGGTGTTTGTCAATTTAATTTTGTCTAATATTTTTCTTTTGCTTAGACATAGGTTATGGGTTTTGAAGAGAAGAATATCAGAAAAGTAAAGTGTTCTTCCCTTCATATCGTGTCAGGGAGCACATGATGCCTTGACACATACTGGTGGTGTTAACTTTGATCATGTTGATACCCATCGTATCTGCCTGGTTTCTCCACTATAAAAATATTTTCCCTCCCTCTCTACAATATTTTTCGGATGCATGTCACTGAGTCCAGGCCCCACTCAAGAAAAGAGGAGACATGGGAATTAGATTCTGCTTCCTGGAGGGGACAATATCTACCTAGGTCGCTGTTTAACATTCTCTCGTAAGGACGGTTTGTTACTTCTCTCCCATTTGTTCATTTATTTGATCATTTGCTTATATCAGTATGAACTCATTTATATTTATTTTATACTTTGGATTTCCATCAAATGTGATGTTATTCAGTTTGTTGTTCAAATTGTTCTGATTTAGGTCTTTCGGAACTCATTCATTTTGGTTTTGTGGCCCTTTGACATGCTATCAACCCTTTATGCTTATTTTTTTATTCACTTCCCCCCTTACTGTCTGGCATAGGGATTTATCTGACTGTTCCAATATTACCTGGTAGTTCTGACTTTCACTTTAAAAATAGAATTGAGGCTCAGAATATTTGCCCAAGAGCACCCCAAGAGTAAACAGTAGAACTAATATTGAAACGAGAAACTCTGATGTCCAAACCCTTAAGTTCTTGGCAATACACTACTTATCTCACAAAATAATTAGGGCTAACATTTAAGGAGGACTTCACCCCTAAACATTGGGTAATGGACTCAGAAACATTGGTGCTTCTGGGGAGAGTATGGGGGTAGCTGGATCCCTGGTGGTGCATTAATCATGAAAGCTAAAATCATTAAGGACCTTGGGAATCTTTTGGCTCTCTTACCAGTATTGTGTTCTTGTGGGCATACTGGGGTTATGCAAAACTAATCTTAACTTGCTTTTTGGTGTTCATTCTATTTTATGCTTTTAGGTACCTGGGTTGTTTAGTAGGTAGCCCTTCAAATACAGTTCTATGATCACAGCTGCAAAGCCTTTGCCTACTTTTACCACTACAATACTTTCTAGCCAAGAAAAGAGTTGTTACTTTCAGAAGGTGACCTCCCAGAAACTACTCCATCAGTTGCACATTGAAATAGGTATTGTGTTTAGCTGGTCAAAACATTCCAACTCAAGTCAGGTTGACAAACTGCTGAATTAGAGTCAGAAGGAAATCTATTGCTTGTAAACAGAAAACAGACATTAAAGTTTGTAACAGTCAAAATACAGTTGACTCTAACAACCTGGGTTTGAACTGCTCTGATTCACTACACTTGGATTTTTTTTTCAATAAATACGTATAATACTATGAACATATTTTTCTCTCTTATGATTTTCTTAATAATATTTTTCTAGATTACTTTATTGTAAGAATACAATATAAAGATATATAACATACAAAATATGTGCTACTTAACTGTTTTTATTATTAGTAAGGCTTCTGGTCAACAGTAGGTTATTAATAGTTAAGTTTTGGGGGAGTCAAAAGTTATACACAAACCTTCAACTGTGCAAGTATGAGCTTTCGCTAATCCCGTCTTTGTTCAAGGGTCCAGTTTACCTCTCCTACATGCATGGGGGAAAAATGCTTGTACTGGGGTATGTATATAAAATTATGGTATTGGTATAATGATAGACTTCCAAATTTAGAACAGTGCACTGCTTAAATTAACATAGGAACAAAGGACTTGTAATCAAATTAAGTCCACAATTTTATTTATTTGTTTGTTTGTTTGTTTGTTTGTTTATTTATTTGAGAAAGGGGAAGGGAGGGAGAAAAAGAGGAAAAAAAACATCGATCAGCTGCCTTGTACCACATCCACAACCCAGACATGTGCCCTGGCTGGGAATCAAACCAGCAACATTTTGCTTTGCAGGTCGATGCCCAACCAACTGAGCCATACCAGCCAAGATGAGGCCATAGTTCCTTATGCTCTCAGACATTCACTCAGCTCTGGATAAAGGTTTTCTTTATGTAAGAGAGAAAAAATTCACAATAATTGTGAATCCAATTTTTATTTAATCCGTAAACATTGGAACAAGTTGTGAAAAATAAATTTGAAAAATTTCCAAATTAAGACCAAGAAAGTAAAAGATAGGTAATTGAATAGCATATGAAATACTCTGACAGTATCATAGTGTCAAAAATATTAATGATTACTATATAACTCCAGATCATTAATAGTAATATATGCCTAAATGTACTTAGAAATTTTACTATCATTCTTTGAGATATAATTCATTCATTTAATCATTCTGAAGGCTAAACAATGTTTAATGATGTAAATAAAAAGGTAATTAAAAACTATAATTTTGGGGACTTCTGGCCAAGACGGAGGCATAAGATAGACACACTTTGTCTCCTCACAGAACCAAAAGAAGGATGCAACAAATTTAAAAACAAAAAACAAACAGAACTGCAAGAAAATCAAACTGTATGGAAGTCTGACAACCAAGGACTTGAAGAAGAAACATTCATCTAGACTGGTAAGAGGGGTGGAGACGGGCAACCAGGATGGGGAGGACCCAGAGCAAGGCAGTGGCTAGAGGACTGGATGGGCAATGTAGCTGCTGGTAGATTGAGGGGCCCCACATTTGCATATGGATAAACCTAGTGGAACAACTGGGGAGTGAGACAGGCTACAGAACCCAGGGTTCCAGTGCGGAAGAAAAGAAAGCCTCAAAACCTTGGGCTGTAAAAACCTGTGAGGGTTGCAGTGGCGGGAGAAACTCCCAGCCTCCCAGGACACTTTGTTGGAGCCCTCAGAGTCCTAGAATGTACATAAACCCACCCACCCAGGGACCAGCACCAAAAGTGCCCAATTTGCTTGAGGTAGCAGGGGAAGTGACTGCAAGTCTCCAAGGGCTAAGTGGCATTGTTCCCTCTCAAACCCCTCCCCTACATACAGCACCACGAAGCAGCACATGGGTTGCCCCACCTGTAAATACCTAAGACTCTGCCCCTTACAACATAACAGGAGCACCAGAGACAAAAAATAAGGTCCAAATGAAAGAATAGATCAAAACTCCAGAAAAAATACAAAGAAGTGATTAAGAGATAGCCAACCTAACAGATGCAGAGTTCAAAACACTAGTAGTCAGGATGCTCACAGAAATGGTGGAGTATGGTCGCATAATAGAGAAAAAAGTAAAGGCTATGCAAAGCAAAAAAAAAAAAAAAAAAGAAAAGAAAGAAAAATATACAGGAAACTAAGAGTGAAGGGAAGGAAACCAGGACTCAAATCAATGATTTGGAGCAGAAGGAAGAAATAAACATTTAACCAGAACACAATGAAGAAACAAGAATTCAAAAAAATGAGGAGAGGCTTAGGAACCTCTGGGACAACTTTAACCATTCCACCATCTTAATCATAGAGGTGTCAGAAGGATAAGAGGAAGAGCAAGACATTGAAAACGTATTTGAAAAAATAATGGAGAACTTCCGGAATCTGGCAAAGGAAATAGACTTCCAGGAAGTCCAAAAAGCTCAGAGTCCCAAAGAAGTTAGACCCAAGGAAGCATACACCAAGACACATCATAATTACAAGATTAAAGATAAGGAGAGAATCTTAAAAGCAGCAAGAGAAAAGGAGACAGTTATCTACAAAGGAGCTCTCATAAGACTATGGGCTGATTTCTCAAAAGAAACCTTACAAGTAAAAGAAGAGGCTGGAAAGAAGTATTCAAAGTGATGAAAGGCAAGGACCTACATCCAAGGTTACTCTATCCAGCCATGCTGTCATTTAGAATGGAGGGGCAGATAAAGTGCTTCCCAGACAAGGTCAAGTTAAAGTTCATTATCACCAAGCCCTTATTATATGAAATGTTAGAGGGACTAATCTAAGTAAAAGAAGAAGATCAAACATGATCTTCTTGAACAATATTTTATTGTTCTATGAACAATAAAATGACAACAAACTGACAACTATCAACAACTGAACCTAAAAACAAAAAGAAAAATAAACTAAGCAAACAACTAGAACAGGAACAGAATCACAGAGACAGAGATTACATGGAGGGTTATCAGTGGGGAGGAGGAGTGGGGGAAGGGGGGAAAAGTTACAGGGAATAAGAAGCATAATTGGTAGGTACAAAATAGAGGGGTAGGTTAAGAATACTATAGGAAGTGGAAAAACCAAAGAACTTATATATATGGCCCATGGACATGAACTAAAGGGGGATGCTGGTGGGATGGGGGATGTAGTACAGAGGGGAATAAAGGGGGAAAAAATGGAACTGTAATAGCATAATTAATAAAATATACTTTAAAAAAACAAAAAAAAACTATAATTTTGACTTAAGACTATGTTTATATATGTAGCCCAATAAAGCATTGATTGATCTATATGCCCTGCTCTAAAATACACTCATTTCCCTTCTCACTCAATGACACAGAATTACTGGAAAAAGGACATAGTAGCTGAATTCATAATCTTTTGTCTGGGGATTGATTACTGTAATAGAGAAACAAATTATCCAATTATTGACAAAGACACTTTACCCTTTAATATGTGTAGAACTTGTTCAAATCATTTTGACAAGTGATTGAAAGTTTTAATTCCCTCTCAGACCTTCACTCTCGAAATTCTCTGCTACTCACTGCTGTCTCTTGGCTTCTCGGCCTAAAATTATTTTTTGAATAAGGGGGATATGACCAAGCAACACTAATGAAACAGAACACCTTTCCTCACTTTGAACGTCTAAGTTCTATGAAATGTGTGTGACAGTGTGCTTATGAACTTTGCTTCAACTTTATTACACTGAAGGGATGAAAAGTAAAACCAACAAAGGAAAAGACACATGGATTGTAGCCCAGAGGAAACTAAGTACAAGATTCTCAATGTCCTCTCCCAGTGGAGTCCCATGGGACATGCTTGATTTTTCCCACAGGGCGTTGTGACAATGTGCGGGAACAGCTTTCTACTAGGGAAGCTCATCAGACACCCATCCTCAGGCATTTATTGGGATCTGGTGACATAGGCACCTTCCACTTAACATCTACCAAAATTCCAGACACCCAGATGGAAAGCATGGGTTCAAGCTAAAACTGTATATATATACACACCCATATATATATATACATATAAAATATATATTATATATAATGTATATATAATGTATATATAATATATTTAATGTGTATACAAATATATATAACATAAATATATATTATTTTGCATAAGTAGTTTAGGCACAGTGAGAAGTTCTTACCAGGGAATAATCTTCTCAAAATCTATGTTCCCAGAAGCCGACCCACCGTACAAGCAGGCCTAAAGATAGCAGACACAGGCCTGTTAACTCTTCTGCACATTAGTTTCACCTATTTCACTTTTAGGAACATCTGATTTTCTGTACAGATGACAAATATAAAGAGAAATTTGGTAGATTACCAATTAATGTCATTGGGTATAACTTTCCAAAGTGGGAAGACTTCAGAGAGTGCCTTATTTATAAAGTCATCTCACTATCTCCATCATTGGGTTACAAGCCTGTGTTAGCTGTTAATATACATTGAGTTCAAATGGTGCTCCATGTGTTGTAGTCTCACATGGAAGCAACATCCTAAAGATTTGATCCATTTATTTACTCACAATTTCATAATCATAGGTCTTCTTGTATATATATAATGAAAACAAAACATAAAACAAAAGTAGATGTCAATTACCAATAAGTGCAAAATTATCTAAAATGCCAGGGAAATAGGCTATCTCAATTTAAAATTATTACTCTCATTTGCTGACACATTACCAGGAGAATCATAACTTAAAGACACGATGGGGTGTCATTAAATGCCACATGAAAAGAAAATCATTAATTCAATGATATAAGTATTCAGGTATCCAGACTTTAACATTTTATTGGAGGAATTGTGTTCTAATTTTTAAGTAATAGTAATGATACTAAACACTTCTGGCTTTTACAGCAAATACGCCTGCTGCCAATATCTATTTGAATGTTGCAGCAAGTTCCCAGTGTTTTCCTCCACTTGAGTACAACTGTTCTTTTTTATTCCCCTTTGTCCATGTTCATTGGTCATTAACCTAAAGCCCATTCCATAACCTACAGGCACCTATTCTAAATGAAGACAGAGAGTGGGTCTGTTCAAAAGGATTGAGGACCTGGGGTATTTTCTGGCATAAGATATTAAGATAAGTACTGTAGTTTTTAATTACCTTTTTAGAGGAAATACGTTTTCAAACAAATTCTCATGTGGAAGTCCAAGTAAAAAGTAAAAATCAGAGGTATTGAAATGCCAAAAATGGGGGAGGTCCAAAACTGTACCTGCTTCTTCTCTTCACTTTCCTGTCCTAGCACTTCATGAGGATCAGTGACAGCTTTCTAGAAAGTAATCTGAGCACTATTTACTTTATTCTGTCTAGCATTCTTTTGTTTACTAATATGCAAATACATTAATTTGCTCACAACACGGAGCTAATTCAGTGGATGAACCAGATCAAAGTTGACTTGACATCAAAACTCTTGCTCTTACAAAATATGAGGATATTGAAATTCACTGTTTCTGAGGTGAGTTGAACCTGTCTCCAGTTTCCCCGTTTATAGGTAGAGAAAAGGAAGGGTCAGGTTACATGTATAAGACTTCTTAGCTGTTTGGTGTGATCTCACACTTGAGTTTAATTTCCTTTACTCTCAGGACATCAACTGGTTACTATACCAGACCAGTGATTTTATTCCTCTTCATTCTCCTTAAATATGCCTTTTTTCCCCATCCTATTTTTTCCTTATATTCTGTACTCATACTTAGACCTTTTGTCTATAAATTTCAATCACCAGCATCATTATGTGAGAATCAGCAAGTCGTTTTGTGCAATACAAATTAATACTCACAAAGCTGTATAAGGAGAAGATCCTCCTCTTCTCTGTACTTTTATCTGATAAATATATGTTATAGTAAATTACCCAATTAAACAAGCATAACATGAAAATTAGATGTTTGTTTCTATAAATCTTTGAAAAAGCAACCCGTTTCCTTTCTGTGCTATTTATTATCCCTTCAATTTGCAAAAGCTGAGTAATCAGGAATTCCACACCATGGTTTTAATTGCAAGCACATCCACTAAGTAAGTGCTGAGGTGGCATATTCTATTGCTGAGCTTTTGAAAAGTGACAACTTTTTCTTTTCCTTTTCACTTTTTTTAGTAATTAAGGTGGCTTATATAATCATACCACACCCTTATCAGCACAGTATTGTTTTGTAATATGTATACTTTTCTTTAATAGTCCAATTACTTGACAAAAAATGAGGATGATGACAATGATAATAACCATAATAAATGGAGATGATGACAATGATGATAACTATAATGATGGGCAAAGTTAGTTGTCTACAGTTGAAATGCACTGTTTCATTTAATAATGTCAAGAAAATTATTTAAACATTTCTGAATGCTTCAGAGACAAACTAATCCAGCTCATGGGCAACTGCTCTTCTCTGGAGCTCTGCATCACGGAATCTGGACTGCACACTCATTTCCTACACAAGACACTGCCCTGGGCTGCTATCTGACCTCTCATCTCCAGCCACTTGTGCACTAGTTATTAAGCAATGTATTTCTTTGTCAGTAAGACAATCTCAGTAGTGTCTTTTTCCCATAGTCTCTCTCACGTTCCATATCTTACCTACCACCGGGTTCTGCAAATTTCATCTCCTGAATCAGGGTTTCTGATACTTTCAGGTGCATATGAATACCCTGGGGATCATGTTAAAATGCAGATTCTAAATCAACAAGTCAGGAGAATGTTCAGAGATTCTGCATTTTTCAGAAGTGTCCAGTGATGCTGTGCTGCTCATTCAGGAAGCTCACTTTAAGTAACCAGGTGAGCAATTGCACAACAGAGCATTTACCCTCCATCCTCAGTTACTGTCTTGACCATGTGAGAGGAACTCATGTCTTGATCTGTGGCAGAGTTCATTAAAATCCAAACTTTTCTCCTCACGCTCAGCAAACAATTACCATTCCTCTTTCTTGTCCTTCTTCCCTATAAAACTTGTAAAGCTCTAGTCAAGCAGAAATGTCTTCTTCAAATACTGTAGCAGGAAAGATAGTATGGATTTCCAAGCTCTTGGTTTTGGGTAGATGATCACAATTTTGGGGTTTTTCAAGTGAACTACTGTATTTTCCCATTTTTGTGTGCATTATACACGGGATTATTATACCATTATTATATACATAGTATGTAATCAGTATACCCATGCATAATGCTCATCCTTATTTTTCCCTCAAAAATTTGGGCAAAAAGTGTACATTTTATATGGCAAAGTATGATATTCCCAAATACTTGTATCTGATATCTCTTAACCCAGATTCTTAATGTCTAAACCTGGTGAAGAATCTGTTTCCAGAAAGTCTCTGAGGGCTTTTAGACAAGAGCCTGGTAAAATCCATATTGTGGGCTGGGTGCATTTTAGTGACCCCGAAACCGCAGGTAATGTTCCAGCAGTATGATGGGGAACGTCCTCTGACCACCCCAGTTTATCTCATGTCCCATAGATAACCCATTTTCTTGTCCTTAGGAATGAACTGCCTAGAAACTCTGCAAATGGAACAGTGTGTTTGGATCTATGGCAGCCTGTGGAAAAATGCCACCAAAACAGAGCCAATAGGTCAGAGTCAAGGGCCAGGTGTGATGAAAGAAAAATTATTAAAAAAAGCTCAACTCTTTTAATTAGTAACTTTTAATTTTAATTAAAGAAATGTTAATGAAAAGATTTTTTTTTCTCTACCTATAAGATTAGCCACTAAACATTAATACTCAGTATTGCTGAGGACATGAGCAGTCTCATACATGGCTGGTGTATAAATAAATTTAAGAATGATTAGAAATATATATCACACGTATTAAGAATGTGCTTGTTCTTTACCATGCCTACCAGTTTGACTATTGAGAGCTTATCCTAAAGAAATTATTAGGCAAATGTTCAAATATAATTTACATATATATATTTAGGGAAACACAAAGATATGTATAAATGGCATTTCTCAAGACATTGAAAATTGAAGATATTGAAAATGGTTACATTATTATGTAGAACCATATTGAAATAATTGTTTTTTTTTTAATTATCTATGATCTAATAAAAAGGAACTTTGGTGTGGTTCAATTTAATAGTTGGAGTACATATAAATAATAGAATACCAACATGCAATTAAAATGTACCTAATATGTGTATATACATGGATAGAAAACATATGGAAGTCTTGCAACCAAATGTTAATAATTCTTTAATCTGAGTGTTAGGATTATATTTACTTTTTCCCTACATTTTCATAACTTTTAGGGAACATAGGAAAATGTGTAATTTTGAAATAAATAAGTTAAAAGACTAGTGTTTTTATGACCAATTATCAGTTTTCCTTCACTGACAATTTTAAGCTCATTTTCAGTAAGCTAAAGTTGGGGATACTTCAAAGTATTTTCTGCTGATGGTGATGTGATAATATATGTTATTAGAAAAAGTAATTTCCAGTTATTGTATTGAAATTCAGTAATTACTTTTTCAATAAAGAAAGTGAAAACTATTAAAAGCAAAAATGTGAACTAAATTAGCTTTATATCGTATACTTAATTAAACTATCATAGCAAGAAGGTAATGAATTAAGATAATTTGAGGATAGGAAGAAGGTTTTACAAAGTAGAGATTTAACACTCTTCTAAAATCCATTAAAATACTCCAAAAGAAGATCACAGCAAAGTGGGTAGCCCACAAGATACTTCAGAAAAATTGCCCGGCGCATGCTAAGTAGATAGGAGAGCTTTCGGTCTCTGAGGTTTTAGAGGCTCATGCACAGAGTAGCTCAAGCACGCAAAGCAGAGCTTGGTGACAGTGGCCCAAGCAAGAAAGGTGAGTTTTCCACAGGCTTCACCACTTTAGAGAACAGTGAAAGGGTCCTGTTCTTCAGGAATGTGTTCTTTCAAGGAATCTGCACAATAGGTGAGCAGCCCCTGAAATATACGCATTCCATTTTTTTATAAAGGGTGTGCTCCAAAATGGCAGGTTCTTGCTACAGCCCTGCTAAAAGTTCTGTGAAGACTTTTGATTCCACTGCATCCGGAATCAAAACGAGTTCCCTTACTGTGGCCTGCAGCGCACTGTGGGCACCAGGTGGTGCCTGTCTTGGGGAAGGCACTGTCATCACTCACAGGGGCTTTCTCTCCATTTGTAGAACAGGTCAAACTCATTTCTGCCCTATGCCTTTGTGTTTGCTGTTCCTCCTGTCAGAAATACTCATTCTTCTGTTCTTCGCAAGGCTAGGGGCATGTCATGGGCTCAAAAGCCACCTCCTTAGAGTCCTCCAACCATCAGCCAAATCGAAATAATCCCCTCTCCATACCCCAGTCATTTCCTGTCATACCACTTTTTTAGGTTCAGTTTTCTTTATAGCATGTATTACCGTCTGACACTCCTTCTCATCTGTGGATTCCCTGGGGGAAAGTAGGATGTGTCCCCAGTTCTTAGAACCGTGCATCACTGCCACTGCCATCATGGGAGTGGTTGGAATTGTTTCATTTGTTTTTAGTCAGATTTTTCATTCTAGCTACAGTGGTTGAGGGGAGCAGAGGCAAAAAGCTGGAGAGCCCATGGGCCCCAACTTTTTACAGGGTCCCAAATAGAGCTGACCCAAGTAGCTCTCTTGACAAAAACATCACATTGCTTTGACTCCTTCTGGTTTTGTTGGTTTGTTTCACTTTACTTTGATATGAACTAAATTATCAGTAATCAGAGGGGTGCTCAATATTAACGTGTCAATTTTGATACATCAATCATCTGGAGATTCTGGAATAAACCCCTAAAGATTCATTTACCAATCTGAGAATTTTTGTACTTTTGCATTATTCTCGATGGTTTTTTAAAATTTAATCTTTATTATATTTTTTCTTTACCATTTAGTCCCCTTATACTCTCAATGATTTTTAAAGTAAAAACTTCCTTTATGTAATATGGATTATAGATTTTTTTCATTTTCTAAACATGAGACTATGCTTTACTATTATTTTAATTATTTTCAAACTACCCAACTTCAACATGTGGTTCCATCTGCTGTCATCTTCCTCCCTCTCCTCACTCCCTCGCTTTGAGAACCTCTGGAGCAGAGCGGAGTTTCTCCAGTCATTATCCTCTTGCCCCTTGGGGTGCATAGATATGATTTCAGGAGTGCTTGGAAATGTGTTTCCCTCCAAGGGGTATGATGCAGCAAACACAAGTCTGAGAATCATTGAGGGAAAAGTTAAATGAAGGAGGACTTACATTTAAAATGCTATAGAGCAATTTTGCTTAATCACCTTATTTTCCCTAATGCACAGCTGAGACTAGCTACTCTGTGAGAATAAAAGCTTTGCTAGAAAGAAGAAAAAGAACAGTAATTTTATATCATGAAGCTACTACTCTCATTCTCCAAACAGAAGTGCCTGGGCACAGGATATTGACATATGAAGGATGTGCGTGACAAAGAAACAAGGACTTTGTATGCTGAGATAAGCTATCATTTTAAATTTTGCTCATTGGCCTTGAGTTGAGAAAAAGAAAATGGGTTTACCTTCTTTCACTTTTTATTGTTGCCATAATCTGTAATTTAGACTATACCCCTCCTCAGGCCCTGGCTGGGTTGGGCATCATACTGCAAACCAAAAGGTCACTGGTTTGATTCCCGGTCAGGACACATGCTTGGATTGAGGGCCACGCCCCCAGTTGGGAACATGCGAGAGGTGACTGATCAATGTTTCCCTCCCTCTCTTTCTCCCTCCCTTCCCCTCTTCCTAAAAATAAATAAATAAAATCTTAGACTATATCCCTCAGTGATTTATTTAATTTCTTTACAGTTTCAGGCAACTTTTATTGGTTAACTTGGAAAAACTAGTCTCCAAACCTAACGGTGTTAATAAAGCATAATATGTTCTGAATTTTAAACCCAGTATATGAATCATTTAGCTCCTTAGGCTGTAATCTCTCAAGTGTGGGACTCCATGTAATTCATTGCTGAAATCCCAGGGCCCTATCTATAGCCTCTGGAGTAAATTTTCAGTGAACACTTTTGAGTACAAGTATTGCAGTTTGGGGACATGGATGTTCATAAGTTGTGACCTGTATTTTAGGTTTTCCAATTTAAAAAAGCTGTTCGTTTCTGATCAACTCATATGGCTTAAAGATGGTATCTCACACTCTTTTCTCAGGCCTTTTCCATGGTGAAAAGCAGGGTCACGCTGGGCATCAGCCTCCCAGCAGGTGACAGTAGAACTTAGTCAGGGGCAGAGCTGCCAGCGACAACTGACATGACTCTAAGCAGAAGGTCACCTAAGATAGTGAGAGACAGCCATTTATTGCTTCAAATCAGGTGGCAACTAGGGATGGAAACTTCAGGGGAAAACACACACACGCACACACACAAGCGCACACATGCAGAGCATACCCTATTTTCATTGCCTCTGCCAAATGAGCAGCATGCTTTCTATTTTGTGAACTTTCTAAAACACACAGGACTCAAAATACAACAGGGGAACAAACAAGGTTTGACTAAAGAGTTTAGTTGTATATTTCTTTCAGTCCTTCAGGGACCAGAAAGGAGTCCGACCCCACTTTCTTTAGAAAGACATCAAGTTATTGCAGTGGCAAAGTGATTGGATGCAGGGAGAATAAATGAAGCAAAATATAACTCCCAGGGTGGAAAGGACTTGAAACAAGTTTCATAATGCTAGGGAAAAAAAAAGTACTGACTTTTCAGCTTCTTATGCATATAGTGAGGGCAAAGAAGAATAATGTGAATATCTTCCCTTTACAGCTCAGTCTAATTTGGCATGCCATTATAATTTCTGGCTCAGTTGGCAAATGACTGGAAACATTGCTTTCTGCAATTTTCCATAAAATATGACAATTCTATAAGTTGTTCTATTGATGTACTTGAAACCAACCCAAGATAGGAGTGACTATTATTTTTAATTTTTTATTACTAGGGAGTTTTTAGAAGCGCCTGTGTAGAACTACCATCTACATACTGTGATAATGAATTTGGGGAAAGATCTGACCAATTGCAGGAATGAAGATGTCTAGAATTCTAGTATTAGGGATGAGCTCCTTTGAGCTCTGGAGTAAATTTTTTTCATATGAATATATTTGAGAAGGTTATAATAAGTAATCACTACTGATATCTTCACATCGGCAGGGGCATGAATGTCTTGAAGACACTGGAGGGGCGAGAGGAGAGAAAGCAGGTTTAAGAAAAGATACAGGAAGAAAATTTTTTAAAACCTGGCTAAAGCTCTGAAGCAAGGCACTTAAGACAGGTGTTATTTTTCCTTACACACGTTAACCTTGGTACATTAACTCCTTGAAACTTTATGATTCAAATTTGTAAAGTGAGTGAAAGAAGAGGAAGTTGAAAAGGGTAAGAAAGGAAGACAAATTAACACTACATTATCAGGTTGCCCATCACTACAGGAGGTTCTAGATCACGGTGGGTCTTCTGAGAACCCCTGTATAATATATCTCAGAGTTTGCACAACAGCTCCAGTTGACTACCATTGGTCCAGGGCGGCCCCACAGACATCAACTTCCCTGCACAGGGTTATGCACATACAAGTGCAAGGTGCTGTCAGTTTGCACCTGAAAGTGACTGGTGGAAGTCTTTGCACAACTGGTCACTACAACGGAGATTGGAGTAAGAGGTAGGATGGGGGATATTTTAAATGTCACAGAAGAAATGCCTAATAAATATATTTTGTATTTATGTGTTTAGTTATTTCATATGTTTCCTCTCGCTATAAAGTAAGCTCTGTGAGGGCAGGCAGTTTGTTTTGACTCACTCTTGTCACACTCCTTCTTATTCAATATTTGTTGAATAATTGAAAGAACAAAAACAGTTGCTTTTATATTTTAACTAAGAATTTTTTGTTTGTATTTTAAATATGAACTGCTTATTTTTGTTGTTTTGGTGTGTTTATCATTGGTTTTTAGTTAGGTCTCTTTAAGCACCTTTCTTTTTTCAATTACCTCTGTTTTTACTATTTTTGATTTCATGTAATTTTATACATCCAATAACCGAGTTACGGGTCTTTTCAAAACTTGTTTACTTTTAGATGTTTTAATTTAGTTTTATATTATATCATTGATTTCTTTAGATACTTACTAAACTTGCTTTTAATTTTAATGATTTTGCTCAGGGATCACTTTAGTTTCTGATCTACTTTATTTTTCTTGTAAATAAAATGGTTTATGTTTTTGGATTAGCATGTTTTGTTACCGTTGTCTTATTTGACCATCAAGTAGACACTGACTGGCAGAAATAATAGGGGAGAACTATACTCCCTCCCTGTTCTTGGGGCTGGAAAGGTGAGGAATGTTTTCAAACTGAAGTCTGCTGATCCTCATTTTGTGTTCTTTCCACTATACTATGTGGGTGCACTGTGTGAAATTACTGAAACAGGCTAATCTGGAATCACTGAAATTATTCTCAAGAAAAGCTGGAATATAGCAACATTTATTTTAAGAATGCAGTTAACATAAAATGTTATTATAGTCCCTACCCACTTAATCTCTTGCTTTTGCATAATCTGTTTACTATGTGCTGAATGTTTTAAATCTGTAAATGTGATAACAAAGTGAAAAAAGAAGTTGATATTGATGATTACACTTAACTGACCACTTGATTTCCAAGTCTCCTCAGAAGCAGTCAGTATTTCTCATTGTTCTCCCCTACTCATGTTACCTTGAGATTCTATAAACCCAATATTCTAATTCTAAGAAATTTTCTTTCTCTGGCTTTTTGCAAGAGCCAAATATAAATATAAGGAACTGTAACATAGTTAAATATATATAATTATAAAATGTATATATGTAAAAATAAAAACACACATATAACTCAGCCTTCTCTACTCATCTACAAAATGAAAAGAGAAAAAATACTAGTCATTCTCATTATTGGTATAAAGATTCAGTGGAAATTGTGAAACACACACACAAGATTTTGATTTAGTAGGTTGAGACTCAGCTTCAATATCCAACTTTGGGAAACTGAGTGACTTGTAACTCACTGTAATTTCTTTACTTCCCTTAGTTATAAAGCAAGATAGTGTCTGTTTGGGACTACTTATAAAAAGGCTCTTGTAAAAATAAAATGGGATGATGCATTTGTGAAAGAGATTAAAATAATAAAAAAGGTATCATATAAAATTTATGTGCCTTGTAAAAACAAGAAAATATGTTTTCTTATGAAGAAAGTGATACATGAGGATTATGGAGGATTTGGATGGTACAGGGTGGGAGAGACCAAGGTGGATAACCCTGCACACTCACCCACCTCTCCCTTTCAGCGGTTGAGCAAGAAGCTGGCTTTGCAGATTTGAGATAACTCATTAGAAAGACAGGTAGATTCCAGAAGCTGAGCTCATGACACCTGACTCTTTTCGAAAGACCATTTTCTCTACCAAGATGATTCTATTATTTACCTGGATATTCCCTGCTTCCTTTTTTTATATAGGTAACTACACAACAGTGGGGTTCTCTCTACCAGGTTGCTTTTCACAGCATGTCAAGCTCTGTTGGTTCCAGCAAAGCTCTTGATGGTAAAACAATATGAGTTTCTGTATCATCTGCTCTGACATTGCTAACAATGAATCTTTTCATATGCCTGTACCATGTGTCACAAAGAGTGATTATAGCTGTGTCCTTTTGAACAAAAACAAATTAATAGATGCATAAATAAATATTAAGCCAGCAATTCCACAATCCATTGATGACCACTTATTGACATTTTAGAGCATTTTTAATTCATTTGGAAACATTCAAGTATTTGGAGATTCACAGATAAAAGCAACTTGCCTCGGAAAGCTTTTCCAATCATCACTAGGGCAAATTGATTAACAGTGATGTAACAAGAAGATTTGCAAAAGCCACAGCTTTTTGCCTCTGAATTCTGTGTGTGGAGAGATTTCACTTGTTGAATGGAAGTTTCCTGATGTTGTTATGTCCTCTCTGTAAAAAATTATTTTGTGTATACTCATTTATTTTTTCATCGTATTCAACTATTTTTTGTTAACTATAAATATATAGAACTCTGTGAGAATCTAAGAGTGGTTAAATTCTTTTGAATCTAAATTGTCTCCTATACCCTAGGGAATGAAAGCAATAACTCAAATTTATGAAATCAGATTGATACTTAGGTTGATGCTTACTTTGACTAATTAGAAATCTAAAATTTTCCAAAGAATATACAGTTCACACATAAAGGAGAACCCATGAGGGAAAAAATGAAGTAAATTAGTCTCCCCTTATATAACCGCAGTTGGTTCTAGCTGTTTCCTTTATCCCTGATCAATTAAGGGCTGAAAATATTAAATGGAAAATTTTAGAAATAAACAACACATAAGTTTTAAATTGCATGACATCTGGGTAGTATGATGAGATCTCACATTATACACACTGTCCCACCCAGGACATGAGTCACTCCTTTGTCCAGAACCTCCACGCTGCCTACACTGCATGCCTGTTGTCACTTAGTCATGACTAAGTCACAGTCATTAGGTTGACTGTCACAGTATTGCAATACTTGTGTTCAAGTCACCCTTATTACTTAACAATGCCACATCATGTGTTCATATAATATACTGTTATAATTTTTCTATTTTATTATTAGTTATTGTTAATCTCTTACTGTGCCTAATTTATACATTAAACTTTATCACAGGTATGTATATATAGGGAAAAAAAGAAAACATAGCCTATATAGGGTTCAGTACTATCTGTGGATTCAGGCATCTACCGGGGGTCTTGAAACATATCCCCTGTACATCAAACGGGATTACTCTATGATAATTTGTCACTTCCTTAGTTCCTCAAAGCAAAGCTATAATAATGGTTGATGGAATTAGATCACAAAACCATCCCACATTATCACAACCATATCGTCTTCATTGTCTCATATGATCTTGTGATCTAGATTGAGCACATCAATTCTCCTTCCTTCCTTCCTTCCTTCCTTCCTTCCTTCCTTCCTTCCTTCCTTCTTTCTCTTGTCTTTCCCATGTTATTCTCATTAAAACTGTTTTGGAATTCTTGATAACCATGGCCACAGAATAGTGTATGACTAAATTTCACTTGCTGAAATAAAAATACAAGCAGAATTCCAGGGTGCTATGAAATGCCTTTAGCACAGTTCTTGGCATCCCTAATGCCAGAATATGGTATGGGGAATGTTATCACAGCCAAGGCATGTCATGAACAAACCATGGAATCAAATAGGATGTAAGGTCAAGGTGGACTTCTGGCCAAGATGGAGGTCTAGGCAGATACACTTTCGCTCCTCACAGAACCAAAAGAAAGACAACAACAAATTTAAAAACAAAAAACAACCAGAACTGCTAGAACCGCCAGTACTGCCAGAGTAGCTTTGCTATTCTATCCAGCAAAGCTATTATTTAGAATGGAAGGGCAGATAAAGTGCTTTCCAGATAAGGTCAGGTTAAAGGAATTCATCATCACCAAGCCCTATTATATGAAATGTTAAAGGATTAATCTAAGAAAAAGAAGATGATCAAAACTATGGACAGTAAAATGACAACAAACTCAAAACTATCAACAACTGAACCTAAAAGCAAAAACAAAAACAAACTAAGCAAACAACTAGAACAGGAACGGAATCACAGAAATGGAGATCACATGGAGGTTTATCAGTAGGGCAGGGGAGTGGAGGAAGTGGGGGGAAAGTTACATGGAATAAGAAGCATAAATGGTAGGTACAAAGCAGACAGGGAGATGTTAAGAATCATATAGGAGAAACAAAAGAATTTATATGTATGAACCATGGACGTGAACTAAGGGGGAGGGATGCTGGTGGGAGGTGGGATGCCGGGCAGAGGGGAATAAAAAGGAGAAAAAAATGGGACAACTATAATAGCATAATCAATAAAATATACTTTAAAAAAAGTATGTAGGTCAAGGTAGACTTGTGCAGGAATATAAAGTATGAACTGTTATCAGATTAGACTGATATCAGATTGAAAGGATTTGATCATGATTCAAGTTTTATAAAGTATAAAGGCAATAAGTTCTCTAAAAAATGGGGACTGCCTTGGCGCCCTAGCTATGATGTAACTTGGATAAGAAGCTACTTATGACCTTGGCTAGCTCCCAGGGAGAGGGTTCTTATTTTGTTAACATTAAAAGTCATCCTGGAACATCTGTATCTATGTTTAGATCCTCAAAGAGTCTGGTTGCCTCAGTGGTTTTTCTTGTAAGTGCTTAGCTTAATATTTTTGAAAGAAGAGTTCCTCATTCAGAGAAGAACATTCAGTCTTCACATCCACATTCAAAAGAGAAAACCAAGACTTTTATCTTGTCTACACATTTCACAGGGGTATATACTAACCATCATCCTGGAACTTTGTACTCTGCAACACTGGGTGTCTCAAGTCTTGAGGTTTCAACTATGTTGGATCAAAGACAAAGGTCCAGCACATTCATGCACTCCAAGATAGCCACCATCTACCATTGAATCAACCAACTTGTTTAAGAAAAGGGGGTATAGATTATATATTAGTTTAATAAGTAATTATAACACTATTAAATGGTGTGTGCACTGTCTTTCAATCAATTTAAGTTCATGATTTTTTTCTTATGCTAGAAAGTTATGACAAAGACTGGGAAGACCCAAATCTCCTTTTTCTCTTCCACCTGAGCATATAGGCAAACTTTGTGGTCCGGTCTTCTTTGGGATTAGGTGCTGCCACATGACCAAGTTCAGCTCAACAGTATTTGCATGAAAGTGTCATATACCACTCCCAGGCCTGCTTTTATGCATTCTCCTGTGCTAACTCTCATGATTTCTCTTCTTCTTCTTTTTTCTTTAATCTCCCAGTTTGATTAATGCAGGTCCAGTAGAACATTCCAAGATTTTAGATATTAACAAAGCCATTAGATGGAATAAACCTGGAATTCTAAATATTGCATGAAGCAGAAACAACCTTCCCACCATCCAATTTAAACTGAGTATGAGTATGAAATGAAACTTTATTGCATTAAGTCACCCAAACTCAGGGTTGTTACAGATTTATCCACTGTGACTAATATATGACTCAATAGATATTTAAAAATATATATAATCAAATCACATCATGTTAAAGTGAAGATTTCATTCATGACTGATGACACTGGTATTTTAATAAGTCAAAATTTTTACATATATAATGTATTAGCATCTTGTATTTTGAAAATCAACTCTGATCTTCTGAACCCAAGAGTAAGAGTCTACTGTTGTAAACATAAACCCTTTATGTTATTTAAATATAATGACAATGATAATGATGATGATGATAGATGATGATGATGGCAATATCAATAAGACTATTGAATTAGTCACTTTTTTTAATCCTCACCCAAGGACATGTTTTTTATTAATTTGAAAGAGAGAGAGAGAGAAGCATTGATGTGAGAAACATCAATCTGTTGTCTCCGAAATGTGTTCCAGCTGGGGATTAAAGCTGCAACCTAGGTATGTGCACTGACTGCGGATAGAACCCATAACGTTTTGGTGTATGGGACAATGCTCTAACCAACTGAGCCATTCAGCCAGGACTGAATTAGTCATCAGTATAGTATATCTAATTTAATTATCTCACTCTTAAACATATACAGGATAAACAATATTATTCCCATTTTAAAGGTACTGAAATTGAAATCCAGAGTATGTTAAGTAACTAATAAAATGAAAATACAGGTCTTCAAACTGTTGTCTCTAAAGCCCATGCTTTACCAATACCCTTCAATTTTTTAGGCAGAACGTGTCACCAAATTGTGGGTGTGCATGAGTCTACTTAAAATGTACAAGCTCTTTGGAAATGTCACTCGACAGATGTTACTATAAAGCATCTTGTTACTGCAGATCAAGGCATTTCTGTTTAATGATGTCATTATCACAGCCAGGGCATTATATTGCATTTAAGAGATATATAGTCATCATTTAAATATTTACTGTTTTTGGTCTCAAATTTATTATTGATAGCAGCATTGAGGTGAGGATTTAAACACTACTCTATGTTTATTTCTTAAGCCCTGACATAAAGGATTTCTGCACAAGACAATAAGTATTTCTGAATTGGTTGCTTCTTCCTAGCCAATTGTATCTGATCAGACTTCTCTTTTTTACTTGCTGTTAATGACTGTAATAAGTGGCTTCATGTTAGGGATTGAAATGGGAAATTGCCAACTTTCCAAAATTTTTTCTAGAAGAAATATAATTTTGTAGGAATAATATATCCAAATGCAATACTAAAAAAGGGGATCTAAAAAACTGCTATAGACTGAATGTTGGAGTCCCTCAAAATCCATGTACGGAAACCTAACCCCCATTGTGATGGTATTTGGAGGTGGGCCTGTGGGAGGCAATTACATTAGGAGAGTAGAGCTCTTATCATATAGAATCCAGAGAGCTTCCTTTCTCTCCACATGGGGACACAGTGAGAAGATGATGGCCATCTATAAGCCAGGAAGTAGGCCCTTGCCACATACAAAATTCAGCAGCATTTTAACCTTGGACTTTCAAGAACTGTGAGAAATAGTTGTGGTTTAAACCATTCAGTATATGATATTTTTGTTCTACAGCCCATAAGGACTAAGACAGAAATTGGTATTGAGAAGTGGAATGCTGCTGTAAGACACATCTAAAAATGTGGAAGCAGTTTTGGAACTTGGTAATGGATAAAGGCTGGGGGCTTTCCGAGGTGCATGCTAAAAAGAGCTTACATTATTGTTGATGGACCTTTAAAGGTGTTTCTGGTGAGAACTCAGAAAGAAAAAAGGAAGAGTGTAAAGAAAGTTTCTGTTCTTAGAGAACACCTGCATGCCCATGAACAGGGTGTAGGTTGACATGTGGACCATTCTGATCATTTCTCAGGCAGAAATGAACGAGTTATCAGAAGCCAGAGGAAAGGCAATCCTTGTTATAAAATGGCAAAGAACATGGCTGAATTGTGTTAGTATTCTAGTGTTTTATAAAAGGTAAACATTTTAAGGGATGAAATTAGATATTTAGAAGAGATTACTAAGCAAAAATCTTGACATAGAGGCTTGGCTCCTTCTGACAGCTTATACTAAAATGCCAGAAGAAAGAAATAACTTAAAGATAGAATTATGAAGCAAAGAGACAGCAGAACTTAAAAATGAAAAAAAAAATTTTTCAGCATATCCATATTGCCAAAAATGGGAAAACCAATGGTGTAGCCAGGAGACCATTAGATAAGGAGATTAGTTTTCATAAACCATCTCCATGGAGGCCAGGCACTGTTCTATAAGACAATGAAGAATGACCATATGACCAATGAATGAATGATCATCAGGGCTGCCATACCCATTGTACCCAGAGTGCATGGCCTCCTCTTAGATGTCAAAGGACAGGGATGCCTGAACAGCAGGGCTATGATCTCGCCCCAGAAAAATCACAGGTGCAGGATGTCAGCTTAGCAGAGCCTCAAGGCCCAGGCAGCGAGCTGCTATGAAGTCTTCCTACCAGCCTTGAGGAGATGATGGTGTCACCTTAGTGGGCTTGGAATTCAAAAGATTAAGCCAAAGAGGATTATTTTAGAGCCTTAAGGTTAAATTTTGTTTACTCTTTCAGGTTTTAAACTTACTTAGGACTCATTTCTCCTCTCTTCTTTCCTATTTCTCCCTTTTGGAATGAGAGTGTTTATCCTATGCCTGAGCTACCATTGTATTTTGGAAGCTCATAACTTGTTCAGCTTCCAGGTTCACAGTTGGCATGAACTTTGCCTTGGGATGAATTGTACCTTGGGTTTCACCAATATCTGATTCAGATGATATTTAGATAAGGCTTTCGACTTTGACTTTAAAGTTGATGCTGGAACAAGTTAAGAATTTTGGGGGTACTGGGGTAAACAAAAGGACTTTGCATGTAAGAAGACATGTAAGTTTTGAAAGGCCAAGGCTGGAATGTTATAGACTGAATGCTTTTCTCCTACCCCCCCAATTCATATGTAGAAACCTAATCCTCAAAGTGATAGTATTTGGAGGTTGTGCCTTTGGGAGGTGATTAGGAAATGAGGGTAGCACCCTCATGAATGGGATTAGCACCCTTATAAAGAGTCTTTAGGGAGCTCTCTACTGGCACCTTGATCTCCCCATCACCAAAACTATAAAATAAATGTTTGTTATTTAAGCCACCTAGTCTATATTATTTTACTTACAGCAGTCTGAACAGATTAAGACAGAAATCTCTTCAGAGATGTCTGTGAGTAACACATTCCTAAAATCATGATTTGTAAGGTGCAAAACCCACGGGAAGTCCTAGGGAGAGATGGGGGAGGGGACAGGCATCTTTTCTAGCAGAGGGCAGCATTGCCTGGGGCATTGAATTGCAGGGCTTGAATATGGCTTGTTGGTCTTCTCTCTTTTCTATTAAAAAGAATAGATGAGAAACATCTATTTAGATGTTTCATTAGAAACAACATAATTTGCCTATTCTCAGAGAGTATTTTTTCTTTGCGTTAGAAGGAAAGAACATCTTTACATATTGTATAAAGACTGAATCAACTGTTTTTAATCCAATAATTGCAAAATTTTGTGTGGTAAGAATGATTACACCTATAGTTTTTAATTATGTGAAAACAGGTCCTTAAATAGTCTTTTTTGACTACCACAATGTTCTCTATAATTATTACTTTATTTCCTCTCTGATAATTTAGATTTCTTTTCCAGAGTTCTCAATGCCCAAAGAGGTTTGTTCTCTACTCACTTCCCTCTCTAATACCTATTATCCTCATATGTTGCACTAACTTTATTAATTTAAACAACTGAAACTTAAATACATTACTTTAAAACTTGCTCTAATATCATTTATTTTGTTTATCCAACAAACATTTTTTTAACATTTTCCTATTTATCATAATGAGCAAGACCCAGGAAATGCAGTTATTGATTGCTGGTAAAGTGAAGCTCTTAAACAAAAGAAAAAAGGATTCTGACTTGTAGTGTTTGCCAATTTCCATGGTATAAATCGTCCCATCACAATGATTTCAACTGCCAAAGATTTAGCAAATGGCTCACCAACTTCTCATAAATATAAATCAGTTCTCCTGAGTTTATACATGCCAACTGCATCACACCACTGGCAGTGCGAATTAAAATTCAGTGCCAGCTCCCAGGGAGCTTATGGCATGGCAAGGAAGATAGGCATTCAATTTAAGAAAATTATTAACTGTTGGGTAACAGTTGCTATAATGAAAGTGTTTACTAGAAAGAGAGACATCACAAGGGAAGGAATGGTCAATTATTTGGGGGATAGAAGTCAGAAGAGTTTTCTTGGAAAAAAAAATTGGAATCTCTGCAACCTTGAGGGTGAGTATGGGTTTTTTCCCTCGTTGTAAGCAGTAAAGGTCATTTAAACAGATGGAGTGGTGTGTTCAAAGGCACTGACATGTGACTTGCCTTGGCGTGGCGATTCACTCTTGGTGCAACAGGGGAAGCTGCCAAAACAGGAGAGGTAGCTGGGCATCAGGTCATGGAGGGCTTTTGGTTTTTTCTCTAATTGCTGTTCAGTTCTTCACTCAATTAGATAAACTCCATGACAACTAAGATGTATCTGCATCTAATTATTTTTCTCTAAAACTTTGTCTAACTCCATGCTATATCTAAAATCAGTGTGTTTTCCCATCCTGTCTTCAGAATTCATCCCATTTACTAACCCCTCTGGGAAGCTATTCCTGACCCCTGCCCCTTGCACTCCCATTGTCTCCTGCTTTGTGTGTTCAATCCCAGTGAACTGTCTCCCATTCAGGGTCATTCTCATGGGTCTCTGTACATTTATTAAATGTAAATTTATTTACTTGGCTATCTCTCTCTCTGTCACCAAGAGTGGTAGTTCCTTTGATCTCAGACTGCCCACCCTTGTTTCTATAGCCAGAGATTAGACTAGCATAAGGTGGCAGCCAATATTTATGAATTGTGTCGAATTAATGTTATGCTTGATTATAATTCAAAAGTAAAACAAAGAGTACTTGGATTATATTTGTTGGAAATGTGAATACCCTCTGCATGTTGGCTTTACCATTCTAATTAATACTGCCATACACTCAGAGGGAATGCTTTCTAAGAGCTCAGAAAAACATTGCTTAGAGATTGAAAATTGACTAGGCCCTTCGGCCTGCTAAAACTTTCCGTCAGGCTGAAATCCATCCAGCTTAAATTTAGCTCAAGCAAGATAATAACACAGCTGATAAGACAAAAGAAGGGTTTCCATCATGCCCAGAAGTGGAATAGAAATGTTGATTCTTCAACTTCTAAATACGGCTTTAGGACATTTCTAAACTTGGCATCAACATAAGTCGACCCCTAATGACTTCAGAAACCAAAAATTTCATTTTAAAATCAGTGAATTTCAGGGCTGCAAAGGACTTTTAAATGTCTACATTGGCACCTCTTAACTTGAACAATGCGCTGGACTCTGCAAGTAGAGTCTACTAAACATGTTATGACTTTTAGTTCTTACATATACACCACTGGGATAATAAGAATAAGTAAATTATGGAGTTTTGTGAGGACTAGACAAGATGATTTATACCTAGTGTCTCCCCTCTAGTTACAATTCTATTCTTGTTCTTAAGGAATTGCTGTATCATATGGAGTCAAGGTAGGAATTGGGACCAGGACTGGTTGAGTTCAAATGCCATTCTTTTACTTACTGGTTGTATCATCTTAGGTAAATTACTTGAGCTTCTGATTTCTCATCCTTATGGTGGGAATAGTAATGGTAACTACTACAAAGGATTGTTGCAAGAATTAAATAATACGAAGAGTTTAAAATATTATCTGACCCATAATTAATAGAAGGTGAAGTTGAGCAGTAGGCTATCATTAGATCAAATAAGTAATTGAATATCATGCTTCAGGAAAAGAAGTTAACTCCTATAGAGTTCCTACTATATATTTTTTAAATTCTTGTGATGTTTGGGCCCACTGATATTATTCATGCCTTACTATTGTCCATTCGTTACCATTCCAGTGCACTTACAAAGCATATATTATTATCTGCAATCATGATATAGTCATCTCTGCTTCACAGCTAACTTCTGAACATCAAAATTATGTCCAACATTGTATAAAAGTTTCTTCAATTTTCTTTTTAAAAATTTAAGCAAGTGTTAGGGTGTGAATTTGTTTTCCTTAAAATTAAATTATTTGATACTAACAGAGTCCCTCAAAACCTTGTGCCTCTTTATTTTGTTTCTCTAATAGGCAAGCATGCCTTAAGATTACTATTTATTTTTCTGCCAGAGGTCCAAATATGTTGCTTGCTCACAAATGTTGTAATAAAAATAAAGTCTCAAGGCCCCACTCACTCATGGCCATACATGAGTGGGCTGTGGGGTGCTGGGGACGAGGAGCCATTGCTTGCCTAGGAACTGTGCGGGTCCACACGATAGCCTCGATTTCATGTGCATCTGTGGTTCATTTTCAAGGGTAAGCACCTTGAGGGCAGAAATTTTATTTAATCAGCCCTGAGTCCCTAACCCCCAGCACAGAATATGACCCATACTGGGTATGTTGAATAAATAAACATATAAAAATATAAACATTTGATGTTTCTTAGCCACTACATTACTGTGGGTTACTGATGTTCCCTTTTCTATTTGAGAGTGTGTGTGTGTGTGTGTGTGTGTGTGTGTGTGTGTGTGTGTGTGAGAGAGAGAGAGAGAGAGAGAGAGAGAGAGAACACTGGCATATGACTATTTAAAGAACAGGTAATACAAACATAGGGATTGTATCTATATGCATCACTCCATGAGTCGATTATATATGGGCTTCAGTACATTTTAGATCTAGCCTTTTGCAGTGATTTTCAATGGCCTAGTACATTCAGATTCCTAAAATTAAATACTAAGTCTACATGTTTCTTTATGGAAATGCGAACACCTTAGAAATATGCTAGGAATAAAAATGGTTGCTTTAATTTTCAATTATACCATGCAAGATAAAGGACATTAATTTAAAACCTGTTATGCTCAGCTCCTATGGGGAGTGGGTGTAGAAAGAACAACCGTTTATTGATCCTGCATTACATACAAAATCCATTACATGTTCATTTAGAAAAACAACTCTGGTTTGTTGAGTTATAATTTACATAAAATGAAAGTCCATGATGAGGTCTAACAAATGTGTATAGTTATGTAACCACCGCAACAATTGAGAGAGGCAACTGTATCACCCCCCAAATTTTGCTTGTGGTCCTGTGTAGGTAATTGCCTACTCATAAGGCCAGTCACTGGCAACTCTTGATTTGATTTGTGCCTAAGATTTTGCCTTTTCAGGAATGCTATATTTTAAAAAATTATATGGCCCTGACCAG
The DNA here is from genome assembly GCA_004026545.1 of Mormoops blainvillei. Lineage (NCBI taxonomy): Eukaryota > Metazoa > Chordata > Mammalia > Chiroptera > Mormoopidae > Mormoops > Mormoops blainvillei. Next base: position 94,964 of record PVJD01001795.1, on the reverse strand, counting down.
TGTAGCTCAGTTGGTTGTAGTGTCATATCTGACACCAAAAGGTTGGGGTTTGATTCCCAGTCAGAGCACATGTCTAAGTTGCAGGTTTGGTTCCCAGTTGGGGTGTGTATGGGAGGCAACCAATTGATGTTTCTCTTTCACGTCAATGTTTCTCTATCAGTCTCCCTTTCTCCCTCTCAAAAATTAATGAACATATATAAAAACTTATACCTTATGTAGGCTTTTTGTCTGGCTTCTTTTGTATTATAGTCTAATTTAATTAATACTAAAAACACTATTAGATATAGGTTGTTATTCTCATTCTACAGATTAAAAAATTGAGGCTCAGTTAGCAAACATACATCGAGGTAGGAAAAAATTAACCTACAAAGTACATTGTTTACAGAGAAATTCTTATACTATGAATGAGGGTGATATGATTGTTTATCAGCCAAGGTATGTAAACCCCTGTATCTGATAAAACCTAAGACAAATACGTGTTGTGTTCTGAATTTAAAAGAAAACAGAATAAATGGGACAGAGATTTGGAACTACATGCTAGAAAAAAATAATTTTAAGTTCTTTCCCTCTAAAAGATGATTTTATATCCCAACAAAGAATATTAGGGTAATCCTGATATAATGTGAGAATTGGGCAGAAAGACTTATACCAGGAGAAATAATTTAGACCCTATAATAAAGAGTTTTCTTCAATAGTTAATCTTACTTGATACATATTATTGTTGCTACTGTACTGGCCTAAGGATGAAGGGTGTTATGAGAAGTAATCCATCTTTCTTGGAATAAACATTGGTGCTTATTATGTGCTCTCTATATGCTTAGGTTGTGGGATATATATACATATATAAGTGTGCAAATATTATTTCTTCCTTTTATATTTATTTGCTATTTAAATATCAATTAAATTCATTTAAGTAGGATTACTAAATCAAGGGGAAAGTACATTTTGGGAGGGTTTAAATATATATATATTTATTTTATTTTTTATAATAAAAAAATATATTTTTTAAGCTAGAAATGTTTAATGTTTATTTAGCCTTAAATCAGGTTAAGATTATACGTGACTACAGAAAGAACTGCAATTTTTGGAAGTGTTCTAAAGATTAAAAATCACATGTCCCGCTTTCCAGTTCGACTCAGGTCATGTGAGTTTCCCCTGCGCTAGGATGCAGCCCTCTTTCCTATTTCCATATTGACTGACGCATGGATGCTATCTCTAAGGCAAAAGGAGGTCCTTTAGGAAATAATTGTTCTGTTTTTGTATCCAAGTTATTCTCTTCACAGACTCTATTGTAGTCTTTGAAAAAGAAGCCACATGCTTTGTTTTTCACAAATCATTCATTCTCGTGAGGATGGACTCTGTCGGGGTCTATGACTGCTGAATTAGGAGACAGATGAGGAACCAAACAGACAAAACAATGAGGGGCATTATGGTGGCTTAGCTGTGAGGACGCAGTTCAGGTATGGAAGGACTTACTTCTACAAAGGGACTGCTGCCTACCTGAGCACTGGCTGGTGTGTGTCACCCTGCATACCACTGTGGCTGGACTAATGTCCTGACAACCAAAATTTTCCCTGAAACAAGTTTAGGATGTAACAAGTTGTCAGCTTCCTCTTGGTTAACATATAATAAGATGTGTGGAGCCAATTCTCTGACAAAATTTCAGGAATTCAATTTTCCTCAGTTATTTCTGCTCACAGATCCTTTTTCCTCAATATGTTCTAAATGAATTAGCTTTGAAGAATGACACTTACCAGCCACAATCACCACAAAATGGGTAACTGTTTAGACTAATACATAAATTAAACATAACATTGATATCCAAAGTACTCTAGTGTATCTGACACTAAAACATCTTCCCTATTGCACTGATCGTTTTTCATTTAATTTTATAACTATTTCTTGCTAAGGTTATCAAAGAGACAATGCTGAGGCAGGACTTTTTTTTTTTTTTTTTTTTTTTTTTTTACAATTTTTGAATATGTGAGTAGTTCCTGGAAATCCTGCTTATTCTTTGTAGGGAAATGACCTACAGATGAAAGAAAAACAGCCAAATCTCCATAAGTGGAACCTAGGTTATAAAATAAATTCAGAGCTGAAGCATAGCATTGCTGCTCAAGGCCAAAGTTAAGCTTTATGTAAAAGATTTTTCTATCTCTTACAGTCCATGTGCTTCCTCCCTTCTTCCTCCAATTACGTAAGTGCGCAAATATTATGTCTTCCTTTTATGTTTATTTGCTATTTAAATATCAGTTAAATTCATTTAAGTAGGATTACTGAATCAAGGGGAAAGTACATTTTGGGCAGGGGGGTGTTTAAAATATACTGCTTTTTCTCTTTTGCAAAAGTTGGGATCAATCCATACTGTTACCAACATTGCGTGAACATTGTTTTTCATCTCTTTCATGTCTCCACATAGTTGAATCATTATGACTAGAGCGTATACAGGTTTCTGTGCTAATGTAAAAAACAATTTCTTTCCTAAAAATAAATTAGAATAAAACTACACTAGTAATGTTGGGACTTTTTCCTTCCGTAATGTAAATGCCCCCTTCCTGTATCGTGAGGGAGCCTCCTAGGACCTGTACAGGAGCACTGTGCTGGAGTGGCACTCCAGCTTCTCGCCCAGCCCTCACTCACCCCTCCCCGGGGAAGAAGGAATGCCTAGGATTTGCTCATTTTAGAGGAGGGGACCTGGCATGAGTGTTGTGGCATTTTTCCTTTTTGTCTTTCAGAACTGGACTGAAAAGTCATCCTGCTCTGTGTAAGGCAAAAGGTTTTTGTGGGGGACAGAAGTTTTCCAGCATTGCCTAAAATCGAGGCCAAGTGGTTGCTTGGTCTAATTTAGGGGTGGTGTACGCTGACTCTTTTGACCAAAGACCTATAGCCTTACTTTCCAATCACCACATCAGAATAACATTATCTCTCTTTTCCAGTCTTTTAATTGACTGTAAACTCAAAAGATCAAGAAAAATTTATGTCCCTTAATCCTCCATGTGTCAGTGTATGCATATGTATGTACATAAAGAACCTATATGTATAGAACCATGTTCTGTTACATAGGCATTTATATTTCTATTTGTAATTATTCAAATGCATCTTACTTTCATAATGAGAATACATTTGAGCTACTGGAAATTATTAGCAACATAACATTTAACCTCTGTTCTGTTCATAGGATCCTGCTAGTAATACTGTTTTTCTTTGACTGCAAAAACATCAAAGGAAAATTTAACAATTTCTGACTGCCTGTTCCCTCATGCATGTATCTCATTTTCATCTTGAACCTTAAAACAACTTTATGAAGGGATGAGCACTGAAATTAGTTTCCCTGTTTTGGAAGAGGAGGCTTTTTCCGTATTGCTCTGTCACGGGTGTTCTGGGAATCTGGCTCTGGGAGAGGGAGAGAGAGAGAAAAAGCAAGAAAGCATTCGTAGATTTTCTGGAGTAACTTACTCCCCCCAGAGCTAATTTCAAGTTGCCAACAGTTTATCATTCAGGCCACAGAATTCCTAAATATGTAACAAGCAGCACCTCACTGCAAAACAACCACTAATCCAACCCAAGTTTCTGATTCTGAATGCTATGTTTTATTTTTCCACACTTCTTTGCCTCTTCACGCAGTTCTCTCTTTTGTTTAATCTATTTTCATTTAAGCCTTCCAACTAAATTTCTAAATTCTGTCATCCAGATTTCTCTAAGTGGCAAGCTCAGAAAAGGTTCTAACCTGCAACTCTGATTTGGTCTTGTTCTTGATGCATAAAATTATGTCAGAGGCTCCCCATTGCCCTTATGAAAAAATCCAGACTTTTAAAGCAGCTTGTAATGCCTACCAGGACCTGGGACGTGATTCCCATTACAATCTTGTACCATTGATCTGATTCAGATAAAGTTAGCTTATTCAAATATTGACACAAATCATTATCTTGCCTATTTTGGATCTTCATTCAAGACAGAACCAGTTAAATTTGCATTATGCCACATCCTTTAAATCAGACCTTGTGTCTCTGCCAGATGTCCCTATGGTAGGCAGAATAACAGCTCTGATGTCTCCGGAAAATGTGAATATATTACCTCACATTGTGAAAGGGACTTCGCAAATGTGATTAAGATTATGAACCTTGAGATGGGAGAATATCCTGGATTATCCATGTGGGTCCAATCCAATAATATAAACCATTAAAATTAGAGAATCTTTCCCGCGGCTGTCAGAGAAATGCGATTTAAAAGGACACAAACCACTGGCTTTGCTATTGAAGGAGGGGTCCGGGAGCCAATTAATGTGACATTCTCTAGAAGGTAGGAATGGCTTTTACTTTACAGCCAGTAAAATAATGGGAACATGGACCCCCACAGTTGCAAGGAACTGAATTCTACAATAACCATAATGAGCAGGAAATGAATTCTCTCCTTGAGCCTTTAGAAAAGAATGCAGCCCTGCTGATAGTTTGATTTTAGCCCAGAGACTTCTGGACTTCTGACCTCTGAAACTGCAAGATAATACATTTGTGTGGTTTAAGCTGCCAAGTTTGTGGTTGTTTGGTATGGTAGTAATAGAAAACGAATACAGGCCCCTTCTGCAGGTGCCAACAGTCAGCTCTGGGCAGCTTATATAAATCCCATCCTATTCAAATTCAACCCATTCTTCTGACCTTGCCCCCAAGCCACCTTTTCCAAAGATTAACTCTGTTCTCTATCCCACAGGGATATCACTGCTATCCGAATTCGTTATCTCTGTCATTCATTTAAGCAATTCTTTTACATAATTGTTAATTAGAATATGCTTTCCCAAGATGAAGTATAAGATTAAAGAAACATTGTACTATTAATTCATAGTTTTTCTTTATTTTGCAATTGTTCAGTGTTTTGTATTTCTTGTTACATCCTTATTGGACAAATTCTTTTTTTTCTCTCTCTCTCTTTTATTTCTATTCTGTTAGAGGGTATTATGAACCGAATTTTTGTGTGCCCTTCCCTCCCAAATTTATATGTCAAAGCCCTACTCTCCAGTGTGATGATATTTGGACATGGGGCCTTTGGGCCACAACTAGGGATAAATGAGGTCAGGTGGGTGAAGCCCTCATAATGGGATTAGTGTCCTAATAAGAAGGGACCCCAGAGAGCTAGCTTTCTCTCTCCACCAGGAGAGGACAAAGAGAGAACGCAGTTGTACACAAGCCAGGAAAGGAGACCTTATCAGATATTGACCATTCTGACACCCTGATCCAGACTGCAGAACTGAGAGGAAGTAAGTTACTGTTGTTTAACCCAACCTGTGGATTTTTGTTATGGCAACACACACATACCAAGTCAGTGAGTAACCCAAACGATTTATCACACAGGTTTATTACTGTCTCAAGTCAATCCATGTTATCATCTGTGGCCACAAGTGATTTGAATACTTTAAAAGACTTTAACGTCGATGAGCCCTTTCTGACTTACATGAAATATTATTTAGCATATATATGTTTTTATTTTATTTATTTTACTTTTTTTGGCAATTTTTTATTGTTTTCTCCATTACTATTTATCCCCTTTATCTTATACCTCCCTCCCCTCTGCACTCCCCACTCTGTTGTCCACATGCATGAGTCCTTTTTCCTTTTTGTTTGATACCTTTACCCCCTAAATAATCCCCCTACCCAAACTGTTACCTTGCTGTCTATCTATGAGTCTGTCTCTATTTTGCTTGTTAGTGCAATTTGTGCATTAGATCCCACATATGAGTGAAATCATATGGGAGTTTATTCAAAGGAACCCATGTTCGAAAGAACATAAGCACCCCTATGTTCATTGTAGCATTATTTATAATTGCTGAGATATGGAGATATGTAATTGCTGAGGTGTCCATTGATAGATGAATGGATAAAACAACTATGGGATATTTACACAATAGAATGCTAATCAGCTTTAAAAAAAAGAAAGTGTTTGCAATGGCAAGGATGGACCTGAAGAACATGATTTCAAGTGAAATAAGCCAGTCAAAGCATATACATGTTTTTAAACCTTACACAGAGATTATTACTGCTGTGGCAGTCATTTATTTTTAAAGACAATACTGTATTTTGCCATATATAATGTGCACCATTTTGTCCAAATTTTTGAGGGAAAAATAAGTATACATGGGTAGTACCTGAAATACCTTGTATCTGTTCTTGTGTTTTGTAATTATTTGTTACATGAAATTTCTTATACCATAATATGTTAAAAAATAAATGCTAAAATTCCTTTATAATAGAAAAACCAAGTATCTGAATATAAATAAATAAATAATTGAGTTAAAACATTAAAACAGAAGATTTTTTTCCTGAAAGTTTGGGCCAAAAACACGGGTACATATTATACACGGCAAAATATGATACATGTTATATTCATTTACATACTTACCAATTTCTCTATTCACCACTTTTATTTAACTCTCAAGCCTCTCAATCATTTTCCTCTTTTCATAGTATAGCTCCTAGAAATTTATTTGATAAGTCTGTTGTATTAAATACTCAGTTTTTGTCTACCTGAAAATATCTTTAATTTCAGTCTCATTTTGTTCAGTGTGATTCAGGATTGATTTTATTTTTTGTGTGAGAATTTTGAAGATAGCATTCTATTGGTTTCTGTCTTACCTGTTTACATCAGAAAAGCTTGGTCTCAGGCCAAATCAATGGCTCTGAAACACGTGAGGAGTATTAAAAGAAATGCTGATGCCTAGACCCACTCAGGTAATTAGTATGTGCAACCCTCCTTCTTTAAAAACCATTGGTCTAAATGTTATTGCTTTTTCAGTGATCTTTCTTTTTATACCTTCTTTTTATGATCTCAATTTTAGTATCTTCTGCCTCACTTTGGTGTCCTATAATTTTCCTACAACGTGCTGTATCATGAACATCCTTGTACTTCTATCTGTGGATTCATACTATTCATCATTTTTTGAAACATCATTTTTTTTAGTATTGCCTCTTCTTCATTCGCCCCACTCACTTCTCTGGTACATCAATTAGACATATGTCACACCTTTTCATCCCATTTTATATGTCTCCTAACATCACTTTCATATTCTTTAACTTCTCCTTTTAACTTATATTCTTCTAGGATAGCAGTTTTTTAATTTATGAAATTTATAGCTGCTTTCATCCCACCCATGGAGGATTTTTATTTTTACATAACTTTAGATCCATATGTTACTGAACAGCAAGCAGGGTCCTGCTGCCCACTGCCACCCTCTAGGCAAAATTCCAGAGGCAAAGGTTTGGTGATAAAGTAAAGGAGTCTTTATTCAAAAGCTACACAATTCTGTAATGACAGCTTTCCACATGTATTAGTCACTTAAGTGTATCAATTAAGGCTAAATTCTTAATTATAGCTTTAATCACTTAAGCCTTTCAAATAAGGCTAAACTCTTTACCTTCCTGGTCAGGTAGCTCAGTTGGTTAGAGCACTGTCCCCATATGTCAAGGTTGTGTGTTCAATCCCCAGTCAGGGCATATACAAAAAGCAACCAATGAATTTATAAATAAGTGGAACAACAAATTGATGTTTCTCTCTCTCCCTTCCTCTCTCTAAAATCAGTCAATAAGTAAAAAGTAAAGGCTAAACTCTTTAACACCTCAGTTCACCAATCATTTTCCCCGTTAGTTTTTAATTATCTTATTTCTGTAGGGTTAGTTGACAAACTAAAACAATGTAAGATACAAAAGTTACACAATTTTTGGAAGAATGGCAGGCTTCTGACTCAGAGCCCATTCCCTCTGAAACACCCAAAGAGGAATAACCCTGCCACCCTCTGCCAGGGCCCGCTGTCCTAGGCTGCACTCAGAGTTTCTTCCCATCCAAAATACTGTCCATTGGGAAATGCGGGCAGATGCAGCACAATCATCCGGGCATCTGAGAGGAAGAAATGACTGATAGCCAGTCTCTGCCCTCTTTTTATTTTAAATCTTCTGGCCCATGATTCTATGCACCCTGGAGGCATTCAGCTTCTCAGCCAATCCCATCCTAGACTGTTTACCATGGCTTCAGGCAACCTCCTACGGCCCCTCCCTATTCCTCCCCAGTGATCTGATCAGATCTCTTTGTACCACATAGAGTTGCAATAAAGGTACATAGGATCCCATAAAACTTTCAACAGTTTTCCACAAAAGTGACATGATATATAACATGTGTATGTGTATCTGTGTGTATAGTGCTCTGCAGTTTTATTCCATATACAGATTCTGGTAACCTCTACCATCAGGATATAGGACTGTTGAGGAAGGAACTCCATTGATATTAAGATCTTACTTCATGTCTGTGCCTCATCAACCACTAATTTGTTCTCTGTCTCTAATTGCTATTATTATTATTTTGAGAATGTTATAGAAATGGAATCATACAGTGTGTATTTTTTTTAATTGACCTTTTTCAAAACGCATAATACCCTTGTAGCCCACCTGGTTTGTTGCATGTATTAATATCTTGTTCCTTTTTATTGCTGAACAGTGTTCTGTTGTCTGAACCACAAACCATTCAACCATCTGCCTGTGGAAGTATACTAGGGTTCTTTCCAGTAAAACTGCTACAACCATGTGTGTGCAGGTTTTATATAATGAGATAAGTGCTTAAACATGTGATTCTTTTGTCAAATGGTAATTGTATATTTTATAATGATGAAGAGTTTTCTAGAGTGGCTATATCATTCTAAAATCCTACCAAAAATGCATGAGAAATTCAGTTTGTCTGCATCCTCGAAAGCAGCAGGTATTGACAATACTACTTTTTATTTAAACTCTTCTAATAGGTATATAGTGACCAACAGAGTTATGTTTATTATTTTCAGTTTCTTAAGTCCTTGAAAGTCTAGACATGTTTGTTATTTATGCACACTCTCAATTGTGGTAGTTTATATCTTACACATTTTATCACTTTATTTTTTTGTGACCTCACATTTGATTAAATTTAATCTATATATTCCTGAGAACCAAAAATGGAGATTTCTTCCAGCTAGGATTTTGGCTGCTCATACTGGTAGGCAGAGGTTGCTGCTGACCTGGGACCACTTTGGACCACATGGAGGGTCCGAACCAAATGCAAGAGTCTCAGTTTCACTTGCAACATTTTAAGTGAGACCCCATGTTAGTTTCCCAGTGTCAGCATTTATAGCATAAATGTCCAAAAGTACACTTCAATTTCTAAACTGATTAAGATTTTTTTTTTTTTTTTGTTAAGTAGTAGCCAACTATTGTTGTTGTGAGTATGTCTGGGGCCATTGAAGAATTTCTTTTCTCTCTCAAAATTTTAGAAATTTAGTAAAACGTATTTTGCCAACAACACTATTATTGTCATGGTGAAAATACAGCCAGACTGGAGAGTGTAATTTGCATAGGTTGGTGATGGTCAGAGGTTGGCCTACCTCTGAGACAATAAAAATATTGAAAGAAAAAATTTTAAAAATGCCATGTTACAGGCCACTAACCTTCTGACTATATAGAGTTGGTGATTCCTGATTGAAATAACTGACCTAATATAGAAAAATCATTTCAAAACATGTTCATTTAAAAACCAGAATTGCACCTCTACTGCCCAGGCTGTGTATTTATTATATTTCAAAAGCCTAACCTCTCAAGGTCAGAGCAGATAGGGTTTTGTTTTGTTTTTTGCTTCCAGTAGACCTCTTATACTCAGTATAAGTTAAATCTTCTCTTCTCTAGAATTACATTCATAAACGAAATATTGAAACACAACAGTACATCGATAGGTACAGGGTTGAAATACTTTCTTAGTAAATCTAATTGGTGATTTATTTAAATGTCCTTTCCTTTCTTAGAAAGGAATTTTGATGCACTAGTCACCTTCATGAGGAAAAATATCATTAATTAAATAAACCTTTACGTTGCAAAAAGAAATGTCAGCACTTCTAATTTATTGATCTCAACACATTAGTTTGTTGATAAATTTAAGCAATGGCATATAGACTAAAGGGAATTTGGTCCTATAAATAGTCTAAAAGCATTTTAATTCCTCATTAGGCATAAACTTTAACTTTGTTTAATTGTACAGATGAATCTTCATGTCAGTAAAATTCATATCAAAATTGTTTCGCCCCCCTCGGAACAGCTCAACTAGAAAGAAATCTGACTGTAATAGAAACTTGATCAAAAGAAAGCAATTTAAGAGGCTGGTAATTTCAAGGAAGTTGAAAACAGTGAGATATGTCAAGCATTGCAGAATAAATAATATAAAAATATGCAGTTTTTCAGACTAAATGAACTATCCACTTTTTTTAATGTTCACTGCAATATCATTTAGTAATACGGTTTGAGGCATTCAAGTAACTATTTAAGTATATTTACCAAAAGCAGTTATACAAAGAAGTAAACCTTTGATTCGCACAAAACACAGTTTTTAGTATTTGATGTGCTCTTTGGAGTGTTCCAGATTTTAAAATACCTTTCTGCAAAAGAGTCAGCTCTGTAAAGACAATATAAAAGAAAGAGTGACTAAAATTTTCACCCAGATCCAAGCTCTTATCAGAGAAGTGACAGTGATGAGGCTACCTGAAAGGATAATTTATAGCGGAAGGAGGATGAGGAAAGGAGTTGCCAGGGCTGCCATACTGAAACTGGGCTGAAATTCATTAGTTTGCCTGAGGCCGGAGTCCACATATGCCAAATCCTAAGGTATCTGCTGCCAATTTTCCCTTCCTCTTTTCCACGGCCATTGCGATATGTGGAACTATAAAAGTACCATTTAAACACGATTTTTTCTTTGTTTTTTTCAGGATTCTTTATTAACACTACCAAATTTTTCCTGACTAGACCTATTTTCTTTACTCCTAGGAACATAGTATAAATAAAATAAATAAATAAATTAGATCAAGATATATAAACACTACATCCAGAAAACATTTAACCAACTTTAGAATTTATTTTATCAGAAGTAAATGCTTTGACCTATCAATTCTGAATTGCCATTTAGTTAGCCAGCCTTAGAGCCCCCTGAAGGCTATGAGAGAGAGAGAGAGAAGGGTGATACCTAATTCTTGCCTGTCAGTCTGTCAATCAAGTCAGTGGTTCCTTCCTACCCCTCAGGATGAAATCCAAATCCCATAGCATCACACAAAAGACCTTTAATGATTGTGCCTCTTCTTGACCCCCAGATTCATTTCTCAATCTGTCCTCATATGTTCTGAACACTCCATGCGAACTGACCTATAGTGTCTCAAAAAGCATCAGCCCTTTCATAGCCTGATGCCCTTGAACACATCACTACATCTTTGTAGAATCTCTAGTCTCTAATTTTTTTACCTGGAAAATTTCTCCTAATCCAGAATGACTCACATCAGGAATCAACCCCTTCATCTACTCCATATCTGGGTGAAATGCTTTTCTCTCTGATCACCCAACTGCACATATATATTGCCTTCCTAAGCCTTACCAAACCAGATTGTACAAACTGTTTTGCCCCTCTGTTTCCACCTCTAGATTTTGGGAAAATTTGTCTTTCATCTCAGCACCCTCAGTGCACATCAGACCATCAGGCACATCCGAGATGCTCAATAAATTTTGCAAAGCTGTTCTACCATTTTGTCCTGGTCAGAAATAGTTTCTTGTGCTTGGCATCATTTTTATTCAGACAATGGTTAAGGCTCAACTCGTAATGTTATGTTATGGATCTGTTCTGATGCTGCCTTGTAGCATCTAATTGTTCGATTTGTCTGTCTGATTATCGGCAGACTGCTGGGTGTTAGGATGGAAACTCACAGCCATTTTAAGAGGTAATTATTGCTAGCCCTGAAAGTTGTGTTTATCCTTTTCTTCCTTTTATATTCCTCGGGACCACTCAAAAGCATTTAAAACCATCTTTATATTTATTTTTCCAATGTATATTTCCAGCTGAGTTATTTTTTATTACTTGGTAGTCCGTCTTGCAGAATTCTCAGACTGGCTTTGAGGAGAGCTCACGTTACATCATTTCAGCTTCTTAGTTGTTTATACCCAGGAAAGCAAGAGGAGGAAGAAAGTCAGATTCTCTTTTGGAGGTCAGATAGTACTGCGTAGCAGTGAGAGTAAGCCAACTAAAAGAGGTAGAAGCAGCAGAGACATCCAGGTGGATTCTTGATCTAAAGTTTAGGGCTGTCTCCAGACTGCTGTTGAAAAGGAGGTCTCTGTTATGAATTTATCCTTATTTCAAGAATGTGCCGGGGCTTCTAATTAAAGCTAGGAAGGCAGTTGGTGTAGGAAAAGCAAATCAAAGAAGCGACTAAGAGGAGGCGTGACATCTGCCCCATGAATTCTCTTTGTGCTTGGAAAGGGGAGAATCAGCCATCAAGTGAGACAGAGAAAGCAGCAGCTAGCATAATGTTTCTGAGCTCTAAGTAGCTCTCCTATCTGCTTTTCTGTCACTGCGGGGCTACATTGCATGTCAATGTGCAGTAGAGGAAAACAAGTCACATTTGGCAAAATAGAAAATGAATGTGTTTCCTTGTTAAAAGACTTCTTAAAGGCTTTCCCCTGAGTTTTGAATTCCTCGGAGGGGGAATGTCAAGTGGTCATGCAGTGCTAAGCAGTAGCATGGTGGGAAGCCCCCAGACTGGCTTTCAGACTTCCACTGATTTGGCTGATGAAACAATGGATTCAAATGGATTAGACGGTTTATTATTCCCATTACAGCAGGTAACAGGAGCTCCATGATTTCCTTGGTGCCTCTTGCCCCACGAATTCCATGGGAATGATACATGGAGGGCTCAGGAGTCTATGTCACATCTGAGGGACACAGAGCTTAAAAAACCTCCAACCTTGTAAGAGAAATGATAGCATAACCATCTATCCTCCTCTCCCCTGTAGAGTGACATTCTGTTTATTTCCCAAGAATACAAGCAAATCTCCCCAGGAAGAGATGGGAAGTACTCCTGTTTTACTCTCCTGGAATGTCTCTTTATACAAATATTCTTAAATTGGTATTCTTAAATTTTTAAAATGCTTTTGCTCAGTATAGTGTATAAAAACATGAGAGATCTAGTGAGAATTGCCTCCCAACAGGAATATAATATATAGTGTTTTTCAAATTTACTTAAGCCGCTAAAACTACCCGTTCTCCTTTTCTTTCTTTTTTTCTTATTTTCCCTGAGCCTGAGTATTTTGCTCAGTTAGCACATTTCAGAGTGCTCTTTGAAATACACTGGTGGAGAGATTGTGCAAAGCTCTTGAAGTCAGATACTTTGTTTCAAAGGACAGTTTAAGACTACTAGTTATGTGATATTGAGCAAGATTCATTAAATCACATTAACCTCAATGTTTCCAGTTATAGCATGAGAGAAATAATTAAAAAATCTGAAATATGGTAACAATTTACTTATGTATGTGATGTACCCAATAACCAGTCAAAGTAGCCAATAAGAATTATTAGTTTCTCTTGCTTTAGTTCTAAAAAATAAAATAAAATAAAATACACAAAACTTTTGTTTCTAAAATACCTTTATTCTTTCAGAGTTGTATATATTTGTTCATTTTCAGAGACTTCCTCAAACATTTTCCAAATACATACACTAAGAAACAAAGTGACATTCAAGCTATGTGATATAGGAAACTGAGTTGGATCCTTTTTCAATTTTAATACAATTTTTACTCATTTTAATGATATAAAATTTCTTTTCACTAGGATAAAGTTAAAAATACAGGTTCAACAAATCATGTCATTACTCTGTTAAAGAACTATGTTTACTTGTGCAGTGTGTCTTATATCAGATTACCCAGAAGCAGGGCCTCAGAAAAAGGAACTTTTATAAGTAAGAGAAAGCTCAGAAGAAAATCCTGTAAGGAATTGAGGACACCGGAATATGGTCAGGTGAAAAGCTCAGTGAAGACCTGGTTTAGCTGATATCTAGTCTCACTCAGCCTGAACCCACAGGGTGCTCTGGACATGAATAGCACCACAGATTTAGCTCAGTTCCAGGCAAGGGAGCTGACTTTTTGAGTGTCAGTATCATTATCATTTAGATGTTGGCTGCAGGGTACATTCAGGGATGAGGGTGCACTCTCCCAGGTGCTTCCCTGTACACTGAGGGCAGTTTTTAGGGGAAGGATGCAACTGCATACCATTAGCAGCCTATGCTCACAGCTGCTGGGGGTGGGAGCACCTTCCTCATAAAGAGGACCTAGGTGGGCCAGCATCTCCAGCATGGGGTGACCAGTTAATGAGAACTGGATAGTAGTAGAGTTTATGGATGAGATATGGTGGCTCAGATCAGGAGGGTGCAGATGGTGAGAAGTGGGTGGAGGCAGGATTTAAAAAGGAATGAATGTGAAGCCAAGGTATATCAACTGGGTCTTTGTTAGTGTCTTTCCTTATATCTGAATCTAAATACTGCTTCTCCTTTTTCAAATTCTTCCGGGGCTTCAATTTTCACCAATCTCTTAGTTGCTAACTCATTTGCCTAGCACTATGACTTTTCATTTTGTTTTCACCCTCCAATTCTTGGCAGTTCCCCAGGTGCTAATTGCACAGCTTTTAGAGATCTCATTTCCTACTCTTGATCTCAACTCATTTCCTTGGCCTCTGACCTTCTGCTGCCTAAATACTTATAAATCTTCTGTGCTCTGCTTTTCTGGTCCAAATTACTTGCCTTGTCCCCACAACCTTCCATTTATGAAGTTGGATAGGCAGAACCACTCTCAGGTTGGGGCCCAAATAACTTTGTAGAAAATCTTGCTCCAGACCACAATAACACTCTGACATAGTAAGAAGTGGGGAAAAAGCTAAGGAATTTACTTCCCTTCCCTTCCCTACCCTCCACTCTCTCTCTCTCTCTTTCTCTCTCTCTCTCTCTCTCAGACCACTAGCCTGAGGCCATTTAGTCTAGATAAGAAATAAAGAATTTTACTGAGTTTTAGTGTTGGAATGTTGGAAAAATAAGAACGTTTTATTGTCTAGTTGCTACTGTATTAACTTCTCTCATGAATGAACCAATGCTATCAGGCATATCTAAAGGCAGTCATTGTCCTGTGTAATAAATGAGTCTATAAAGAGTTTGATCACAACTAAAAGGGTTCATTTACAAACATTTTGGTACTTAATAAGGAAAACATCAATTTTCTGGAAGCTTAATTTTTCTAGGTGACTCCCTCTTTCTTCTAAGTATGATCAGTGTATACAGTTACTATAATTATTTGACTAAGTAAAACATTTAGAAAGTGGTATTTTTGATAACTTCAAAATTAACTCAATTTGTCTCAACAGTTCTGGTGAAAATCCTTTGAAAATGCATGATTCCACAGATATCTTGCAAATGGAGCCTTTGAAAATAATAAACTTTTTGTTTCATAACTAAAAATTTTACTGGATTACAGGTTATCTGAACAACAGTTTTCACTGAACTTGATTACAGATGTAAAAGGCATGAGAGGTTGTTTTGATTTTTTTGAAAAACAATTTTTTTAATTTTATAAAACTTTATTGTCCTATCATTTAAATCATTTTGCAACAGGTTAAATGCAGACAACGTACAGTTATTTAAGATTCCTGCTATTTTCCAGTGTGATTAATCAAGATTTTTCTGTGAAATAATTTATTTATCAAACATTGAGACACCGCTAATTTAGTCTTATTTTATACAGAGAGGGAAAATTTGAGCCCATACATTTACTTGAAATACAATTAGAATAATGGAAACATCTATATCTTCTTAGCATTAAACACTGTAGAATAGACAATTAAAAGCTATCCCAGATTAATACTATTAAAATGCCATGAGTAATATAGGCCTGGCTATCTGACTTATCATTCATCATTACTATATAACTTACTCAGAAGCTACGCAATGAGGAGAGATGCTAAATTCATACAGCTATGAATTCTTAAGTAGAGGAGAAAAAAATCCTAAAATGAGATTGCTTCTCAGAATAACAGTTTCAAATGTCAATATGTGATTCACTGGAGTGGTAGCTTGAGACTCTATTCAGCACATGTTACATCAATGGCACCTAGAGAAGTGTGGATGGCCCGTCATGAAGGTTGCAATGTTCTGAAGGAATTACTTGGTAGAAAGTGTACAGGGTTGACCTGGCTGTGTATGTCAAACTGGTAACTTCTTTAAATGTTTTTTTCAGGCAAAAGCTCTGGTGATCATTAGACAGGTATTGCCTGTATTGACAAAAGTCCAGCTCCAAAACTAACCAATAGAAATAACTCCTGTTATTCTACTTATATCTGGGCCAGTGGCTTTCAAACGTGAGCACACATCTGCAACACCTGAAAAACTTGTAAAATCAGAATGCTTGGTGCCACCCCCACCCAGATCAGCTGATTCGGTAGATCTGGGGTAAGTCGTCAGAATTTGCATTTCTAACAAGTTCTACACTTGTTGGTCTGGGAACCACACTTTGAGAATTACCAAATTCAATTATATATGTTGGGCTACCTAAGAGTTTGTTTGAAGAAAGCATTCTAAAGCTGAAAGGATTAAGTAATATGTTGAAAATGTTGAAAGCATCATATAAGGAAACTCTCTCTGACAGGCTTATTTTTCTTTTTTATATCCTTTTTCAGAGGTCTCTAGTACCTGTGAACGTCTGACTGCCAAATGTGTCCAGTGTACAAACTAGGTTATTCATTCTTTCTCTTTCTCTCCCCCATGTATTCAAGACAATACACCGTAGACCCCAGGTCAGGTACTATGCATTGTAATGCAACTAAGCCAGTGAGAAATTTATAAACTGATATGTAAAGCAGTTACAGGATGACCAGTGTGAGAGGTAGTTTAATAGAGTTTTCCTCATACTGTTTTGCCAAGGAATAGTTCCTTTTTCCTAGGAGTATGAATAAATATTTAACTTGAGAGATATTAATATTCTTAAATTTTTTTATTGACTGATTTGAAAGAGGTGGAGAAGGAGAGAGACATGGATTTGTTGTTCCACTCACTTATGCATTCACTGGTTGATTTTTGTATGTGCCCTGACCAGGGATTGGACCTGCAACCTTGGCTTATCAGGACAATGCTCTAACTGAACTACCCAGCCAGGGCAAGAGATAATATATGAACTGATTCTTAAAGAATGTGTAGACTTTTCCCAGTCAGGAAAACAAACAAACAAAACACATTGTTTCAAGCAAGGAAAATGACATCATGTGAATTTGCTTAGAAACTTCTGAATGTCTGAAAGTTAAGGATGGGAGGAGCTGAGGAAAGGGAAGCCCAAGGGAAACACTGTGATTTGGTCATGTTGTGTTGACACTTTATGAAAACCGATGCCCTGTGGGGTCAAGGATGGTGATTTATAATCTTTCTTAGATATATTCTCAATTCTCAGTGTCATTTCCTGGTCCTACCCCATAGAAATTCAGATTTATTTGTCTGTTATGTAGCCTTTCTCATGAATAAGGTCCTGCCTAATTCTCCAAATGCCGAAGTTGTGCGAGACACCTACCTTCCTTTACTTTTTTCTGAACCAAGATTTTCCTTTATATCTTGCATGTAATGTTTCTCTTACATCATAATTCTTGGTCTAACGTTTTTTTCTTTCTTCCATGCATCCTCATAGTCTATTTTAACTCCTTCCATTTGGGAAATAATCAATAAATACTGACTTTTGAAGTCAGTATGATGTTAAAAGGAAAACAAAAATAAAAGGCACACAAAAGGTGTAAAAAATATAGTGGGAAAAGAAATAGTAATGAGTGGATGTTTGTGACAACTCTCTATTTTGGCACGCATTTCTTCCCCAGGCTGGAACACCCTGAGCTCTTCCTTGCCTCGGTGCCATCTGCCTCTCAGCCCTCCTGGTCTTACAACCGGCCCCGCCTCATCCTGCAGTCTTGCCTCGGAGGGAGAAGGCCTTCAGATTCCATCACAGTAGCGACTCCCTTTCCCCAGCACACAGTGTTTCCCAATCAATACATCGTGTGTGTTTTCTTCACTGCACTTAGTACAACCTATCATTTGTTTCTTCTTCACTCTCTTTATTCACTCTCTAGATTATAAATACCAGGGGGTCAGAAACCAGCTCTGCTTAATCACAAATATTGTAACCATTTCCTGGTTCAGTGCTAGGTAACCAAAGATGATTTAATAAATAATTGTGAGAAAATATGAATGAATGAATGAATGAATGAATGAATGAATGAATTGAAAATAAGAGTCTGGGCACTGATACAGGTATATTTTCCAGTCCTGAAAAAATTAAATAAGATTTTGACAATATATTTATTTAAACTACTATGTCTTAGCAACAAAAACATCTAATATGAGAACTATTTATCATGAAAAAAGATAAATCTGCATTAAATGACTTCATCAAGCTCAGTCATATTGATGTTTTTAAGATGTTACTATATCCTCAATCTTTTTTTGCAAAATAACTTGTATAATTTACCAACATCAAATTTAATCATTTATTTCAACACGGTCACTTTGTTTACCAGACCATTTATTTTGCACACAAATCAAAACCCCTATTTATATTTGGAAACATGTTGTATTTTAAATTTTATTTCCTAATTCCATGCAGGTATTGTTCTTATCTATGGGAATACTCACAGTCTGGTTAAATGTTGTGTTAATTGCTTCATAATTATTCCTGAGAAAAATCAGTGATTGAAATGCCATCCCCATACAAGGGAGCAGGCTCCCTTGGCCTCCAACAGACTTTCCTAACCAGGCTGTAAATTAGAGTCCCCTGGAGATCTCTTAAATCAACTAAACAGGGCATACCCCACCCTCTGAGATTTGAATTTCATTGATTTGGGGTGGAGTCAAGGAATTTCAACTATTTTTAATACTCCTGGGTGATTTTAATGTGCAGCCAAAGTTGTGAATCAATGATTTAAAGAAAGAAAAATAACTACACTCAAGCAGAGAATGGACTGCTTGCTCTCCGGATTTTGATAGTTGCCCTGACATTCAAATCAATGGAGTCATTATACATAAAAGGCCGAGAAATTACTGCTACTTGTGCTCTCAGTGCTGGCACACTAAATGGGCAACGGACATAAAAGACTCGAGCTGGTGGTCCTGTTAAGTCTGGTGATTGGCTAAGGACTGAAACTGGTTGTGATCACCTCGTCCAAGGCTGGCCGCTTTGTTTCATCAGCCCCTTGAACCTCTGTGCTATGCCCCTGCCCATGTCATCCTCCATCCCTAAAATGTTCTGACCTCTCCTGGTGTTAACAGGCTATATCTCCTCCTGAAGCCAACCAAAGACACAATGCTCCAGTGGAACCACTCCAGTACAACTCCAGGTCCTTCTCCATCTTGTAGTCTGAACTATGTGTATATATTCAAAATCTTGAACTGAGAAACTACTCTGTGTTAAGCATTTGAGTAGGCATTTTACGTATTTCCTTTAGTCTTCACACTCATTTCTTTCTAGACCATCTATACATTGCCTTTACTACCTTTAACTTTTCATATTTGTGCCCTTTTCTTCAAGATTATGAGTTCCTCAAGCTCAGGTAAAATTTGAAATCTTTCATTGTATTAAGTCACAAGGCTAATGGATTCAAAAAAGAAAGAGAGAGAAGAAAAATTGCTATAAGAGTCCCTTCTAGAAATAAACTAATATATTCTTTAATCCACACAATAACTTTTTGGATATTTTACTTCTTATCCCTATTATGTAGATGTAAAACTGAAGCTCAGAGAGGTTGAATAACTAGTCTAAGATAGGTCAGAATTTGAAATCAATTTAGTTACTAATTGAACTCACTGAGGGCAGGGGAACATCAGCCTAGTATTTGAGAGGAGAGCATGTTGGCAAGCTTGACCATTAGGGACTTTTTTGGTGAGAATACTAATTGATCACCCACTTCTTTTCCGGAAGAAGGGTAGCCATTAGCTCATCATTTCTGTTCTCTTTCTAGTCCCTCATTTCCTGCTTTTTTGGGGGGAGTGAGAAATGATTTACCTGATTGGTGGGCTTGGCAGAGGAACTGAGCTTGTTCACCCCTGACTCTCCCTCTCTTCATTTTCTTCAGGGGCTAACTACCTGTAGGGAACATACATTTATTTCCCGCTGCTTCTCCACACCATCAGATGGCCAGGGGTAGGTCCCCAGCTTGTGGCTTCTGTGCTGTCTGTGAATGGGTATACATGTCTATCGAATTCTGGGGCAGTTTAAAGAAAACCATAGTTGATTTATGCATAAGACATATTCTCCAATATCAGATTCATCAGCACAGGTAACATTTTAGTTTTAGTTTCTGTCTTAATTAGCAGAAGATGTAAACAAGTAAAACAGGGGTACCTTTAATCCAATCCCTTAAAACGGTGGCTCTCCAAGTTGTCTGGGACCAGAAGCTTTAGTAACACCTGGGAATGTTTTAGAAATACAAATTCTCAGGTCCCACCCCAGATCAAAATCTGTGTTTCAACACATTTCCAGAGAATTCTGATGCCTGCAGAAGTACGAGAAGCATGGTTATGGACAGGACCTTGACTGGCCCTTTGGGCTCTGTGACGGTGGGTAACAGAGATGCTCTTGACTGTGCAGTCTCGGCAGCACTTGGAGTCTGCGATCGGGTAAGAGTAGGCATGGGTTGATGAGCAGGCACTAATGGTGCAGGCAGACTGAGAGGCTGCAGGTAGAGACATCTGACCTATCAGTTTTTTCTCCCAGGCTCTGGTCAGAGAGGTTGCATGATTTTATTTTGCTTTGTTTCATCTTATTTTTCTTCTCTACTGCTATAACATTTCAGTGTCTAAAAGGTTGGGAGGCTTTTTTTTTAACTTCTATTTTACAGATAGCTGAAGAGTAAAAAGATTATCTTTCCTTTGTTATCCTTGGATAAACTGCCAAAAGAGGAAGAGGGATTGGTACTTTTCAGCAGAAGGGATTCATCCTATCCTCCTGAGTAGTTACAGCTGAATTCAGCTAGGAGCAGCATAGTCTAAGGTAATGGTTTTCAAAGTGTGGGCCCCAACCATTAGCATTACTGGGGAACTTACTAGAAATGCAAATTTGGGGTTCTATCCCAGACTGCTGAATCACGAATTCTGGTGGTAGGATCCAGCAGTCTGAGTTTTATTTAACAAGCCTCCCAGGTAATTCTGATGCACTAGTACTTGAACACCACTGCTGAGGCCTTGTTTTTATTTTATTTATTTTAATATTTTATTGTTTATGCTATTACAGTTGTCCCACTTTTCCGCCCTTCGCCCCCCTCCACCCTGCCTACCCTCACTTCCATAGTTAGTCCCCACACCATTGAACTCATTCATGGATCCCTCAAATATGTTCTTTGACTAATCCCTTCATCTTCTTTCAATCAGTCCCCACCTCCCGCCTCCCCTCTTACAGCTCTCAGTCTGTTCCATGATTCTGTGCCTCTGGTTCTACTTTGCTCATTAGTTTGTTTGGTTCATTAGATTCCACTTATACATGAGATCATATGATACTTGTCTTTCACTGACTGGCTTATTTCACTTAGCATAATAGAGGCCTTGTTACTCACAGCCTGCTGGCACGGTAGTAGATGAATTACCTGGAAGCTTGATAGAAATTCAGATCTCAAGCCAGTGCAGGACCCACTGACCTATTCACAATCTGCATTTTAACAGGATCCCCCAGGGACTGGTAAGTACATGCACACTGAAATTTTAGAGCTAATGTAGAGTGAAGGATGCAAATGTGAATCATGGAACAGAAAAGTGAACAGGGTTTTAATGGGATTTTCAGCCTAAACTACCAACATGCAAATTACAATCTAGGGAGTGAGGCTAGAGGGAGGAAGCAGATTGAAATCTGGAGAAAGGTAGCGGTGTGGAAACCTCCTTACAGCCTGAGGCGCCTACTTCAGCCTGGTTGGCCTCATTACCTCATGCTTGCTTTTTTGTTAATCCTGTGCTGCCAAGTACTCAGTGGGCCTGGGCTACCTCCAGGGACTTATTGTTACCTCATGCCACTCTGTGAATCTTCACGAGCCTCCATTTTAGATCTGCATTAAATTTCCAATCAAGCTTTTTTTGGAATTCTTTTCACAGCAAGGCAGGCCTCCTGAGATGTCCACAGAAGGTAATTTCTCAGCACGAACAGGTAGGGCCTGGGATCAAGTGGGGCCAATGCTGGGCATGGCCCTCCGGCCCCCCTTGATGGAAGGCGGGCCAGAGGGCTGTGGCCAGAGGGAATGTCTACTGTTTTGGGGAAAACAAATGTAGCTTCCTCTTTATCTCCCCTGGGGATCTGTTTGTTTTTTTTTTCTTTTTGTGCCTGGTGACCGCTTCTTGACCTTTTCCTTCTGCTTGTACACACTGATATAACCCGGCCTTGGGCCACTGGTAGGTTTATGCAACCTGGATCTGTGCTCCCTTTGTCTGGAACCCCTTATAATGAGCCTCAGATTGGAAGAGGCATGGTCTGTCTCTCACTGATCAGCCACCGTCAGCGCGCTCCCTGTAATGTAATAAATGGGATATCCACATCTACTGGTCCTCCCAGTAGTTTTTTTTTTTTTTTCCCCACAATATCATAAACACTCAGGCAGCTCCCTGGTGTGGAGCTCCTGCGTTACAGATAAATAAGAGCCAAGTCAACTCTGAGCATTTAAACATGTGGCTGGAATGTGAATAAGTAGTTGGAGAAATTGTAAAAAGGTCAGGTAGCAAGTACTACTAGCTTAGTAATGAGCAAAACTGCTTGCACAAAGATTTGGCATTTCACAGTACCTGCAGGCTGAGTTTGATTAGTTATTAAAATTATGGGTGGCTGGTGGGGAGAATCATGATAATTGGTATAGGTCGTAGATAATCAAAAGTGTCTCTCCCAGTGGGATGAAACTTATTAAAATTTGTTATTTAAATCTCTGTCATTTCCACATTTTGCTCATATGCAAAATGGCTTGTTCCAATCTTGGTCTCCAAGGAAGCAAGCAAACACCTTCCATTGTTCTTTGGTGTTAATGAATGTTTTTAAGAGGATTGACTTAAATGCATCTCTGAATACCCTGAAGCAATCTCCCCATTCCACTTCCAGATCATAGTTTTACCCCTTTAAAGAATTGGGTTTCAGCCCCGGTTGGTGTGGCTCAGTGGATTGAGCATCTGCCTGTGAACCAAAGAGTTGCTGGTTTGATTCCCAGTCAGAGCACATGCCTGGGTTGCAAGCCAGGTCCCCAGTAGGGAGCATGTGAGAGGCAACCACACATTGATGTTTCTCTCCTTCTCTCCCTCCCTTCCCTTCCCCCCAAAATAAATAAATAAAATACTTTAAAAAAGAATTAGCTTTTAATATTCACAATGCTTATATTATTTCAACTGGTGTTTCCAAAACTTGTTATCACACACAAATAATCTTCGTCTTTACCTCACTAGCACCAAGGTCAGGAAGTACTTTTGTGAGAGGGAAAAATCCCTTATTTCTAGTCTTAACCTTGTACTTTGGAATAGTGCAACTCCAGTTCCTGGAAGCCAGCCAACCTGGACTAAGTTGGTAAACAGGTCAACTACCATCTACACCAGTGGCTCTGAAACCTGGTGGGACCTTGCAGTCACTTGGGGAGGTGTTAAAAATATTGATGCCTGACCCTCCCTCCAAAATACTAATTCATCTTGTCTGATGTTGGGACCACTTATCTTTTTTTTTTTTTTTTTCAGGAAGCTTCCAAATTTTTGGTGTCATTGCACAGATTGGTTTTGTCACTTCCACTCAGCCTCCCACATACCTTGCCTTCATCATCTCCTTGTCTTGGACTACTTAATGCCTCATCTTTCTCAGGGATCCTATTACTCTCATTATAAACTATCCTAGCTGCCCCATCCATTCAATTTCTTTCTTGTACATTAAACAAATATTTTTTTAAATATTTGATATGAAATACAGGAAAGCATAAAGAGAACATAATAAATTATCCTATCATCCAAAGATACTTATTGGGAACACTTTTATGTATGTGTCTCTTTACAAGTGAATATACATGTTTCTTTCCCAAAAATAATTTTCATTATATATATAGATATATATTTCTTTTTAACTTACATTCTTTCTCCAGTATAACATTATGTAAAGTATCCATGACAAATAATGATTCTTTTACCACAGGCATTTTGGATGATTGACGGCATGCCATCATTGTATGCACCATAATTTAGGACACTAACCCTTGTTCTTTTGCATTGAAGTTTGTATGTATGTATGTATTTATTTATTTATTCATTCATTCATTTTTTGCTATTAAAAACAGTGCTGGGATGTCTCCTTGTTTTGATGTATCAATGTAAATCTCATAATGCTTAATCACCACTCATAGGTTGGTGGTCATGGGCACAAAAGGTACTGGTAAGTCAAACAAATAAAGCAGCCCATTCTTACTGTAAGCTGAGTCTTCAAAAAAGACCTGGTTTCAATGCCAAGTTCTTCTGCTCTGTTTAAAAGACTCCCATTGTCCCAACTGAAGAATTTCAGATGCCTGAGCTGTCTATATCTCACAGGACCCACTAACTGAAAAGTATTGAAAAGTATTAAAGTATTCTATAAACAGTTTCTATGTCTTTACAAACAGTGCCTCCCAAATTACCCTGGTGAAAGGAAAGATTTTTGCTTGTTTCATTTTGTTTTACTTCCAATTTTTCATGGATATATACTTTTGTAAAATAGTATAAAAATAAATTTCTGGAAAAATGAAATAAAATAACATAAAATACAAAGCCCATTTTTTTTATTACTAGATTCAAGAGTCACAAAATTTCTTTGACAAATTGCCATAAATATTTTAAGAGCTTACTCTCAATCTCTACACTCAATTTCATAGCAGACCAGTAACTAACGGTTTATAACTCAGCACTGATGGACCATAATTTGAGTGGCACTCGTTTAGAACAGACTCTCAAGGAGCAGTGTTAGCTAAGTAATATAGTCCAGTGTTTGAATGGGAAAAAATGTTTTGCAAAGGTATGACAGACATGCAAAGTAAAAGTAAATATTTTTGGTAACAGTGAAATAAACAAGGGAGACAGTAATAGTCAAGACCAATACTATACACACACAGGGCTAGAAAGCATGTGACCTACAGGTGGAATTATCCAGAGAAGAGAGAAAAAAAACTGTATCAGGATTATAGGAAAACTCACGAAGTGTTAACGTATTTTTCCAAAAATGTTCTATTGCTTGACCTAGCAATGGTTTTCCGTGTTTTCTCCTTAGGACCATTTATTAAAGTGTACCTGTAAGTTTTGTGCACCTCTATATATTTTATAATTAAACAATGCTACACATATACCTCTGTGTTAATGCTTGCTAAAGCTGTGACAAATGCTTGTGTATCAACATAACTGAATTCAGCTAAGTGATGGAACATGGACATTGTAGGTGACTTTGGTAACACATATTCAGACGTATAGTATTTGTATCTAAAATTCCTTTCAACAGCCTTTAAATAAAGGATAGTTATCTCACTTACAAAGAATAAGCAACTGATAAAAACAAAGACAAAGCAAGACTTATTTTTACTAGTGAAGGGTAGGGTTTATTATTCTTAAAGGAACGTTATCAGGTCAGATGCATCCTAAAGCAATAATAGTGTGTGTGTGTGTGTGTGTGTGTGTGTGTGTGTGTGTGTGTGACATCTAAATGTCAAGAGTGAGAGTGGAAAAGGCCTTTCTTACTACCACCTCTCTCTTATTTAATTTCAGTTGCTTAATGAGAGAAAGAGGAAACGCTCCTTTACTTACCCTTAAGATGGCATAGAAATTTTTCAGAACTAACTATATGATGTTTAGAGTATATTCTCAGTAAGAATATACACACATGTATGTATATAAACATGTATCTATTGAGATTAGCCTTGGAAGTCTCTTTTCTTTTTCAACCTGAGTTTTAGGATCAGTGTTTCATGAGTTAAAGTTTGCTTTTCTGATGTTTACTCATTTCATGCTTAAGTGATGAGGAGGCGTGAGGTATCTGGAGAGAGATAATGACACCTTTTTATTTGTCATATTTGTTCTCATTTCCATTTTGTCATTACAAAACTCCTAAAGCAGTTTGCTCTGATTTCTTGTTCAGAGTTCTAAACAACAATGTCTCTTCTGGCTCCTTTGGGTTTGATCATCAAATACAAAGGAGGATGGCAGCTCGGGAAACTTTCTCTAGCATGATTCTCAGATCACCCTCCACAGCTGTCTGGAAGCCTTTGTCCTCTTCTCTGCAACTGGCTGGGGCCCCAGAATCAAGTCCCGTACCACTGGCTTCTCTTTCCTGAGAAGAGATTGTTCATGACTAAATTCTGGAGCTATGGGTAGGTTGCTTACCCATTTGGGGCTTTAGTTCTCTCATTTTTTTTTTTTTACTGATTTTTAAATTATCTTTTATAATTGTTAAAAGAGTACACTGATTTTTTTCCTGCCCTAGGAGTAGATGAAGGAAGGAAAAAGAAGAGAGATAGTTGGGTCAGAGCAAATAAATTTATGAATTAAAAGCACTTGGCTCAGCAGAAATAGAACCCAGTGGATGAAGCCAAAGAGGAGGGATCCCTTGTACCACTGGGCATCTTTTGAGCTGTGTCATCATGTTTTGTTTTTTTTATTGACATTCCACAAAACATTTGGATAAAGGATCAGAACAAGAGAAATAGGATGAGAGAGAAGGAAAGAGAAAAGAAATGGATACTGGGAAGAGAGACAATTACCTAATTATTTTTTGTCAAACTTCCTGTTGCTGGGAAACAAGGGACAGATATAAAGTAAAGAAAAAAAACATAAATGCAACGGGAGAAGGCACAAAAGTAGCCAAAAGTGAGAGGAAGGCACATCGTCAGAGGCCCTCTTCTCTCCTGCTCATCATCAATCAGAAATCTACTTCCTTCCTAGTCAAGAATTGCCAATCAATTGCTTTGAAAGACACATGGGTAATGTAAGTGAAGCTGGCTATGCATGAGACAAGAGGGAATGATCAAAATTGTGTGAATAAAGGGTGGGACGAAAGTAGATTTATAGTTGTTTGTATGGAAAATAATACCATAATTAATAAATAGTAATTCAAGAATAAACTGTGTTTCAGGTATTCACAACTGTAAACCTACTTTGGCCCTACCCTGTATAAGAGGGAATTTCCCAGTGAAGGGGCAGCTACCACCTAACTCCAGGGGCACCTAAGTTGCTATGTTAGCAAACCCAGTGTTCTCAGATCTTCATAAATTTCAAGAAAAAACCTGTATGTTGGATAAACCCCAGACATTATCTAAAATGTCCTGATTTTCATAACATTTAGTTTTTATGGACGTTTGTCTTTGTTCCTAACTCTAAGGAAAAAAGAAAAGACAGGAAAAAAGTGAAAATTAATTCTCATATTAATTCTCCTTCAATAGAGTCAATAGTGCTCTATATTGTTTTCATTTATGGACATTTGCTTATGAAAATTTACAGATTCCTAAAGGGCAGTCACCATGCCATGTATTTCCTTATGCTCCATATGCACTCATCTGCATGGACTAGAGTTCAGGGCTGATTAAAAAATTCTGTGACTGAATTAAAATAATCTGGTGATGCGTTCATTTTATTTTCCTCTCCCTAGTGGAATAAAACCAAACCTATCATTGCATATGTTAATGTGGCAGCCTTTAGTCAATAAAACAGAAAATGCTAGTATGAAGCAGATACATCCTCCCGCCATGCATGTCTTTTAAAAATGCTAGTTCCCAAGCTTCTAATTAAAGTCTTTGAAATTTAGAAGACTTTCAAAAGGAATAGCAAGGTGATTATATAAACTGACTCAAAAATTTTCTGAAATTTACCCCAATATCAGGATACTCCTGACCAGGGGCTGGCAAAGGTTTTCTGCAAAGGTCCAGAGAGGGAACATTTTATGTTTTGGGGCCATCTGTTCATAGCTACTCAACTTTGCCCTTGCAGTGCAAAAGCAGCCACAGACAAAATGTAAACTAGTGTGAGTGTCTGCGTTCCAATATCACCTCACAAAAACAGACAGCAGATAGGATATGGCCAGGTGGCCATATGAAAATTCTTTCCTTAGCCTGCATTCACTAGAAAGCTTCTTCTGTTTCAAATTTACCCCTAGTGTTAGCACCTCTCTTTATTTAACATTTTCTCCTACTTCTTGACCAGAGTTTTCCCTTTTCTGATCATTATGTGCCAACCTATCCAGGCCATTCTTACTTCCGATATTTGCAAATCATTATTCCATCCGTTGCCAAATTCAACTGCGATTCAGTATTTACTGATTTTGTATCTATTTGATTGTTAAAAATAGCTTCCAAATTATTCTCCCTTTCTGTAACTTCCCACATCTTCAAAGTAGTCTATTAAGATATTCTGATTTTTTTTTTACAACTGAAAATAAAATCTTGTCACTCTTGGGTCAACATCTTTTATGGCTCCCTGTTGCTCATAAAAATAAGGTCCGGGCTCCTCAGCAAGGACGTGACTGCCATTAGACCTGCCCAGCTATGAGCCTGTCCAGGTATTGATCCCTGTGTATCCTATGCTCAGCCAACCCAGACCTTTACACTGCTCTGTGCCCCTGCACAGTGCTTGGTTAAATTGCAGCTTGTTTCACTTCAAATGCCACCATCTCTAGGAAGCATCCTAGGTTCCCCTCAGCCAGAGCACCCTTCCCTGCATCTGTAGTCTTGAACTTTTTATCTTGCTTAGAAAAATTATTACCTTTAGTCTTAAACTACCCGAGGGCAAGGCCAAAACTCCATCACTACTTCCAAGTACTAGACCAGCAATCGTACTCACAGGAAACACCATCAACAAATATGATTTCACTCATATGTGGAATCTAATGAGCAGACTGAACTAACAAGCAAAATAGAGACAGACTCATAGATAGAGAGCAAGATGACAGCTCTGGGGGTGGGTAGGTTGGAGGGTAGAGGGATTGAACAAAAAGGAAAAAGGACTCATGGGTATGAGCAATAGTGTTGTGATTGTGGGGAGGAGTGGCATATAAATGGTAATGGTAAAAAATACAATAAAATGTTTTAAAAGAAATATTCTATTCTTCTGTAAAAAAAAAAAAGTTAAGATTCATGCAGCAGTTTCTAAGTACCACTATAAAACTTTGTGATTGATATATTTTAAAAGTATTAAATTATTTAATCATTATAACCACATATTTTATAGGTGAGCAAACTGCATTAATTATATAATATTTATTTTATAGATAGGGAAGTAGGCACAGACAGACTACACAGCTACTTGATTGCAGAGCTGACATCTAAATCCAGCAATGAGGCTTGGGACCTGGGCTCAGCTTTTCTACTGGACCATCTTTCAATACATTTTTACAGAATTTATATTTTGCAGAATGTGGCATACATCTTGCTCTTTTCCCTTTTAGAATTTGTAATAATTGCCTGTATGCCTTAGTGACATTTCCTTGGTGAGAATTATGATATATTTGATACTGAGTACAGTGTGTATAAAGAAACCCGCTAGGTATAGAATTGTCTTTGAAAATTAAAATCTGTTTTACAGTACTCTACTTGATTATTACTGGAATAGTAATGTTTTCTCAGGATTTCAAAATTCCATTTACCTACCTTTACTCTTATTTTTAACTTTACAAATTAAATTAACCTTTTTTTCATTTTTATGCAAACTTCAGGTTTGGATATGAAAAAATTAATCTTAAAGCAAATTAAACTTTTTGCTTTCTCCTGTTTATCCATAAATTCACAATATGGTGTTTCCCCCTTCTTGCAGAGAGGTAGGAAAATCACTGATAAGTGTCCTAGAAAACCTCCATAAACATGGGTTGGTTTTTGTTATGTTTCTAAACACAAATCTGCTGAGTTTTTTGGTCTATATTAACTCACCTGCATTTGATGTATCATACCTTGTCACAAAGACCTCTGGAGGAAGCACCAGAAAAATGCACTTGGAGAGTCAGCACACTTGCCTTGATTTTATGTTACTGGATTGGCTGAGTAAGTTGTGTTCCCAATATTCTCTCTGTAGCCAAAATAGTCTTCAGTTTGGTGGTTGCTAGAACTCTGTATCTTTCCTCTCCTTTTGACCTCGGGCTATTTACACCTCCTTGACCCTTTAGTAGGCACAGAAAGGGGTCTAGAGTTAATAATGGGTGAGAAGCAAATGCTGATGAGGAGCATATCAGCTTCCTAAGGTTGTGTAACAGAGGACAACAGAATGGGTGGCTTAAAACAGGAGACGTGTTCTTTCCCAGTTCTAAAGGCTAGACGGTCAAATCGCGCAGTCTGCAGGGGCAGACTATCTCTGAAAACGCTAGGGGAGTATCATTTCTCCCCACCTGCACTGAGGCAGGATAGAAAGAAGCCAGGGTAAAATCCTGACACGTGGGATGAGGAAGTGGAGCCAACCTCCGCTCACCAGAGCTCCTACTTCCAGGCATGATCAAAGAGAAAACAGTTAATGGCAGGAAATCTGTGTACTGGTCATGGAAGCCACAACAGCAATGATCCCTCCCAACCAGAAGGTGAAGTCAGAATTTGATGGCACAAAACTTGGAGACAACTTTTCCCTGGAAACACATAAAACCACCAAAATTAACTGACCAAGTAAGCAACTTACTCTGCATTGGCCCACATCCACACAGACAAGTACCTTTTGCTTCTTCCACAGCAGGGCTAGAGCCCATGCCCCTTCCTTCTCTACTGGAATAAACCTTGCTTTATAGTCATTCCAACTCATCCTTGAAGTCTTTCCTGGGCCAGTCAAGTTCCTGGACCCTGCTGGAGCAGGGCCAACCCCCAGTGCAGAAGCAGTGGGGTCACATGCTTTGTGGTAAGACCAACCAGGAGGTCTTCACCTTCCTCTATTTCATTCCCTTTTCCCATCACTACCATGATGTAGTATGGAGTTGAGTCCCCTGACTGAGAGGAGTAAACCTAATGTCAGCGTGTCTGGCCACTGTCTTGACTGTTGGTAAGTCTACCTTCAGGACACAGGGTAAGCACATCCAAGGACCATTGCAGGTGGTTCCCTGTGACAGGTGGGTACCACTGCAAGCTAGGAACTTAACGCCCATAGCAACCAAATGAACCTGCCCTGTTCTGCTTCTGTTTCTACCAGCACACTTTCATTTTGTATTTCTCTCTCTTATTTTGAGGACCAGATATCCTCAGCTGTGTTCAGCAGCTAACCTCCCTTTTAAACAATTCCTTGAGATATTACATATGTGTTATAATTCTTTGATTGGAGCCCAGACTTTGTTTCCACTATTTATTCACATCCTTTGAAACTTTCATTGAGAGTCTCAACAGGTCTTCCTGCTCGGTAATTAGGACTGTAAACAACGCTGAGGTAATTGAAGAAAAATAAAATGACACTTTTAAAATTCAAATGGCTAAAGTCACCCATGCCTCATACCTTCCCAACAACTTTCTCCTGCCTCCTTGAAAGTTGTCAAGGGCAAATGAAAAGTCTTGTGTATGCGCTACAAAAATTAGTGATTCCGATTATGCGTATGGTCCTTTTGTAATATGTGTTTGTCTGTGTATTATATGTGCACATTTGGCCTTTGGATGACATTACTCGCATGTGGTATTTTATTGGCTTAAAGACATTTAATTATTATATAAATTAAAAAATAAAAAGCTGTCCCAAATTTTTTTTTCAGAGTCATATGGTCTGGGAAAATATATGTTATTAAACCTGGTTTAAATGTAGTTATGTCTTTTTTTCATTGTATTATTTTTTCCATTATCCCTTATCCCCCTTATCTCCCTCTTCCCTAACAATCACCACTCTCTTGTCCACGAGTTCATTTTCCTTTTGGTTTGATCCCTCCACTCCCTAAATACACCCTCGTCCTGCTATTTATGAGTCTGTCTCTATTTTGCTTGTCAATTCAGTTTGTTCATTAAGTTCCACCTATGACTGAAATCATATGGTATCTGTATTTCTCTAAGTGGTTTATTTCATTTAGCATGATATTCTCCAGGTCCAACAATGCTGTCACAAAGGGTAACATTCTCTTTTTTTTATGGCTGAATAGTATTCCATTGTACAAATGTCCTATAGTTATTTTATCCACTCACCTACTGATGTCTTTTAGAGTTATTAACATAAGATATATGTTTGTTTTTCCTGGGTTTAAAAAAAAATTGGTTATCTCTGTTACAAAACTTTTCAAAAAATGGCTTGTATAATAATTGGTTTTAAAATCTTTAGAGTTGTTAAGAATTAATAAATAGATGTAACTTAAATGAAAGTTTTTTAGGAAAATTTTTCAGTAATAATTATACATGTGCATAAACATAGTTTTCTAAAGCCTTAAGACTTGAAACATTAGAGTTTTACAAAGTTAAGTTAAATAATAAAAATTATTGAATATCTGCATATTTTGAAATAACATAAAATATTGAAACACTGATTGCTAGGCAAGTCTTAAGTTCACCTACTTTTTAATAAAGATTTTATTTATTTATTTTTAGAGAGGGGTGAAGGGAGGGAGAAAGAGAAGTAGAGAAACACTGATGTGTGCCAAATACCTCAATCCACTGAGCCACACCAGCCAGGGTTTAAGTTCACCTACTTTTGGCTTTTTATTGCTGAGAACCTTGAAAATAGATTTGGAGCTATTAATGAATGTTTTATACTTTATTAAAAGTATGTCTCTTGAAAGTGTGAGTGGGGTTGCCAATGGAGGAACTTATGTTTCTAAAAGTTATAAAATATATTTTCCAATTTAAAGAATGCTATTTGATTACATTTTAGTTATCACTAAAAAAGAAGGTTTGTAAGAGGTAAGAATTCTAATTAAGTTAGAAAGAAATTGTATGATTTTGATAACAGAGGTATAAGGTTTGGAGATATATTTTTTAAGGAAATAGAAAGTTGATTGCTCTCAAGTTGTCTCTTATTGAATGAAATAAGAAGAGGTAAACTAGAAGGGACTAGGAAAGTTGTAGAAGGTTTGTAAAGTGAAATCTTGAGAGGAAATTATATGGTTAAGCTGAGCAATGAATTTAGTTAAGTAAGTGACTTTAAATATCAAAAGTAAATAATACAGAGCTGGAGTTTGTTTCTTTTTCACTCTGTTAAAAGGACAAGGATTTTCCTGTATTGATTGTTCTACCCCAGATAAAATATAAAATTTTTTCTACCTAGAAAGCAGATATTCCATTTTTAAAAATTGTGTCATATTGTGTTAATCAGATACTTGATAACCTAAAAAAAAAAAAAACTCAATCCTAAGAACTAAAGTTGTGCTAGTCTGTATTTATGTTTTTTTATTGTCACTTTGGGTAAACAATTTAATATTGTTTCATAACGGTATACGATCTTTAGGTCAAGTATGTTTGACAACATTACCGAGGTTTAAATTTTAAACCATTACCTAGGTTAGGACTTTTTCCTAACCTAGAAATGACTTTGAGTTCCAAAGGGTCCTTGTAATACCTCAAGGCTTTGTTCTCTGTCCTTACAAAAGAAAAAATTTAAACTAACCAGGGCTATTTGATATGCTTGAAGTAGATGGGGAGTTCTGTCAAATAAAAAATATTAACTGTGTTCCAAATGTATACATACATTTTTATTGAAGTGGATGTTCTAGAGATTATACAAAAATCTTAGAGCCTACAAATTTCTGAAATACTTTCATTTGCAATTCTAATTATTATCTTAAAATATTGTTACAAGAAAGCAAAGTTCTTTATCAATTGTATTATAATCAGATCTATACCTATGTCATTTTAAGTACTTTTTATTTAGAGAAAGTTATTGTTTTACTCTCATGCATATGCAAATATGTTACATCTTCAGAAAAATCCATGTAAAAACTCTGACTTATTTAAATTACAAATTTCTAAAAATTAATTTTCAGGTCATACCTTTAAACTGATGAAGATTAATAGAACTCTAAGAAATAACTAGAGTCATGGAAATACTGGTGAATAACCAAGATAAACAATAATTGATTCTGAAACTAAATGAACTAAAGATGATTATAATTTTTATGGCTTTATTAAAATATTACCATTTTTGTAATTTTTTGCTTTTCAGATATTAATTTTTTTATAAAGTAATACGGTAAAATATGTCTTTATAAGCAATAAAGAACATTTATATTTTTCTCCCTACTTGATCCCTCCAGAATTTGGAAACTCTTTATGAATGAATAGTAATATTTTCATGGTAATATAGTCATGTGCATGAATCTAATAAGAATCTGTTCTTTTTAAAATAGGACACAATCAGAAACCGATATTATTAACCAAGATTTTGACTGAAATGTTATGTTTGAGAGAGACATGCCTAGATGCTGGATGTTATCAGAAAACTTTAAGAAATTAAGGTTGATTTGAGAAGCCAGTAAAATCCCCTTGGAGAAACAACTTGGTACTTAGCTTATTTACATGGTTCATGGCAAGTCTTTCAAGGTAAAAAATGAAGGTTGCTTTCCTGAGAAATGGAGAAAAAAAAAAAAAGAACCTCAAGACATGTTTGGGTACCTTGAAAACTTGAGGAATTCACCCAAACCTATAGGTATTGAAGGCAAAGCCTACTGACAACTACATGACTTGGCTTCTTTGCCCTGAGAGGCTAATTGGAGTTCAGTCAGTCTGGTGATTCCATATGAGATGCCAGCAAAGCAGGTTTAAGAGAACCTATGTGATCAATTGCTATTCTTGTTGTTTATGCAAATAATCAGGCCAAATTGAAAATGAACTTAATGCAGTAAATAAATTGGTCTGAACTTGGCTCTTTGATAAAAATAAGGGTGACTTTAAGGGGAGAAGTTGTGTTTCAATAAAATCTATAATAGGCAATTGTGAATATTAGACTTTAGTTCAGCTAATTGTCCTCAAGGTGTTATTTTTCACCTATAAACTAGGCTGGATCCTGAATTTTTCTACTTTTCTTACTATTTGGATACAACCCTCCAAACTAATGCTTTATTTTTCTCTCAGCCTTTGACTTGGAATTATAGAGAACTAAAATACTGTTTTTTCCTCTGAGCTTTGCAATTGAAAATTACAGCCAAAGGATTAGACATAAACTTAAGATATTTCTACAACAGCTTAAACAAACATAGTGACTGATACTGTGTAAATGATGCAGAACTTATCTGAGCCCCTGATGATATCACCCAAGATGTTCAAACTACAGATAAGGAGGACCTACCAGATTGTCACTGCCTGTTTTCATTACAATGAAAGAAACTTGGAGATTTTAAGACTCAGAAATTAGTTTATAATTTTCCCTAATCATTAACTTTGTTCCTTTCTTCTGTTTTTATAGGCACGCCTTTTATTAAAAATTAATTGCTTGCTTACACATTATAGGCCTCACTTTGGGAGTCCTTCTACTTCACCACTTCCTGAAATGAGATTCAATTATTTAAGTGAACTTACTTATTTTCAGGATTAAATAATTGAGTCAATTAAATATTGACTAATGTACCAGCTTTGCTTCTGGAAAATAAAACTTTGTTATTTAAAAGGTAGGACTAAAGGGACAACAGTTTTGCCACCTTGAAACTTTAACCTTTATTAGGGCACGTGCTATGGATCACATCTTAACTTGATTATATTTGCAAAGTATATTTCCCAATAAGGTTTCATTCACAGGTACCAGGAGTTAGTACTTCAACATATCTTTTTAAAGGACACAATTTAACATATAACAAGAGGTTAGACTCCTTCCTCTCTTCTTGCTCCCACAGGCCAATGTAATTAGTAGTGAGAGGATGGGTTGTCTTCTACTGATTTAAACAAGAGCCCCTAGTCGTTACTATTACTTTCCCCTTGACTTTTTCTCTTACAGCCCACAGCATCAACCCTGCTCTCTATTTATATTTGTCTTCTGGCCTTTACTACTGCCCAGAAATCACCTTGGACCACAAGCATAGCAAAGGAAAAGGGCTCAGGTTATCCTTATTCTTCTGATAATCAGATGACTCTATATTGTGCTAGAATCAGAGAAGAAAATGTCACAGATATCTGGGAAGTAGTTTCTGTAAGTAGACAGAAGAGTTCCAGCCTTGCAATTAAGGAAAACTGAATTCCTATTCAAACCCTTTCTTTATAAACTCAATAAGTCTTGCCTATTTGAGATTTGGGCTCTTTATAACAGAAAAATGAAGGAAAATTTACCTTATAGAATTATTGTAATGATAAAAATGCCATAATATATAAAATGTCTGGTACCCAAGTATCCCTTAGCAAATTAACTTTTTAATTTAAAACTCTAAGTAATTTAAAAAAAAAAAATTGGAACACTGTATGATTTATAAGAATTATGCAAAGAGCACTACAGGTGTGGCTCAGTTGGTTGGGCCTCATCCCACACAGCAAAGGGTCACAGGTTCTATTCCCAGCCAGAGAACATGCCAGGATTGCAGGTTTAGCCTGCGGTCATGTGCAGATAAGAGGCAGCTGGTTGATGTTTCTCTCTCACATCAATGTTTCTCTCCTTCTTTTTCTCCTCCCCTTTCCTTCTCTCTAAAAACAAATAAATAAAACCTTTACAAAAAAGTACAAGATGACCAGATTCCATAGTGTCATGATATTTATAGTGCAGGTATAATATATGCTGCAGAGGAGCCCATGATGGAAATGGACCCCATGTTTAAACAACTTACCGAAGACCAAGCTTTTGGAAGACAATGTGATCGTTTCTTGAAGAAGGTTTTAATTAATTTATAGCAAGCCCAGTGTCATAGTTTTTCACTACCCCCAACATCATGCCTTCAAAAATGTGTCATATTTTTAGATTTCTTACTTAATTATTTGGTTGTAGGCAATAAAAATGCATTCTGACTTAGAATAAAAATTAAATTTATTGGAAAAAAGAGAGTAACCTACAGAATGAGGAATCGTTGAACAGCCAGATCATAGAAAGGGTAGGAACATGTCTGTGAATATCTAAGCAGCAAAAACAGATGTATATCCAAGTCTTAATGATGAATGAACAACCCAGTGTCATTTTGACTCAAAACACTGGGTTATTATGAGAAGAGATGATCTGAATGAGCTATCTTTATCCTAGGAATGTAGGGCCCTTAGTTTGACAGGCTGAAAAGAACTGCATGCACTGGGAAGAAGTTCCCCAAAGGACAATCTAAAAGTATTGTCACTAGAGGAATGCAAATGAAAGCTTGACAGGTAAAACTGACAGATGTCTACTATGTTGTCATTTTTAGAACAGAGATTTACCTTGACTTTCAATTGTCATTCAACAATTAATCAAATATATCAACCGAATGAATGACAGATTACCTTGTTCCTAAAAGACTTATGAATAGGTGGAAAATGTAGTGGAACGGATGTTAGGAAAGAAAGACTCCTACACCTAAATCTTTCAAAGAACTTCTCATATGAAAAGTATTTTATTTTGATTAATGTACATTTTCCTAACACATAGAAAAAACCTTTATTGTATAACAACCATTTATCAGATGTTGACAAAGGATTACATTACTTTGATGTTTTAACCCTGCTGGCAAATTGAGGTCCTGAAACCTCAAACCAGGATACAGAATAACTAAACTAGAGATGAGTTAGTTGGAGGGGAGCCTGTATTTCTAAGGACAGGTATTGTGGGAGGACCCTGTCTTGCCCTAGGATATGTAATAGCTGCAGGGGTGGGCTTCTGGGCCTCCGGGCTTCCAAGTACATGCTGAACATCTCACACATATGGAGGAAGAACGGACTCAGAAAAGAAGAGAGGAAGGAATAGTGCAGAGATTCCAAGACAATTACCACGAATACCACAAACACTTAATGAGACCGTGCCTCCTTATCAGAAATCATAAATGTGGGCTTCATGGGCAGAGTAACCACTGAAAGGGCCAGGGGTCAGTGTGTTTGTTACCTGTCCTTCTCCTTTTCCATTGTACTTCAGTGCAAATCTTCTACCCCACAATTCTATTCCCTTCATTTACAGATAAGGAAACTAAGGCTTGAAAAAATAAACTCTCCTGCAAGTCCATACAGCTGGACTGAGGTGGAATACCTTGAGAATCCCTTTTAACCCAGTGATATATGGCCACTCTGTTTCCCAGTCTTATTTTTTTTCACTAGGGATGTAATAGTTTG
The DNA here is from genome assembly GCA_004026545.1 of Mormoops blainvillei. Lineage (NCBI taxonomy): Eukaryota > Metazoa > Chordata > Mammalia > Chiroptera > Mormoopidae > Mormoops > Mormoops blainvillei. Next base: position 57,026 of record PVJD01001795.1, on the reverse strand, counting down.
TCCTTTATTACGACAATCAAGTAATCATTGGAGAAACTCTGTTTTGGGGATGTACCACAGCAGTGAAATCACCCAGGCAGATAGCCTACTGAAACATGAGAAGGGTCTTAAGCTATGATCATGGTTTTAATTCTAACTATGTGCCAAGCACTGTGTAGGGTGCTTTTACTTGTTATATTTCATTCTGTTGTCACAAAAGATTTATCAAGTAGATAAAACAATCTGCAACATATAGCTGAGGAAACAGGCTTAAGTGTCTTGCCCAAGGTTGTAAACAAGTCCTTGAGAGAGCAAAGAGTAGATCTCATGTCACTTGATTCTCAGTGTCATACTTTTTTCATGTTCCGTGCTGTCCTTTGGGACTTCAGTAATAGCAAGTCACCACATGACTTTCTTGGACACTAACCTTCTGAAATAAAAACACACTTATCTCTGGATTTCCTGAGGTGGGAATAAGTTTGCCTCATATTGATTGTATCTCTCCACTGTTTCTCCTTGAAGTCTTAAAGATTTTCATCAAGCTTGCTTTATAAATAGGGCTTAGAAAAGGCTAGAGGGGTGTTTATCTGTCAGGTAGAGTTCTCTCCAGCCTTTTGATTGAAGGGGGCAAGACGGTAGTGGAGTAGGAGGATCTCTCTTGCACCACCTCCCAGAACCAAATAGGAAATAAAAATAAAGAGGGAAACAGCTACCTTAAATAAATAAATTAATGCTACCTGAAGAGGAGACTCTTAATCAAAGATGGGCAGAGACCACCTTGACACAGTAAGGAAAGGTGGGGATACGAAAGGGGCCAGTGACACTCCCACAGGTGGCTGCCCAATCTTATGGCGTGAAGTGGGAGCTAACCCCCAAGAGGAGTGAAGCCTGGACCTTGGATCAGTCTCCAGAGCACAGAGAGCTAGTGCTGGGATCAGCTGCCCATGGAGTATCCAGTTGTGAAAGGCCATGCGGCTTTTATCTGATCAGGGAGAGGGAGCCCACTGGAGACAAAGCCACTTTTTGTCTTAAGGGTCTAAAGCACAGGTTTCTCATTAGCAGGCACTCAACTTGGGCTCAGGCAAAGGGAGGACAGTGTGGACTGGAGTTGGCTGAGGAGAGCTGGGAGTGGGAGGCCTAGAGGAGAGACATGGGGGAACAGCCACTGGGGTCCCTGTGCTGGGACATACCTCAATACTGCAAAAGCCATTTTTGTAGAGAAGAGCAAGACCCTCTGAAAGGAAAAACAATTACCCAACTTTGTGGGAAACTACTTGCCCCACCCTCTGTAAACCTGCTCACCCCACCCTGCATCTTTTGTTTTTCTTTACTTTCCCTCACCCTGCACTTTAACCCCTCTGAGGAGAGAGCAAAATAGGCAAACTCACAGAGTGTCAGAGTCTGGCTGTGGGCATACCCTTCCATGCCCTTTCTCAGGGACCAGACAGGCACTTCTCCCTCCTGGGAGAGCCAAGAAACACCCTCCAGGTTTCCAGCAGACCCAAACTCTAGGCTTTGGAGGCTCTACCTGCTTTCCTACCAGGGGCTTCACCCCGCTGAGTTCAGTGAAACAATCCAGGACAGATTCAGGTGTGTACCAAGGGGACGGGGGAGCCCACCCACCATATTCTCTGAAGTCTGGGAGACTCAGGGGTCCCAGACCCTCAATTCCACCAAAAATCCTTTCAGAAACAGTCGGGTCACTGGCTGGAATAAGGACTGACAGCAGGCTAGTAGGCAGAGGCAGGTGGAGGAAGAGTCCTCAGAGACTTCATTTGCTGACCCACCTAGGCCCTGTGCTGATAAAAGCCTGCCTTGTAGTGCAGCAAGGCCCATCCTGGGTACAGCCAAGTCTAGAGGAGACAGCCACAGATTGTGGATCATTTGTAGCTTTGAACAGGCTGCTGAGGGCTAGACATTGGCTGACACCAGCTTCACCCAACATCAGAGCCATATTCAAAGGGAGAATCTAGAAGCCAAGCACGAAAGTCTGCTGGGAAAAAGTCCATTCCATTCTTTTTCATTATTTTCACTATTTCTTTTCTGTTGCATAACTTTTTAAGTATTTTTTCTTTATTTTCAACTTTTTCTTTTTAAAATTTTTTATATTTTCTTTCATATCTTGATTTTACTCTTCCATTTTTTTACTCCATTTGTTTCTTATTCTTTCCTTTTCTTATTTTTCTATTGTTCCCTTTCTCAGTTCTTTTTTGGCAATTCCCTCTTTTAATTTCATACTCTTATTATTTCTCTTCCTTCTCTCATAATTACTTTTCTTCACTTTGGTCTTCTCACATTCTTTTTGTTTTCTTTTACTATTCTATTTCTCTTTCCACTTTTATTAATCTTTGCTCTTCTGTTGTCAAGTTGTCAATTTTGCTGTAGTTGTTGGGGATCTTTTTTTTTTCTTTTTTTTTTTTTGCTTGTTTTGCTTCTGTTTTTTGTGTTGTCTTGTTTTGTTTTGTCAGCACCTGTATAACAATGTACAAGATGTGGTGGTGGTTGAGCATTGCAGTCTGCCAGCTGGAGAGAATATCCCGTCAACAAACAGGTCACAACAATCGAGACCCAAGAATAATAGGAGAGAGCCCACAGAATCCACACAAGGGACATTCCTAGAGCACCCAGCACAAGAGCTCAAGAAGACCACACCACTGAGACGCACAGGACTTCTACTACATAAGGTCATGACTTGAAGACAGGGCGTCAAAGCAAATCTATTTTTACTTTGACAAACGAACAAAAAACGTTGGTTAAAATGAGGAGACAAATAAATAACTCCCCAAAATGAAGGAAAAAGAGCAGAAAAATCCCTAAATTAAATTGAGGTAAGCAATTTATCAGACATAGTTCAAAGTAATGGCCATAAGGATGCTCAAGGAACTTAGCGAGAACTATAAAGAAGTTAGTGGAAACTACAACAGCATGACAAAGGACATAGAAAGTATGAATAAGAACAAGATGGAAATGAAGAATGCAATATCTGAAATGAAGAATACACTAGAAGGACTAGATGAAGCAGACAACTGAATTAGTGATTTGGAAGACATAACACCCAATCAAGGCAATAAAAAGAAAAGACTTTAAAAAAGCAAGGATGGTTTAAAGGAACTTTGGGACAACATGAAACATAACAATATCCACATCATAAGGATACGAGAAACAGTAGAAAGTGAACAAGGCATAGAAAATATGTTTGAAGAAATAATGACAGAAAAACTATATGACACTGAAGAAAGAAAATGAGGAAGATACAACTAAGTGGAAGCATATATCATATTCATGGATTGGAAGAATTAACATCATTAAAATGTCCATACTACCCAAAGCAATCTATAGGTTCAATGCAATTCAATGCAAAACACCAATGACATATCTCACAGATCTAGAACAACTGTTCCAAAAATTTATATGGAACCAGAAAAGACTCTGAATAGCCTAAGAAATCTTGAGAAAGAAGAACAAAGTTGGAAGGAAAACAATACCTGATATCAAACTATACAATAAGGCCACTGTGATCATAACAGGCACACAGACCAATGGAACAGAAGGGAGGACCTAGAAATAAGCCCACAAATCTATTAATATTTGATAAAAGGAGACAAAAGCATACAATGGGGTAAAGATAGTCTCATCAATAAATGGTGTTTGGAGAACTGGACTGATAATTGTAAAAAAATGAAATATAGGCCACCAACTTATATACCAGAATAAACTAAAAATGGAAAAAGATTTAAATATAAGTTAGGATATCATAAAAATCCTAGAATAAAACATGGGCAGTAAAATTTCAGATATCTCACATAGCAATATTTTTGCTGGTATATGTCCTAGAGCAAGGAAACAAAGAAAAAAAATAAATAAACAAATGGGACTACATCAAATTAAAAAGCTTCTACACAGCTAAAGGAACCATCATCAGCATGAAAAAGGAACCCATTGTATGGGAGAACATATTTGCCAATGATGCATTGGACAAAGGTTTACCTCCAAAATACATAAAAAACTCATACGACTTGACATTAAGAAGACAAATAGTCAAATTAAAAAATGGTCAAAGGACCTGAATAGACACTTACCCAAGCAGGACATATAGACGGCCCATAGACATGAAAAAATGTTCAACATCACTAGCCATCAGGGGAATGCAAATTAAAACCACAATAACATAGCACCTCACACCTACTAAAATGGCTATCAACAAACAGCAAGTGCTGGCAAGGATGTGGAGAAAAGGGAACTCCACTGCGCTGTTGGTGGGAGTGCAAACTCATGCAGCCACTCTGGGTAACAATATAGAGTTTCCTCAAAAAATTAAAAATGGAACTGCCTTTTGACCCTGTGATTCCACTGCTGGGAATTTATCATAAGAATTCTGAAACACCAATGCAAAAAAACCTATGCATCCTTATGTTCATAACAGCATTATTTACAATAGCCAAGATTTGGAAATAGCTCAAGCGCCCATCAGTAAATGTTTGGATAAAAAAAAAACAACAACTGTGGTACATTTACACAGTGGAATACTATGGAGTAGTAAAAAAGAAGGAATTTTTACCTTTTGCGACACCTAGATGGAACTGGAGACTATTAATGCTAAGTGAATAAGCCAGTTGATGAGAGATAAATACCACATGATCTCACTTTTAAGTGGAATCTACTGAGCAAAACAAACTGATGAGCAAAGTAGAATCTGATGCATAGAAAAGTGGAAAATACTGACAGCGACAAAACGTTGCTCTAGAGTGTTCCCTAATCCAATCTGACTGGCGTCCTTACAAGAAAAGGGAGTAATACCAGGGATGGGCATGCACAGAGAAAAGGACATGTGAGGCCATGAAAGCGATGGCCATCTTCAGGCCAAGGAAAGTGGCCTCAGAAGGAACTAGACCTGCTGACACATTGATCTTGAACTTTCATCCTCCAGAAACATGAGAACACTAGTTTCTGTTGTTTAAACCAGTCAGTCAGTGTTACCTTGTTATTAGGGCTCTAGCAAAGTAATGCATGTGCCATGCCACAAAGATTAGTATTTCCATCTGCTCCAAATAATAAGAAGGACTGAGCAGTAAAATATTTGAGGAGACCTCCCTGGACATTTTCCTGTGATAATTCTTCCTGTACCTGGGAGGAGATTGGCTTAATAAATTAATATCCCCAAAGAGTGGTACCATAAGGCCCTTTAATTCAAGAAATAATTGATTTAAATTCTTTCTATAGAACTAAATGGAAGCACCTGGATCTATCCCTGGAATGGTGATGTTAGCTACTCTATAATAATTGTTTGAAAATAGGAAAATCTAGCCTTTCTGGCTCTAAATGAGAAAATATAAGTTGTGCAGGATTTTGTCACCATCAATCATCTGAAATATAAAGGAGAGGGTCAAACATCCTCTTGCAGTTTCTGCAGAGGGAGTGACCAGCCCATACCTGCAAGGCTCTGTAGTAGATGAACTGTTTCCCCCCTCCTTCTCTGTGCCTCCTGAGGCTGGAAGTCTTATCAGCTTAGACATTTGAAACAGAAAAGCAAAACCTCTCTAGCAAAAGGCTCAGAAACCAGGGCTAGAAATAGATGTCATTATTTGATATAATTGTAAGCAAGAAATAAAGAGGTCATGCTTTTCATTTCCATTGATCTCTGTCTCTTCGTATCATGTTCTAAATGTTTTGTTAAAGAACCAGTCACTTAACTTGGACATGACAAAAAGAAGGACATTATTGTCAATTTTTGCCAAATATATAAAAACAAGTAGGAAATGTAATCAACTACTGTTGGGGAGAGATGAAATAGCACAGCATTTATGGAGAAGGTTTGAGATGGTTTCTGTGAAGAAAGAAAAACAGCAAACAAGTGAGAAGGTTGCCTAAGAATTTAGAGGGTTCAATTTAAGTAGAAACCCTAAGCCAACCTTAAAACTTCTTCATACCATCTGCTTACCCAAATGCACCACCTGGCTTCAAGCCATCACCAACACCTGCCCTGAAGCTACTAGTGCCTTTAAAGCTCTCAAATGTGTGGCCTTCTCTGCTCTTCTGCTGCTACTAACTGGTTCAGATCACCTCCTCCTCTGGTATGAAGATGGTGATACAACAGGTGAGAGCACAGACTCAGTTCCTATTCTGTATGTTTAACACTTACCTATTTTGTGACCTTGGGAAAATTGCTTAAACTTCCTAACAGTAATTTTTCTTACCTGCACAATTAGGGTGATTCTAGGACAACCTAACTTATAGCATTATTATAAAGGCTAAATTGGATATGTATGAAATGTTTGGCATATAGCAAGAGTAAATTATTAGCTACTGTTATTAGCTATCATATAGGACTATATAGAAAACAGAAACAAACAAAAAAAAACAACATTAAGGTACTTTTCCTTCAAGTTTTACCACTTATCAATCCATAGTATACCTTGTAGCTGGAATAAACCACTAAAATCCAAATTATGTTGAGTTACTCTTCTGCTCAAAACCATTACCATTAACATAAATAACAAACTCCTTGGCTACATAAATAAATTCCCTTTCGGTGTGGTCCTAGCTTATTTCTCTAACACAATCTTACTCCATTTCATTTTCTTCCATTTCCTTAACTTTGTGCTAGAGCCATATGAATCCATTTGGTCCATCAAGTGTGGTATGCTCTGCCTTCCTTTGGGAGTTCAACTTTCCTCATGGCTTTACCTAGAAGGCTTCCCCTCCACCCCTCTCCCATTCCCTTAGCCTGAGACTGAGCATAGATGTTACTGCCCTGAGGAAGCCTTCCCCGATTTCAGCATGAAGGTCAGCTGTCCCTCTTATGCATCATAGTTCATTATTTTCCCTCTCATTTTATGTACCACACTGCCGAATTATAGTTGCCTGTTACATTAGCTGTATTTTCAATTGGAATGTAAACTTCAGGAAGTCTCGGAATAAGCAGTCTGCTGTCCCAAGTTCTGACACAAGGAGCACTCAACCGTGATAGTTTTTAAAAGGAAGAGAAGTGCTATTAATCGATGACAGAAAAGACAAACTATTTCCCAGGACCAGGGCACTTTTAGGAATATGATTGCACTTAACTAAATCCTAATAGCTGGTATGAAGACACTTCAGAAAAGAATGTGTCAGCTGAGGAGGGAGGGAAGTTTAGCCTTAGACGAACCGGTCAGAGAAGCAGGGGTAATTGTGCTGCGCCGCAGGAACCCACACTGCAGGTTTATTTGACAAGTCTGTCCCCACAGCAGAGGTGGACACATTAGGATATTGAAACCCCCTCGCTAATTTCTCCTGATTGTATATTATGCTTTTATCAACCATATTCCAATTTTAATTTAACTCTCCATTTAGATACACCAGGAAGACTACATACATGTGGATCAGCCAACAGGCTCTCTGGCTGGATCTTTACTTCTGTTGCTCATGGTAAAGTAAAAAAAAAAAAAATTGGCAAGGTAGATAATAACAATATGAGTTTCTTGTGGGTTTGATTAAAAAAAAAGAGAGACCATATATGAAGAAGTGATCAAGTCTCGATGCTGTGCCAAAATGAACTTAATGGATCTGCCAAATTTAGATGGAACCTTGGAAAGTGTGGTCACACCAAAGGACACCCCTCCTGAGGTCCTCTGAGAGTGGCCAGCCAAAGCTTTGGTTGTTTTTTCTGCAGTCTTGTCCTCTGTGCTTCTGATCTTTTATTTAAGGGAATAATGGTTCCATTATCTACCACCCACTATAAAACCACACAATTAATTAATAAAACAGAAATAAATTTTTCTGTACTAGACTTTAGTCGATGCCTATTAAAGTGGCAAAATTACTTCTTCCCAGAGTCTTTATGCTTTTTAAGCATAATTGACTTTTCACTTCCAGTTTTTATTTTTTTCCCTGTTAGGACAGCTAGCTTGCATTACATTTTTATGATGCATTTATTCTATCTAAGAACAATTAAAAATCATTTTTAAGTTTTTATTCTCATTGTATTAAGGAATAAGTTGTAAACATTTCTGATAGAGAAAATTACTTTAAAATAAAATTATTTTTTCTGAAGATTTTGTGCTGTCAACAATTGGAAGAAATCCAAATGATGTGGGAGAAAACCTGATTTCTTCCTATATTTATCACTAGTTGTTCTGGTTTATTTTTTAGGGATTACTTTTTCTCAGGTTACCCTTCTTTTGCTCACCTTTACTATTCAAGCTTATTTATATATAGCTTAAAGCTGTAACTAAGAACACACAATTGGATGACTGGCAAATCTTACAGCAAGGTGTCATTTGAGGGTTTGCCCCGCATTTGGAAATATGGATAACAACAGTAGTCTCAACACCGAACCTTTAGTTCTCAAAGTTTTGTGTGTATCAGAATCAGCCGAAAGGCTTAGAAAACTCAGATTTCTGAACCCTACCCTAGAACTTCTAATTAGCAGCCTGAGCTGGGGCCAGAAAACTAGCATTTCTTACACATTACCAGGTGATTCTGAGGCTACAGATCTTGGGACCATGTGTTGGGGCTTTACTTTCTTTTCTGAGGAAAAGAAATTTGGCCAAAGGCCAGAAACCGCCCAGCGCCTCACTGATAATTCCGGTAAGCTTCTGCATTCATCGTATCCTCAGAGGTGAAAGCTATCTGTCACTCAGTCAATATGCCAATGCCCCCCAAATGCTTGGAGTTTTCAGGGGTCCATTTCACCAATAATCATTTCACTTTTAGCAATAGACTTTGAGTTCCTGCTTATAATTTACAAAATGGCTTTTTCTCTCGGCTGGTTTCCTTGGAGCCAATCGGAGTCTATTCAGGAAGCAGTGCTGCCACCTTCTGATTTTCAATAGAAGATGTGTAGTAAAGTTGGGCTCTTTGTTGACTGTATTATGTACTCAGCAAGTATTTATTGTAATGTTCTTTTCTTCATGAATTCTTTTTTCTTCCCTGGGCCTCTTATTTTAAATGCCACTTACTGTTTCCTGTTGGCACATTTCTATACATAGCCCTTATCCTGTAATCGCAGCTCCTCGGCATTTTAAAAAACCCTGTTCCTGTAAAACCTCCCTCCTTTTATAGGTCTGGAGTCACGTGCCAAAGAACAAAACCAAAGATTACAAAGTTTCTTGTGAGTGGGTTGGTTTTCAAAGACTATTTCAAAAGAGACTTCCAAACCCCAGTACACAAAGTCTTTTTGAAAACTCATTTAAAAAAAATCTTTTTGTTTTAGCTATCATAGCCACTGAACAGAGGTTTTTGCCTCAAAACAACTCCCTCCCATATTTGATATTTTATAGAACCCAACTACAGTAAATGAAATGCTGGGAATGTATTTTTCTTCATATGTAGCAGTAGACTATTAAAATTTATTGGAAGTAGGGAGAACCTAATCTAATACAATCCCATAATTTTACCTCAGAGAGAAAGGACAAATGCTAGTTTAAAGTCATATGTATTTAATGACAGAGCTAGACCCTTTCCACACACAGCCCGCTTCTCTGGACAGGCCTAAACTGTAAGAGTGCAAAGGCTATGCCTGGACCATTTTTGTGTCCAACACAATGGGACGCTATGACTGACCAAGCCTGGTTCACCTACCCACACTTGAGATCAATGGTCAATATGTCTAACCAGGTGGGGGAAAGTCATGCCTTTGTAAACAACTTGGGCTCACATAGAGTAGATTTTCTGGGTTCACATAATAAGGAAAAGACATTGCTGGGGCTCAGACTAGGTTTTAACTTCAAAACCTTAGAGCTTTCAACAACCCTTAGCAGAGTAGGTAGGGCATGAACAAATGGTCCTTAGAGGAAAGTGATGATATTCTGCATTTTCTCGTGCCTCTTGCAGTGTGATAAGGGCTCCGTGATCCTGCTCCCTGCCAGCCTCCCATATCATCAGTCTTCCCCCCAGTTAGTCTATTGAGTCTGTTCAGAGCTAAGGATATTTCACACTGCGGTCTCAGATTTTCAAGGAGATGGAGAATGGAGGAAGGAGAAGACTGGAGATGGAAGACCGATACCTAGTTATACAATTGCAGCTTCTCTAGCAGCACAAACTAGCTCCTCAATCATGGACAATTTAAGCTCTGTATCTGGATTTCAACATCTGAAATTAGATACTAGTTCTTCCTCATAGAATTGGTGTGATAATTAAATGAAGGTTTATGAATGATGATCACAGTGACGAACAGATGATAGACAATAAATAGTGATTCTCACAGCGATTATTTTTATTATTAGCATTATCACCTCAAAAAAAGGTGTTCAGAGCCTAACTGATCCTATCTTCAGTATTGCCTTAGAAGTACCTCCTTTGTTCCCGGTTTGCTGGAGTGCTTTACTACACAAACCCTGAATAATTTGGACTAAAAAACCTGAATGAATTTGTGCAGCCAGCAGGGAAGAGTATGTTGGTTTTCTAAGGATATTTGACTGAACACATCTATTAGGAAAAATAACTTAAAAAATACTCTACGTCCATTTGCAAAGCCAACAGTGGCTGTTGGTTTGGGCACTATGTTAACACAAGAACAGGGCCTGCAACTTAACTCATCGTAGGGCTTCTTTTCTATTTTATCCTTTAAAAACAACCTGCTGGATCATACATGACGTCCAATCCTGCCTTATTAACTAGAAACTAAATGAGCATTCAGGAAATTTAATTGAAAGTGATACTAAGAATGTTAATAAGCCCCTGGTCAGGAGGGAGATTGATGTTCCCAGCTGCAAACCCAGCCTGGAGGAAGAGTCTCTGAAGACCTTGTCATCAGAGGCAGACTAGGCTGCTGTCGGCTGCTGCTGCCTTCCTCACAGCCTCACTTCTGCCAGCTCTCCCAGCAGTCCACCTGTTCCCCTAATTCCTGCTTAATCAGTCTCCCCAAGAGAGGGCTCTGCCTACTGGCTCCACAGCAAATCAAGCACTAGGACAACAGCGCACTGCTGCTATTAGGAATAAAAAACAATTCTCTGACTGAGAGTTTAAATAAACAAAAAAGATGATGCTGGGAAAATGGAGGGTCAAACATTTGAATCCCTTCCTTTTCCATGCAGAATCCCTGGAAAGCCTATGTCTTTCACAATAAGAAACAATGTCTTTCTGAAAACATACATGCTGGTTGACTGTATATTATTCGAACCATTTTTGTATACCTTAAAGGAAAGTTTCCCTTTCCAGAGCTCAGGATATTAGAGAATCCTAATCCTACTAGGATCTTCATGAACAACTTTTCATGAAATATTTTCAGGAATATGAACATGTTCTTGAATTTTTCTTTTTCCTTCATAATTCAAAGCACAGGTGACCTGCATAAATGGAAAGGGTGTCCAGTTGAGGCTAAAGCATATTGCTGTTGACATACCCAGTGATTCCCATTGTTTTTTCTGACATAAATATGTTTCAGTACATTTATTTTCTATTTTTCTATAAGTGAAACTAAAAATAATTCAGAGCCAGAAATAAAGCAAAGTAAAATTTTCCAATAGTTACAGAAACAAATATTTTAGTACAAAACAAAATGGAGATCATGAAGAAATAGAACTACTGATTGGAAGGGAGTGCCAGCAGGTCAAACTTAAAATGTTTATTCACCAGTGGCTTTTGGAAACTTGCACTTGATCTACAAGAGAGGTCAAAAGTATCATTCTATAGTAAATAAAAGTGCGAATTGTATAAAAAGTTGAGAAAGTCAATATTTAAAGCACAAACTGCTCCCTATTTCTGCTTGCCATGGGGGCCAGAATATTGATTTAAGGAATCACTGGCACATCTGGGCCACTTGGCTGGCTAGTGTAGCTTTTTCTAAATGAATTGTAAGACTTTTGCTAAAATCAGTTTTCTTCACAGACTGGACCTCTTAAAATATAAAAAGGAGCCTTTGGTCTTTGTTAATTTGGTTTAGGAGTGGCAAGAAGTGTAATATTCTAGTTATGCACATACTCTGGGGAATAACTGACCTTGGATCAAATGTCCCTTCCAACATTTACTAGCCAAGCAAACAAAGCCTGAATGTTTATTCCTCTTCTGTAAAGAATAATAATAATATCTAGTCCATAAGAATAGATATTTTAAGAGATTAAGTTAAGTAATATACATAAAAACATCTAGTGCAGTGTATGTATCTGGCATATAGTAATGCCAAGTAAACATTAGCCGTCTTTCTCATCTTCACCATCATTCTATCATCATAGGTTTTAGATGCCATGGAGAGGAGCTCAGACTTTTTTTCTATAGGAGATGAGGAGCTATTGAAGGAGCAGTTGCATCATTAGGTGTGACCTTTGAATCCTGGTAGCTATGTGGAAGATGGAGCTAAGGGGGCCGAGGTTCAAGGCAGTAAGATCACACTGGAGACTGTTTTACTAAAATAAGCAGGAGAGAGCTTGATATAAAGCAAAATCTGAGGGATAAAAAGAAGTGGTAAATGGATTCAAGAAGTATTGAAAGAATCAAAATTGGAAATAAAAAAACATGGTACAAGTCTCGATATGGACAATGATGTCAATGAGGTGGGTGGTGGAATTAGAGATAGTTTGGCATTCTGTCTTGGATGATTTGGTAGACAGCAGAGCCATCCACCAAACCACGAGGAGAGGGCATCTTGCAGTCTTCATCTCCTATTGCCATGATCCTCTTATAATGTCCAGATTCATCACTTTTGTTGAACCTATCTTTCTATAGGAATATGCAGAAGGAGGGTTTGTTTATGGGCTAAAGTCTGTCATTTCTATTATTCAAATTCTATCATTATTGTTGTAAGTTTAGTTACTAACTATTTGTTTGGAAATGGCATATTTAGTCATTAACTAATGCTTATTGTGAGTTTGCAGCTCTCTTCCTGAGGCTTTGCAAATTCCTTGTTGGAGAGAATGGAGAACTAAACAAATGAAAAGTTAGGCAAAGAAAGAAAGACAGCATACATCAAAGAGTAAAAGAGTAGTAAGACTGGATCCCACTTCTCAGCTGGGATCAATAAGGACCCAGTCACCGCCGCAAACTGTCAACTAGGATAACTAACAAATAAAAAAATAGTTAGGTGTGTTTTAATCCTCTAAATTAACTTGAACTAAGATAGGGGACTTTCCACTTTTCTCCCTTTACATTTTGAAGCCAGTTTAACTGAACCAAAGGTTCACTAAACTGGCTGACAGAAGCCTTGTCCAGCCTTGATCCAAAGAGAGGTCAATGTGGTTTTTCTTTGGCATTATGCATTCCTCTAACTACCACCATTCCACTCTTTGCACCTGTTTGATTCCCTGCCTCCAGGCTCCAGCAAGGCTTGCTGTTTTCTAGTGAGATACTGGCTGGTGAGGTTAAAAATTTGCCAAGAATTTACATTTTAACAAAGTTCTCTTGAAATTAAAAACTGTTAAGATCCAATGGAATTCTGAGTTTAGAAGCACAGAATGTTTGTCTTGAATGTCTTCCTCAAACTTTCATGCCTTTCATGATGGAGGCTAGGAGGTTTGATGGTCAGAAACCCTGCACAAGTCTTTGGGAAGCTGCCTAACATTAAAACTAGCCTGAAAGAGCAGGGGCACATCTCCGCCAATCAGACTTGCTGATCCCCACCCTCCTCCCACGAGCATGTACACAGACATTTCCTTCTTGGTTTAGGCTCCCACTCAGTTTCACTTACAACCTTTGTTTATGTTCATTTTAGTACTTGTCATGTTAGACTCAATTTGGTTGTTTATTCGATTTTCTTCCTCATCAGATTTTCATCTGCTTTAGGTCAGGCAATGTCCTGTGCACCTTCTGGTCAATATGACAGGGTATCTAGTGAACAGAAGGTTTTAAAGGTAGGAATAGTCTATTGACTTGGCTGTTTTAACACCTGAGTTTTCCATTGGTTTATATACTGTTTAAATGACCAAACAATTTTCAAACTCCTCAAGGCTTACCCTTAAAATGAGGTGATATTTTTTCCACACTTCAGATTCTTATATCTCCGTTCCTTAAAACTCAGTTGGGAAAAATCTGTAAAAAGCATTGTGCTAAATATTTTTACTTATGATTCTTGATAAAAATAGTGTAATGCCAGTCCAGGGCAAATTATGAGCTCTCTTGTTGGTTTCTTTTTGTGTTCAGGCTCTTTATAATATCCTCACTCCTGCCATTAATTTTATTTAGGCCTTTTTCTTTGAGCAGGGCCAACTACAGTCTTTCCTTACCTTCCCTATGTTAAAGAAGTGAGAGAACTGGCATTTGTCACTACCTAGGGAACCATGCATTATTTTCGGTACTTTACAGAAGTTGTCTTACTTTACTTTCTCAATTATACTATAAAGTAGCTGTTATTAACCCACTTTATATAGGAGAGAGCTGAGGTTTAGAGGTTAGGTGACTTGCCAAGTGTCACCCAGATAGGAAGGGACGGATTCATAACGGAAGCCTTAAGTTGCACTGGGTGCAAATTATTAGATATTCTCACCATCCCACAGCTGTTTTAGAAGCTGGTAGTTACTGGATTCCCAAGGTGATATTTTGATCTTTACTCTGTCTCTGTAATTGACATGTGCTACTGACTGGAGATTCTTCCCTATCACGACCATACTTGCGCATTATAATGTAAGCATACTTCTGCAAGTCAAGATAGTGACTTTCTCATACAGGCATTTTCGGGTATGGCTGACCTGTAGATTCAGACTACTAGCAAAGGACACTAGAGATAAGATTCACAACTGGGTGACAGAAAAAAACAAGGAAAGAAAAGCCATAGTAAATCTAACAGACTTGCTCAGTCAGTTACAGTTCTCCACACTCTCAAAATTGTACTTTCAAATACTGGCAAAACAAGGAGAAAAAGCCTATTCAAATCTTCTCACTGTAAAGGAAAAAAAAAAGCTTGCACATAGCCAAATTAAAAATTAAAATTAATGTAATTCCAAGTGCTTAATTCAGAAATAGCAAGATCTCTTTTGGAGGTTGTCAGCTTTGACAGCAATGTCTTTTGTTTATCAGAATGTAGTGGTAGTGCTTCTCTGTTACTTTTCAAAGTATCATATCAGTAAATCCGCAAGATAGTAGGACAGGCATTAGAGAAGAATTATAGAATGAATGTACAACCTAGAAGAATCGTTGGAGGCCATCTGGTCTAACTTCTTCCATAATATATATGAGGATGTCAAAACACAGGGGAAAACAGTGACTTCTTTACCAAGGCATTGGGAATTAGCATAGTCAGAACACAATAGGCAATGTGTATAACATTAATCCGATATCACAGTGGCTTGGTCTTTAAAAGTGTTTCTTGCTTATACAAACTCTGCTGCAATTTGGACAACTCAACAGGCAGTTCTTTCCTAAGACATGATTTTTTTCTAAGCCGTGATTGTATAGAACTTTGCAGTTTCTTCCTTGTGGCTTCCTCATCTCATCATGTTCCTTTTAGAACCGCTGTACTAGATGGAGAGAGCTGATGCGTTGCCAAGGCCGGTTGAGAACCCTGCTCAGAAATGATATGTAAATTCTGTTCAGTCTTTTGACCAGAGCTAGTAATGTGCTCCTGAGTAAAGTTCTGGGAAATGCAATATTTCGTGTGTCCAGAAAGAAGAGAGGAAATCAGGTATGAGTGGCATCAGTAATCCTACAATAGAAGTGGCTTCCTGAGGGCCTCTTGCTACTAGCTCATGGGCTCCATGCATAATTTGTAATGGATGCTGGAAATTGGGGAAGATTAACTGGAAATTTCAGAAAACTCTAATGTTATCTTACTTCTTAACTTTTTTCCATTAATGTTAGGGAAATAACTTGTTTGATTCAACCTCATACTGTTAAATTAACTACCTTAAAAAGGATTACTGACTTTCTAGCGGATGCCATCTTTACTTTCCCTTTTAATCCTTACAGCAAGCTATTGAGATTAGCACTTTTATCCCCAGTTTAGATAGGAGGCTTTTTGTTAAAATTTATTAAAATTAACAAATTACCATAAGTTAAAAAAAAAACTAAAAAGAAGAAATTGTATTGAAAAGACCCAGAAACTTAATGGAAACTTAAACAGGAAAAGTTTAAGCATCAGGAAACAAAACTTCTGCAACACTGGAACTGGGCCTCATTCTGAAATTGTGGCTGCTCACCAAAAGGTTGCCCTGGTCTCCTGTGAGCAGTTTTCGGCTTCCCTGTAGCAGTCTGTTCTTTTCTCACTCTCTTTCTTCACATGCCTGTCCTCCATCGCCTGCCGCTGCCCAATTTTCTTTGCTCTCTGTTTCTGAACCCTTAATCATTTCTGCTTGTAAAGAGCCAAAATCATTCACCAGTCCTCTCGCCATCTCAGAAACTTTCAATTGCAGCCACTCCCCTCACTACTTGTGGGCCTTGTCTTTTCACATCTCAGTTATGAATTTCAAAATACTATACACCTGGCTCATTCTTGTGAACCAGGCCATGTAAGTGGTATGTCTGCTATTGGATCAGGCACCACCTATACGTAAACGTATGCACTGTGCCCTGGTTAAAGGAGCTGGTGAAGTTGCGGACATGGACACTCTGACTCAGCAGGAGCAAGGGCCCGGAAGCTTCCGGCAGAAAGGGTGGGGGGCGGGGCGAGAGAGCATACAGTAATGGTATACCTACTCTTTTGCTAGGTCACTGCTATGGTTTGAAAGTTTGTGTCCTCCCCAAATCCATATGTTGAAATCCTCACTTCCCCTGCAAAGTGGTAGTATGAATAGTTAGAACCTTTGGGAGGTGATTAGTTCATGAGAGTGGATTCCTGATGGATGGGATTAGTGCTCTTATAAGGAGACTCCACAGAGATCTCTAGCCCCTTCCACTGTGTGAAGATACAAGAAGTCTGTGAGTCAAAAGAGAGCCCTCACTCAAGCATGCTGGCATGTTGACCTTGGACTTCCAGCCTCCAAAACTGTAAGCAATACATTTCTATTGTCTATAACCCATCCAGTCTGTAGTATTTTGTTACAGAAGCCGAAATGGACTGAGTCACAGTGCTAGTAAATGTCAACATGGGATTTAAATCCAAAATCGCCTGGCACCTTAGTATCTAGCAGGATGAGGAAAAGTATAGGAACAACACCTAGGCTGGAACTTAGTAGACTTTTCTCTCCATACCTTTTACTCTGTAGATCCTCAACCCTCAGTCAGTGGTAAGTCTAGCTAAATAGATACCTCACAAAAGTTAAATGTTTTACTAAAGCTGAAAAATGTATTTTAAGGTACACTTTGAGGATATTCCTGGTTGAATCAACCAAACACTGAAATAGTTGACAGAAATAAATGAACTGTTCTCAGACTGGAACTTTGAATTGGGTTTCTTGAGACACATTAGCCAGGTCGGACCTGCTCCAGTGGGAACTCTCTCTACCTAGTTTTAGTGCAATAATTAATTTTATATCCTTATTTCAAAATTTGCGAATGTGTGCCGCTACCAATACTGATGATTAAACTCTGTCACAAAATCCTAGGTGATATTACACAAACACTTAACCTCTCTGCACCTCAGTTTCCAAAACAGTAAAATAAGAGGAGTTATATTAAATAACCTCCTAGGGCCCTTACAGCTATAAAATTCTATGACTAGCTCACCTTACAAATTTAACATGCTAATGCCTACATCTACTGATTACAACCCGAGGCAAGATCATTTTCTTCAATGTTCATTTTAAATAGCACCCAAGAATCCTTGAATAGATTATCCTTTTAACTAAACTGCAGCAGTGCCCAGTAGAACCTTCTGAGGTGATGGAAACTCTCTCTATCAGTCGGACACAGCAGCCTCCAGGCATATATGAGTACTGAGGACTTGAAATGCAGCTAGTGAAACAGAGGACCTGAATTTTTACTTTCAATTAATGTAAATGTAAACAGCCACTTGTGGCTATTGGCTACCATACTGAATGAACCATGTAGCAATAAAAATGTATATATTGTGAATGAAAAAAGGAAAATCAAGAAGTAATGATATGATTTTAATGCACAAATTAATATTTGAAAACCCTTGGCTTTCATTTTCATGTGGAACTGTGTACTCTTTAGATTTTAGGTAACAGACTACTGGGATGATGCCAGCCTCTCCACAAGAGGGAAAGAGAGTGGTGATTTCTTAAGCTCTTGCTAATCGTAACTAATTTGCTTAAACAAATATTAAAACTTTCTTGAAAAAAATAGCAATATGTCTCATCAGAGATTTAAGATATTTACTTAAGGTTTTTTTTTTTTTAAGATAGCAGTAAGACAAGTAATGAGATATGAGTGTTTAGTTTACTGGATTTGAAATTTGGAGCCCTGAATTTTTAGCTCTACCTTTATCATCAATTACTATTTTTTTAAACTCTAAACTACCATATAATGTAAAATTCACCATCATTTTAAGAACAGCCTTGGGAGAAACACTTTTAAAAAAAAAGTTAAATGATCACAGCACTCATTACATAGGCTACCACTTTTATTTTCAGTAGCAACATTTAATTTTCTAAAATCTCCCCACATGTGCAATCTAACAAATCTCATAAATGGTTTTGTCATCCGTGACTTTGTAAATCTTCAGAGAAAACTGCTTTTTATTCTCCAAACTCAAGATCTTAACTTCTTCAAGCTCCGTATAAATGATAGTATCATTGAATGATAACAGAGTTTCATGTTCATTTCCTATTTGCTTAAACTCACACTTCATTATTTTTTCTTTGATTGAATTACATATTTCAAAGATCAAGTTACAATCTAGATTCCTCTATCCAGTAAAGCTATCATTTAGAATCGAAAGGCAGAGAAGTATTTCCCAGAGAAGGTTAAATTAAAGGAGTTCATCATCACCAAGCCATTATTATATGAAATAGTAGAGGGAATTAGATCAGAAAAAGAATAAGATCAAAACTATGAACATTAAAATGGTAATAAATTAATAACTATCAACAACTGAATCTAAAAAACAAACTAAGTAAACAAGCAGAACAGGAACAGAATCATAGATATCTAGAGATCATTTGGAGGGTTATCAGCTGGGAGAGGGAAGGGAGACCATGGGGGAAAAGGTACAGGGATTAAGAAGTACAATTTGGTAGGTACAAAATAGACAGGAAGATGTTAAGAAATTTATAGGAAATGGAGTAGCCAAAGAAGTTATATGCATGACCCATGGACATGAACTAAGTGGGGGGATTGTGGAGGGAATGGGGGAACCAGTGGAGAGGAGCAAATGGGGAAATATTAATAAAACAGTAATGGCACAATCAATAAAATATACTTAAAAATTAAGTTAAATAACTTTTCTAGAATATTAGCAAGATGTTTTTGACACATGCTACTCTGTGCCTAAGTGATAGCCTTTGATGACCCATGGGTCAATCACAAAATTACTTTGAGAATTCTCAGCCTTACGCATAGGATCAGGCACCTTCTACTGTGTTTAGCTGCTCTGCGCAGCATGTGACATGCTATCTACTTTGTACCCAGTAACTTTTCATTGCAAAGTAGTCTTCTAATGAAAGTTTTGAAGAAAAAACTTAATGGAAAGTTAAGAATATAAAAATGAGTTAAGATACAATTGGTCACTCTGGCTGGTGTGGTTCAGTGGATTGAGTGCTGGCCTGTGAACCAAAGGCTTGCAGGTTCAATTCCCAGTCAGGGCATATGCCTGGGTTGCAGACCAGGTCCCCAGTAGGGGGTAGATGAGAGGCACCACACATTGATGTTTCTCTCCCTCTCTTTCTCACTTCCTTCCTCTCCCTCTAAAAATAAATATAAAATCTTTTTTAAAAAGATACAATTGTTTGTGGTGCTACCAGGAAAAACTAATGTGCTGATGATTGAATGAGACCTCCATTCACGGTGTATTCACATAGACCTGGGCAGCAATCACTCTGTCAGCGCTTTCATCTTTGTTTCTCAACAGGCGGGTGGTAGTTGTTGTGTTTTTAAATGTGTGTATGTCTTATATTTGAATAAATATGGTAGTTGCTATGTTAGGCAAGTTTCTTCAATATATTGGGTCATCCATAAAATGGAATTAATGATGCTAATTATCACCTTTCCTCAAGTAGTGCATTTTTACTCTTCTAAAATACTATGATTTTTAGAGACCTTATATATTATCCACTTTGCACATTACTTTTGAATAACAAAGACAAACCAGCTTAGGACATTGTCAAGAGTATAGTTTTATTATTACACAGTAAAGTACTGTTTAACCAGAATACTCAAGGGGGATTTTCAAGTCACCTGAATTTGCTGCTTAACTGAGATGTGGTCCATATGCCTCCTTGTATTGTATCATGTGTTTTACTAAGTCCTATTCCCTTTGTAGTTCAGTGTAGACATAAAGTTGGATGAGAAAAGGCAACCTAGGATCTCACAATTATTGATCTGGAATTTAGAGGTGGAAAGTTAAGGAAAAGATGACCCAAGATATCATCAGGACACATTCCAGTCCCATGTCTTATATTTAACTACATTTACTGTTTATACCAAAAAGCAACAAACTTCTTTCACCAAGTCACAAATAACTAAAACATGGGTCCTTATTTGAAACACACTTTGTATGAAATTCTAAGCAAGCTACTCATAACTCCGATTTCCTTCCTTATACATTTTTTAGATCAACTGAGTGATGAGTTAAATTTTAATTAGTCTTAAGTGCATTTATTTTTTAAGACAATACATTTTATTAAGAATGTTGCTACTATTAGTACACTGTATCTCTAGTGCAGTATGAAAGCCAGCCACCTACACCACTTATTTGGTAACCCAGCAGCATCTTGAATTATTTCTAACTTTTTTCTCTTGCAGTTATTTAATCTTTCTCTTCATTTTTTGAGTTATTTCTACTTTTACCATTCTCATTTATCATCTTCATAATCATACTGTACAACAGAGCACTCTCTTAAATTTATTGTGTATTGAGAATGTAGAGATATATTAATGATCACACATCAATTAATATACTAGCCTCGGTTGTTTGTGTGTCTCTGTGTGTGTGTGTGAATGTGTGTTTGTTCTGATTTTGTACCAGAATAAAGTAATATACTAGATTAAATAACAATCCCAATTAGTTGCATTATGGTTAACAATAGCTTTGCTCGAATAATCAGCTTTCATTTTAATTTTTAACATGCATTTTTCATACTAGGAACTTCAATATAAAGCCAGTGATACCTAGGTTCTAACATTTTTCTGATTATTAATACTTAAAAGTCTTAAGAATTTTTGCTAGCAGAATAAAATATTTGTCTCTCATGAGACATTCAAAGTTTTTTCAAAGAAATGTGGAAAAAATGTCTTAAACATAACCAACACTGATTTTTTTTGTACTTTCCACCAAGGAGAAACAGTCTTTTTTGACCCTTTTCAATGAATAAAGCATTAATTTTCCTCTCACTGACAAGTTGGCCATTAAAAGATTATACATCATTCAAAATAAATGTGGAAGATTATTTATATCAATACAAATTGAATTAGTGAGAATTTTCCACTGGAAGACATTTTCTTCTCAATTGTTACTGTTATTTTAGTGTTTAATTACTGTCTTAATTTAAAGCCAGATCAGTGCCTCTTGCAATTCCTTTCACAGAGCCCCTTTTCTGCTCAAAATAACAAAAATATCTGTAGTCCCATATTTATTTTTTTCCTGTTATCAAATCTCTACATGGTTCTCAGGAGCTCATATAAGTAGAGACTAGAAGATAAACAATAATATTACTATACTCATAATTTTAGATTGAAAAGGACTCTTACAAACGAATTTGATCTCTCTAGGGAGGCTGTTACCATCATGACCTAAGGTAAATAATTTTTTCTTCTTCATTCTTAGTTGCTGTATTTTTGTTTGTTTGTCTCTTTGTCCTGTCTTCCTAATTATTAATGATGATGCTTTAAGTATGGAAAAGCTTAATATTTCAGAAATTATTCAAATTTAATTTTGCTTTGTTAATTTATTTTTATAACAATAAATAGATGCTTACTCAGATTATTTCGAATAATGGTGATAATACCATCTCCAAACAATATTATGGTGAATAAAGATTCACCATAATCTGGATCTCAAAGAAGCCCAGAGAAAACCTTAAAAAGTCCATAAGAAAAAAACAATCTTCAAATATGCTGAGCTTTACAGAAACTAGAACACAGTTCAAGACTTTTCCAGGAGTTAAGCAAGGCCTCTGGGTGAAGAAGATTCATCACTTTCTTCTTACGGGCATTATTTTGGCTTTTCTCTGTTGCTCAACCATCAACACAACTGATTTATTCAATACTCTCTGGTCTTCTCTGCTTCCCTCCACGACTGACTGCTGTGGGGGTCATGAAGTCAAAGACCCATTTCTGGTATCGTCAGCTCTGACTAGGGTAACAGTGTTACATGATCCAGAATTCAATTATCTATTTCCTAAATAAAAGCATTAATTTAGTCAAGTATAGAAGTATGAAATTTTGCTTTAAAATTAATTTCTATATATCTTAAGAACTGGATTATTTTTCACAGAAAAATGGGTCACTGCTGCACTCCTGAGGCTACCATTACACTCAGAATGTTTGTCATATCCAGAGATTTTGGAAGATTTTAGAAAACTCGCAGGAATGCTCCACATCACCACCTCCCCCTAACTACACACACACACACACACACACACACTCAGAAACACAGACAAACGCATGCATACACATACTCAGAAACAGACACACACATACACACTCAGAAGTGCACACACTCAGAAACACACACAAAACCTACAATGTTTACCGTTAGCACTAGCCTTACTATCTTCTTTTTGGGAATAGTGAGCACTCAACAAATATTTATAGTGAAGGGAAAATTGTTTGAATGATTCTCTCCTGGGTTATATTTCTTTGGCACATGGTAGCATGCTGTCGTAGGTATTTTTATATTGTTCAGTCCTATGCCAGGTATAACCTAAAATTTAATAATGTTCCTTATGATTAAGGTGGGAAAACTATATAGATGTTTCTATATAAATAAGCATTCAATTAATTAGCATTGACTTAAATATTGTTTCTGAAAGGTAAATTTTCTACACATATCACCAGTCCTAAAATAATTTTACCCTTTAACCCGGCCATTCTACTTATAAGAATTTATTATAAGGAAGTAATCAAAGAGTCAAAGATTGCAACAAAATTCCATTACGAAATTTTTTTTTTTTATTTTGAAGGTTTTATGTAGTTATTTTTAGAGAGAGGGCAAGGGAGGAAGAAAGAAAGGGAGAGAAACATCGATGTGAAAGAGAAACATGGATCAACTGCCTTCCATATGTTCCCTCACCGGGAGCAAACCTGCACCCCCAGCACATACCCTGATCTGGAATTGAACCAGCGACCTTTAGCCATGTTGGATGATGCCCAACAAACTGAGCCACACCAGTCAAGGCTACAAAATTATTTATAACTGTAAAAAATTCAAAGCATTTAAGATATCTGGTTAAATATTATTGTATTATAGACATGCAAATATACTATGCAGATACTAAAATGCTTCTGAAAAAATAAAAATGGCACATAAAACTCTTCATATGTTTGATAAAAAAATCTGAATTAAGAAACCATTTAAAGTTGTGTATATGTGTATCTGTAAAAACAAACAAACAAAACAAAACAGAGAGACATGTTTAACATAATACATTAAAAAAAAAAAGACCATTAACAATGTCCCTGGCCAGTGTGGCTCAGTTGATTGGAGCATCGTCCCATAAACCAAAAGGTTGCAAGTTGATTCCCAGTCAGGGCACGTGCTTAGGTTGCAGGTTCAGTCCCTGGCTGGGGCATGTATGAGAGAGGCAACTGACCAATGTTTCCGTATCACATTAATGTTTCTCTCCCTTTTCTCTTCCTCTGTTCATCTTGCTCAAAAGTCGGTGAGCATGTTTTTAGGTGAGGATAAAAAAGCTTTTTTAAATATTAATAACAGATATTTATGGTGGGTGGAATTACAGTTGATATATATCTCCTTCATAATTTTCTAAGTTTTTAAAAATTACTGTGTAACCTTTTATGACTGATAAATTAGAGTAAAAGAACATAATTTGGCATACTAACACTTCATTGTTTAAAAAAAGATATGTTAGATATTCTAGATGTTAACTTTTCAGTTCATGCGTCCTGAGACCACACCACTAACAGGGAGCAAAGACCATGTACGTTGGAGTCGAGTTTTCCCAGGAAGGAACCTCACTGCCTTATGCTTCACCTGTGACTTACGAATATAACCTCAGCTATCTGCCCACCCTGAGCTTTTTCATTTGAAAAATGATGATGCAAACATTAACTTTATGAAATTTCTATGAGTAATAAAAAGAGTTAATATGTATATTAGACCAACTTTTATAACTGGTATATAGTAGCCATTCAGTGAATATTAGGTTATGATGACGATCATAATTTGTTTTTTCTATTCTTCATTATTCAATGGAAAATTGTGTATTTTCAAAGAAAATAGTTTGGAACTTTGAAAGCAGCAGTCCTGCATATGTGGTGTGAACTATTCCAAATGAAGTAGAGAAAGCATAGCATACTAATTAAATTATACCTTCACACTAGCTTGATTTTCTAACCCTCAAGTACTTTTATTTAAAATAACAAAACATTTCTCTTTTCTCAGACTTGTTCAGTTGTCACATCAA
Source organism: Mormoops blainvillei (assembly GCA_004026545.1). Lineage (NCBI taxonomy): Eukaryota > Metazoa > Chordata > Mammalia > Chiroptera > Mormoopidae > Mormoops > Mormoops blainvillei. Next base: position 32,502 of record PVJD01001795.1, on the reverse strand, counting down.
AGGTATACCAAAAGATTTAAAATAAAACAAAACAAAATGCTGGCAGCTTCAAAGTAAAAGCAAAGGGTCAGGTCGATTCTCATATTAACAAACTCTACCTAGCAGTACTATGTGCCAGCACCCACGGCTCTAAGCATTTTGCAAACATGCCTTCATTTAACCCTTACAACAATCTTACAATAGATTTTATTACTATCAACACTTTCAAGATAAGGAATCTGAGACACTGAAGTATTCAGTAATTTTCCTGAAGTCACAAAGCTCCTAAGGGCAACCTAATGGAACCCTAGGCAGGTTTGAACCCTGAACCCACGATCTCCACCTCTCAGCTCTCCTGAATCATCAGCACTATTGTGCATCTTCCTTGTGCCTAGATTTGAAGATCCTCCTAAAGCTTCTGCTGGATTTGTATGGGAATTCTTACCAGTTTGCTGAACTGAGGGTGCACATAAAACCTACCCACTGAAATCTAAGCTCCTTTGGAGCAGGGGACTTTTCTGCCATGCTTATTGTCTGTTTTCAGCCCACAGTACAGTACCTGGAAGAGAGGGAACTCACGTATTGAACAGTAAATAGATGAATGAATCAATGATAATCCAAAACTGTTTTTCCCTGCCTTTAATCCCTCTATTACTCTGATTTTCTTGCAAGTATGTAAGGTCCAACAAACTGAACTTAAAGCATAACTATCAGTGTCCAGTTCTTTGTTTTCTCTATATACCCAAAAGGTCTTGTATCTTCCTGGTTTGAAAAGAAAGTAAAGTTTTCAGCCCTGATGTTTGGCCTCCATCTTAATTCAAAGTAATCTCTTTCTCTTCTGGAACAGTCCTGTCTACATCTCTGCTAGCACCCATTTTACTCCCTTATCTTACCTGTAGGAACAGGTGTCATCTTTCTCCCACTAACCTGGTGAATTCCTGAACTACATGGACTTTTATTCTGTGCTTTTATTCTGCGGAGTATCTAGCACAGTATCTGGTACATAGTAGGTACCCCACAAATGTTTTACACGAAAAGAGAGAGGACCAATGGCCATATAAAAACAAGCAACTTATTGTACAGCAGAGGTCAGTAAATTTTTTCCATAAAGGGACAGGTAGTAAGCATTTTGGCTTTGCAGCCCTCACTTAACTCTGCCTTTGTGGCAGGAAAGCAACTATAGACAAAAAAAAAAAATGACTGACAGTGGCTATGTGTTAATAAAACTTTATTTACAAAACACAGGCTGTGGTCTAGGTTTGGCCCATAGGCCATAGTAGTTTGCCAACTCCTGTCTTCGCCACTCCCCACACTGTAGTGCTCTGTTTGCATTCTTACTGAAAAACAAAGGGTAGACTTGGTGGGGCGAGAGAATACATTTCTCAATAAAGCCTCCTCCATTACTGGAAAAGCTCAAGAGAACATGGCCTCCTGAATATGGGTCAGATGTTTCATTTGCATATGCAAAGGCCATTCTATGGTTTACTTTATATATCTTTCTTTTCTTGCATGAAATCCTTTTCTCATCTCATCTTCTCAATTTCCCCTCAAAGCTCTTATCCTTCCAAACCTTCAAAAGATAATAAATAAAATTTTTCTATTAAAGATAATGGGCTTTCAAGGATCATCTCTCTGCAAAGGGGAAATAAGGGAAAAAATCTTATTAGGACCTTTCTCCATCATATAAATTGATCTGCGATTCACCAATTACAAATTTGTATTTTACCTTATCAATCAAGTTCATTTATTTTCTCATAATATCCATTTAAGACATCAAAAATGAAATTGTTCTTGGCAATGTTCTAAGGCAAAGGGGAAAAGTATTTAGAAAATATCTTGGCTGAAAATAAAATCATAGGCAGATACAAAGCACCACGTAATTAAGTGGTAAAGTATAATATTTCAGTAATGATCACCTATTTACCTCTAATTTATAATGTGTGTTAGTGTTCAACCAGGGAAATAGAAACTAGTCCGTGGATATAAAAAAAAGGAAATTTAAGACAGAACATTGTTTACACAGGTAATTAAGAAGTTGACAAACTAAAAAAGAATGAGGCCGTGTTAAGCAGCTAGCTGAGCTGCCCCTGAGGGAGAAAGTGTCCTGGTTGCTCCCTTCCTTGGGCCTTCCCGTGTTCCAACAGTGCCTCCCCTGGGTTGAACCCAGTAGTAAAGTTGCTGACAAAAGGCATCCGGGAAACAGTTTGAAGGGACAGTTCCTTGTGGTAAGTGGTAGAGTAGAGCAAGAGAAAGAAAGAAATCTAAGGGCAAACATGGCTGGACCAGTACAAAAGGAAAGGTGAGAGGATGGAAAGAATTACATTGACATTGATTAGGAACTACATGAGGCTTTGGAAGCCACACCTGTCTGCTTTACATGTGCATTCTCCCTGGACCTTCACACCAAGTTCAGATCAAGTCCAGCGAGTACATGCTCACTGAGTAAATGCCCTGCAGAGGAATACTGCTAGGCAGTCTCATTCCACAAAGCATTAACTCAAGTTCTCATTTTTCCATTTTTTGACCTTTCCTTTCGCCCTCCCTTCTTCACTGCAACTATGGACAGTTGACCCATAACTACAATCAAACTACAGGTATCGGTCCTCTGGGGAACTTGCCTCCATGAAGAGCAGGTGTTCAGCTTTCTGTGTCCACAGTGATCTTTAATAAGTGCCAGTGGTAAGGGATGGCTGAGGAATTTGGAAGGTAGAGATAATGAACTGTCACAGGAATAGAGTCTGTGGGGCTACTACTCCAGTCTTTGCTCTGCTTGATTGACATTTGGACAACAGAATAGCACATTAAGCTGGACACTTTATTCTGAACCTACCCCGGGCTGCTGGTCCCGGATTCTGTTATCCAGCTGCCCAATAGACCATTCATGCTCTCGTGACCCAATTTTTAACAGAGAGGTTCTTAAACAGAGGTGTTAGATCCCACACAGTGCAATTATTTCCCTTGAACAAGTGCCCCCAAACTTTATAAATTGCATTCTCTTAACAATAAAACACTTTTGAGCTCACATTTCCAAAATATATACATTTAAATAACTATTGTCTCAAGATACATCATAGACCTAACATGGTGATCACAACTAATAACTGGATATACATTCAAGATACAACTAGTTCCTGTTTAATAATTTAGAATTTTGTTAGCTAATGGTTTTTAAGATCTTATTGAATTACTATGATTTGGCCTTACCTTTGGTCTGATAGGAGCCCATGCTAACAACAGAAGTGTCAGTTCTTCCTATTTATTCTGTATCACTCATTATTAGTATGATCTTCAAGTAGTAGCAATATTTCAAGGCATTTGTTCATTTGGTGAGGGTCATTGTCATTAAAAGTAAATAAACACTCATAATTCCACTCAATGAGGCTCATGTAAACAGTGTTGGGTTATAATCCATAGAAAGCAAGTGGATAAATAGCCATGACTGTCAGCCCCTCATCAGCATGGAACCCCTTACCCTACTCAGGATGCTTCTTGTACCATGTGCCTGGCTGTGTGACCAGCAGACCCAGAGAAAGCCTCGGTGTCAATTTGCATGCTCAACATTAGGAAATCCTCATTCCTTTGTCATTTCCTCAGATGAACAAAATTATACGTAGAAGTTCTAAGGTATTCTCACTTCTCCCAACTTGGAAGCCCACTGCTTTAAACCACAATCCTCTCTTTGCCAGAATATGAAGCACAGACTTCAGATGTGCCCAGACACCCTGTGCAACCACCACATGGAGTTTTACTTATGATTTTCTCCACCAGTTCTTCACTACTTTGAAGAGTGGACGCAAAACAATATAGCTAAGTCCTAATCCTCATTACACCTATGAATTTGAGCTGATTGGGAAATCAGGTCTTTGCAGATATAACTAAGTTAAGGACCTCAAGATGGTATCACCCTGGATTAAGAGTGGGAGTTAAATCCAATGATGAGTGTCCTAATAAGAGACAGAAAAGGGGAAGACCCAGAGACCCAGAGGGAAGGTCATGTCAGGATGGGAGCAGAGATTAGGGTCATGTGTCTACAAGCCAAAGAATGCCAAGGGTTACTAACAGCTACCAGAAGATAGAAGAGAGATATGGAATGCATTTTCTCTCAGAATCTTCAGAAAAAAAACAACCCTGCCAACACCTTGGTTTTGAAATTCTGGTCTTTGGAATTGCAAGAGAATAAATTTCTGTTATTTTAAGCCACCAAGTTTGCAGTAATTAGTTACTGCAGAGTTAGGAACTATACTAAGTCCTATTGTCTGTCTCCACAGTTCAGCCCTTCAAGGACACACCCTCCAATACACACATTCCACCAGACAGGCTTGTATATTTCTAAACCAAATCATGAACCATGTCCTATGGTCAAAGGATATGACCAGGCACCTCTTTCAGTGACCTAGAAGTTTTTATGCTAGGATGTGTAGGAGGCTAGTCTGCACAAAGTTTAAAATATGACCTGTGGGGATAACAGTATGGTAGTTACCAGAAAGAAAGGGGTAGGGGAGAGAGGGAAGGGTAGAGGGTTCAAGTGTATGGTGACGAAAAGAGATTTGACTTTGGGTGGCGGGCACACAATGCAATATACAGATGATGTATCATAGAATTGTACAGTTGAAATCTATATAATTTTATTAATCTATGTAACCCCAATAAAGATAAAATAAAATAAAATAAAATAAAATAAAATAAAATAAAATAAAATAAAATAAAATAAAAAAAACCTGCGGGGTCAGTGTGGACAATTCTATAAATCCAGTTAACAAACTTGCTCTCTCCCTCCTGTGTACAATAATCATGTGAAGCCTTCAAATTGGTATAGATATTTGCTACCATGACAGAAACCAGCCTAAGGATGAAACTGACACATGAACCTAAGAGAATAACATAAAAATGGAGTTGGTGGCCTGATCAAACCAACCTAAACCATGCAACGCTTTCAATCTTCTCAGTAACAAAAGCATAAGAACTTTATCATTTAAGTCTGCTCATATTGGCTATTTTATCACTTTCCACTGAAAGTAACCTAGATGGCATACACTCTTAGCTTGTCCTCTTTGCTTCTTTTTCTTTTTTCACTTATAAACTTAACAGTTATGAAGTCATTGCTGAATTTTAGGCCTTTATACTCCTTGCTGTTAGAAGTATAGTGTTTCCAAATTTGCAAAAAAAATTTTTTTAGTATAAACATAAGATATGTTGGTGTTTTCCATTTCCATTTGCCAAACAATAGACTTCATGATGATCAAGGAAAGTGATAGATATGAGTTATAAATTGTTTATAAAAAATTCACATGTACATTCTGCTACTTTTCCTCAGAAAGTTGTAAAAAATGGAGTTTAGAATAACCACTCATTAAAATGATGAATTTAACATATATTTATAGTGCACCCAGTATAACAAGGCAATTAAAAGCTACCGAGAGGGAAGACTTTGTCAGGTCAGGATTAAAATTTTTTCATTCTGCTGACAAAGTCACAGTCTTCCATCTGGATCCATGAAGAGATCTAGTTCAATTTGCCTTTTGATTTTCTGTCACTGTCTGATTGCTATTTGACCATATGACCTCTCGTATTTATGTGCTTTTGCTATCATAACAAAATCTATGGATTATGTAGCTTAAACTCATTTTCTCACAGCTCTGGAGGACAGAAATCCAAGACCAAGGTGCTGACAAGGTTGGTTCCTGATGAAACCTTTCTCCTTGGCTTGCACATGGCTGCCTTCTCTGGTTCTCTGCATAACATTTTCTCTTAGTGTATACACTCTTGGTATCTCTTCTTCTTATAAGAAAACCAGTTCTATGACCTCATTCACCCTTAATTACCTCCTTATAGGTCTATCACCAAATATAGCAACGTGGGGGGATTAAGACTTCAACATAGGTTTCTGGGGGCTCAATTCAGTACATAACATCCCTCTCCTTTTTTGTCAACTACAACTCTTTTTCTTGCAAGAATATTATATATTTGAAATCCATCATCTCTACACCCACACACTAGAAGGGAACTGAGAGATTTTAGTTTGCAAAATAATATTACCACTTACTGAGGGACGCCAACATTAACATTCCAACGTTTTAGTCATAATGACCCTGAAAATAGTTGCAATCAGCCAACATCTTATTTTGAGATAATAGGTATTACTTGTTTAGGTTATATGTCCAGGTCCACCTTCCCAGTGCATCCACATATGCTGCCTGTAGCAGGTTCAACTCGTATCAGCGGAACCATGCCACGCACCACCCTGAACCCCGCCTCTCCACTTCCAACCATGTTTCCCAAGACCTGGAATGGTCGTTCCAGCTCTGTCAGCCTGTTCAAACACTTCTCTCACGCTAAAGCTCCAGCTAAGGGCTAATTCTCCCCCTAATCCTTCACATACTATTCTAGGCCACACTCAACCTCTCCACCTTCAACCCTCGGTCACCAGCATGTCTAGCGCCAGCATCGTTACGGTCCCAGGGCCGATCATTTCTTTATATGTTTTGTGTTTATGGGAATGAATTACTTTCTCGGATAAATTATTCTGACTGTCATCCTACTCCTAATCCTCTTGACACCATGAAAGGGCAAAGCCTTGCCCTGGCGCCTTCTTGGTTCCCAGCACTACATGTGGGTCTAACTTAAAAGTGGGACGGTCTTGGGGTAAAGACCCATTCTGTGACAGCAGCAGGGAAGAAAACCAAATGCCTTCTCTGGGATCTTCCACTGGCAGGGTTTCCCCCTGTGGATGCTCCCCAGACATTATATAACTGCCCTGATTCACAGCCCAGACGGTGTCTTCAAGTCAATTTCTCTCCTGGCATTATAAATTATGAAGGTTGCAGACAGGAAATGCTCTCATTAACCGATCATCTAGGCAAACAGCTCTTCTAATTTAAACATCCCCATTTTATGGAACCAGACAAATATGTTTTATTGAACAATATTGTCTAGAGGACTTTAGATTCAGGTATATTTATTGTGCATATAAAATATGTCACCATCTCCATTTCCCACAGACATCAAGCTAAACTTTAACAATGAATGAAAATTGATTAAAAATCACACATGCTGAATTATGTTTTTTCCCAAGGATAGCTAACAATTCTCTGAATAAATTTGACCTTTACACTTCCTTTAATTTTAATATAAAATTAAATGGAAATCACATTCAAATGAGTATATCAATCCACTTGGGCAAGCCTAGAAACAAACTTCTGTCTGTGAAAATGAAAAGTAATTTACTCTTTTTATTAAGATGTACGGTAAAATCGCAGTTGCAATCTAATGTGTGGTTAGTAGCTCTGTGCATTTATTTAGGATTTTCCGGGATTTTTTGTTTGTTTTCTTTCTCTTTAAAAATTGTTTATTTGCTTTTCCCAGAATGAGTAGTGTATCTCTTAAGGAGAAACACATTTAGATATGTTTTGTTTGTTTTTTTTATTTAAGAGTAATTCTTTAATGTAAAATTCCTATATCCATAAAATCACCTAGTTCTGACATTTAGCATTTTTCAAATTGATCTCACCTATATTTTAATTACTTGATCTCACCAGCAATGTGATGGCATTTTTGGTGACCCACTTCAATCTTCAGAGGAAGAGCACCTCTCTGCCAACATCCCCACCTCCTTTACCCACCCTGCTCTCCCGGATGCACAGAGCCTTGGATATAGATCAAAGACAAAATGAGCTCCAAATCATTCAATGTACAAAGATTGTGGAGACTGTGGTGAGAACAGCACAGATACAAGAGACTTTATTTTCTTTGTGAAGTCTCTTCTGTTTTACTATTATCTTATTTTACTATTATCTAAGTGGAAATGCACAGCAGTTAAATGACTTGTCCAGTATCACATCATAGGATAACAATCAGCTCAGACCAGAGCACAAGTCTTGATTATTTCTGTAAGGTATTGTTCAGAGTGCCTCACAGCAATCCCGAATCTAAGGTTCTCCCTTTCACCTGCGGTATCCTCTGGTGCCTGTGCCCTTCCTGCAAGGCCATTCCAAAATAGTGATGGCCACCCACTACCAGTGGACTCAGAAGTTGCTGGGAGTAGAGAGCAGACACTGATTCTGAACTGATGCCATAAAGTGGCTCAAATCATTTTATTCTCCTGGAACACCTTTCTACATCTTAACCTATCAAAAACCTTTCCTTACTTCAAAAAGTGCTGCTTCTGTGATTGTTTTCCTGACCAGGCCCCCATAATTAGAGTGATGGTGGATTCATGCAATAAATTTTACTGAACATGTATCAAGTACTGGACCACAAATTGGGCCAAGTACTGGGAACAAAAATATAAGACACAGGTCTTACCTTTCCTCAAGTAGTTTACAGTCTAGTGGATTTGGCCTCCAAAGGAACTGACCATCACAGTGCATCTCAGTGAGGTCACTTAGAGATTTTCAGAGGAGTAGCTTCCTCAAATAAAGTGAAGCTTAAACTCAAATCTCCCCTCCCGCAAGTGTCTATTTATAATTATTCATCCAATAGAAATTTAATCAACTTCTATCCAGGGATAGATTTCTAGCCTTATACAGAATTACTATTTAAATATTTCACTGGTATATAACTTCTCACACTACTTTCTTAGGTGCCTTCAAATAGCCACTACAACTCTGAGGTTTTATAATACCATGTTTTGCCATCTTGGAAGTATTATAAGTCCCTGTAAGGTAGAAACTTCTTTTTCAGGACAGCCCTAGCTTTCTAGACACACACACACACACACACACACACACACACTTCCTTAGATGTGGCTCACGCTGTCTCTCTGGGCGTTGATTGAAAACTGACTGGATGCACTCAGGCGCTGAGCATTTTTACTGTTCCAGGGTGCATCTAACTTTTGTAGACTATACTTTTTTGGCAAATTAGTTATCTTCTTTAAACCTGCGTTTCCCCACATTTAAAATTAATTTAATGATTCCTACATTGCAGGATTGTTATGAGATGAACAACATTTCATGATAAAATATCTCGCACACGCAGAGAGCCTTAATACATGACCTTTAACTGATCTTAAAGGGCTTAATTGCAGCTAGAGAGACTTGAACTCAGACCCTGTCTCCTTTGTTTACAGATAATGTGACAGTAAGTGAACTATGTAGTCTCTGTAAGCCTAAATGTTCTCATTGATAAAAGAGGAATAACAACAATATAACTTACCTCCTGAGATTTTTGTGAAAATCAAGTAAAGTAATCTTTGTGAAACACTTACCACAATGCCCAGCATACAGAAAGTACTCAATAAATGTCAACTTTAAAGATTCATATTTGTTATCTAGGTTTAGGGGCATAATTAATAAATTCCCAATACCATTAATGGAATCACATCATTTATCCAAAGGTCTACCTTTACTGAATTGTCCTGCAGGTACTGAGTTCCTAACTGAGGAGTGGGAAAAGATTCCTTGAAGTCAATTACAATAATAATAATGCAGCACAACAATGCTCCTACATATTCCCTACTGCCATCTCAGTGAAAGCAAAGCCTACTGATGGTTGTGTGTTTGCTAAACAAGGGTTTAACAAGGCAGAACAGCTAATCTAAGGATGAATAGTAAATACACCAAGCCTGTGCTTAAATTGCTTATGGTCTAATTCAGGAGTAGGACATGCTAACAAAAAGAACTAGAGCAGTGGGTTATGTATTTGTTATTATGGGGCACTTAGGGTACAAAGGGCTGGATCAACTCTGTTCCCAAATACAGCAACAAAGGAAAGCTCCGCCGGAGTAGTTGTACTCGAGGTCAGTCTTGAAGGCAGAGTTAGGATTTACTGGCCAGACGAAGTAGAAGAGGAAATGATATGGTCAAAGAGCCTGAGCCAGGAAATGCCTGGGATGACAAAAGAGAATGGTTAGAGTGGCGTTTGTGTTGGTGACGTTGATGTAAGTTGGGGAAACACTAGAAGAGAAGCAAGAACTGGTTTAATAAAACTTTACCTAAATTTCCATAATTCTTGACATTTGGGGGTCACAGATTTCTTTCAATTTCCAATGAATATTGTACCCTCTAACTTCAGGAAAAGATACACACCTGTATTTTTAAAATACCCTTAATATTGGGAAAGATGAGAAATATAGTTTATAGACAGGGGGAAAAATGTACTCTTACTCCATCAGACAAGCATATAGAGTGTCTAGGAGAAGAAATGGTAATGGGTGTGGCAACCAGATCTCCAATAGCAACAGTTTTTTGTGTTTTGTTTCTATTTTCTTGAAGACTTGCCCTGTTTTCATTTGAACAGCTAGACTTCCTGCAAATAACATAAAATACTTTGAGAGGAACTGACTCGATCTATAGGTTTGACATGTGGTTCTGGTTTAAGATAATCATCAAATTCTCACCCTTTGGCCACAGTTATTGATTCAGGAGAGAACATGAGACACTCATTTGACCAAGTGATTTTCTAAAATGGTTTGCTGAAGTTTTCTAGGAAATAAGCATCCTTGCTTTCCTGGGAAGGCTTTCAGAAGAAAATTGCACAATTTCTCTTTTCATCTGCATGGTTAAGTATATAGCGGCCCCAGAGGTTACTGCCAGCCATATTCTGTGACTGCGATGGAGAACCTAGCTTTAGAATTAAGCTGGTACCATGGGAGGCAGAATGAAGAGGTAGAAAGGAGCATGGCCCTTGTCGATAGTTTTGAGTCATGGAATCAATAAGCCTTGATGTCTTCCTAGCACTGGGCCTTCTTTTAGTGACCACTAAGTCCCTTATGTGGTTAAACAAATCTGAATTAGATTTTAACAGGTTGTATCCAACAGTATCCTAAACAATACTTTGCAAAAACCAGATATATACTCTCCTAATTGTCCATACAGGTTCCAACACAGTACTTCCTTGGCACTCTCTCCTTTATCCCTCTCCCTCTTCTTCCCTCTGCTCTTCCCACACTGCATAGTCTCAACTCTCAGTTTCTTAATTGCATTTGGCTTGTTACAGCTCAGACAGTATCAGGAGGCCTTCAGGTCCTGCATTTACTCAGTTGTTTCATTCATTTGCCTTAGTAAACAAACCTTCCTCTTGTTAAATCTAACTTTCTCTTAAAATATAATTCTGGGGTTTACAAAGTTAATTAACAACCTCTGCCTCATTGCTCTGCCTGTCAATGACTGCTAAGGTTTCCTTATTCATAGTCCAATACTTAGATATAAGCTCCAGAGAAAGGTAGCAAATTCTTAATGGGGATATGGACATGAGGAGGAAAAATCTTTATTTCACCATAATAGGGTTTTTAGTGTGACCAGAGATTCTCCCAAAGGCCATGGAACTTGTAATACTCCATACATACAGGCTAAGAATGCTTTATGTGTTGGGGAGCTATTGAAGGATTTTAAGAAGAGCTATTGTTAACATGGTCATACTTGTGTTTTTCAAAGATCAGCTATGGGACAATGTTAATATATGGCTGGATGGAAGTCCCCTACATATGCATTTTATTTTTATGCCTGGGAGTTAATTTATCATAATTCCTCATATATATATATATATTCATAAAATTCATAAAATATTTTATATTTATCATCATTTAATGATTTGTAGTTTGATGTCTTCCTACTTAAGCAGCCTATATACTCAAGAATCATAGAACTATAGGTTTAAAGTGGATGATAAGGTCTAACTTATTCAGTTATTTTTTAAAAAGCTGTTTGCCTACAAAGAAGCATAATGTCTGGCAAGTAAGACCTACCATTATTGAACACATTTAAAGATGAAAATTAACCATTCCTTACTAGAGGAACTCATAGTTTAAGGTAGTACAACATTTAGACCATAAACATGAGAACATAACAACCAGGAAGTGATTTATAAGAGGAATAATTATTTCTGGAAGCCATTCCTGATTTATGCAGTGTTGTTATGCCCCTCTTGCCTTTATTCATTTGAATGTACCAAGCTCATTTTTCCAAATCTGTGTTGGAAACATGCAAAGAGGTAGGTAGGTCATTGCACTTGGTCTATGAAATTCCTTTAGACCACAGGTTACTTTTAATCTCCATGTTTTCAACTCTCCAAACTTTCACTCCACTTTCTAAGATCCCCTGACTGACTGAGTCTTGTTCTTCTGACTTGGATTAAATTAATACTTATAGAGAGATTATCATTAATTTTCTGACTTTATGTTATGAGTAGAGCAGGAAACACCTGATCCCTTCATCCCCTATATTAACTATTTATTGCAGCATGTTAAACTACTCTGAAATTTAGCATCTCAAAATAACAAACGTTTGTATCACACAGTGTCTGAGGTCAGGCATCTAGAAAAGTCTTAGCAGGGTGCTTATGGCTCCAGGTCTCTCATGAGGTTACAGCAAAGATGTTGGATGGGGCTGCAGTCACATGAAGGCTTGATTGGTGCTGGAGGATCCATTTCCAAGATAGATCACATAGCTCTTGGCACAAGGCCTCAGTTCTATTCCATATGGACCTCTGTTTTGTGATACGAAGGTCCACTTCTCTCAGAGAGAGCAATGAGAGGAAGAGAGAAAGGGTACAGCTGACGTTTCTCTTAAACCTGTTCTTAGAAGTACCACACCATCTCTCCTGTCATATTACTTTGGCCCCTCAAGTCAATTTTATTACAGTATGGAAGGGAGTGTACAGGGACGTGGTCCTCAGAAGACAGAGATCATTTAGGGCCTCTGGGAATTTGGTCACCACACACCCTCAGCGACTTCAGAGCTTCTACCATACGGGCCTGCCATCCTCACCCCACTCCCATTACTCTGTGATGGGAGGGAGAATGGATATTTATGAAGGGGTCTTTACGGCAATAATTTCAAAATGTACATGAAGAATGTGTTCATGTTTTATAAACTTCATGGTAGATTTAGGTAAATATGGCTCTCTCCAAAGAAGGCAAAATGTTGAAATTTTAATTGTGCTATAGCAATAAATTAAAGCACAGCTTTTAAATAAATTTATTTAAATTATAATATAAATGGCACATTTAAATGCTTTTTAAAAAATATTTTATTTATTTACTTTTAGAGATAGTGGAAGGAGAAAGAGAGGGAGAGAAACATCGATGTGTGGTTGCCTCTCATGCACCCCCTACCTGGGACTTGGCCTGCAACCCAGGCAAGTGCCCTGACTGGGAAACGAACCAGTGACCCTTTGGTTCACAGGCTGGCACTCCATCCACTGAGCCACACCAGCCAGAGCTAAATGCTTTTTAAAATGTAAAATTATATGTTTTCTTGAGTTTTTAAATAAAGGATGACTATTTATATTTTTCTCTATTTTGGTATTTCCCAACTTTAATATTTTTTCTAAAAAATAAATATAAATAAATAAAAGAAGAGGTAATTAAAACGTTCTGTTTGAACTATAAGAGTACTATCATTGGGGATATCTTACTTAAAGAGCAGCTTTTTTACTATAAAATATATGAGAAAGAGACAGTTATTTCATCTTTTTAAATTTTATTTTTATTATTGTTATTCTATTACAGTTCTCCCAAATTTTTCTTCTTTGCCCTCCTCCATCCAGCCCACCCCCTGTACCCACAGTCAATCCCCACATCATTGTCCATGTCCGTGGGTCATTCATACACGTTCGTTGACTAGTCCCTTCCCCTTTTTTCCATCATTATCCCCCTCCCCTCTCCCACTGGCAGCTGTCAGTCTGTTCCATGTTTCCATGCCTCCAGATCTATTTTGTTCATTAGTTTATTTTGTCCATTAGAGTCCTCTTATAAGTGAGATCAAATGGTGTCTGCCTTTCACCACCTGGCTTATTTCACTTAGCATAATAGTCTCTAGTTCCATCCATGAAGTTGCAAAATGTAGGGATTCCTTCTTTCAGCTGCATAGTATTCTATTATGTAAATGTACCACAGTTTTTTAATCCATTCATCTACTGCTGGGCACTTAGGCTGTTTCCAAATCTTGACTATTGTAAATAGCACTGCTATGAACATAGGGGGGCATAAGTTCTTTTGAACTGGTGTTTTGGGACACTTAGGGTTTATTCTCAGCAGTGGAATCACTGGATCATAAGGCAGTTCCATTTCTAATTTTTAAAGGAGATTCCAAACTGTTTTCTGCAGTGGCTTCACTAGTCTGCATTCCCATAGTGCATTAGAGTTCCCTTTTCTCTACAACCTCACCAGCACTCGTTGTTTGTTGATTTTTTAATAATCACCATTCTGACAGGTGTCAGGTGATCTCATTGTGGTTTTAATTTGCATCTTTCTGATGGCTAGTGATGTTAACATTATTTCATATGTTTATGGACCATCTGTATGTCCTCCTTGGAGAAGTGTCTATTCAGGTGCTTTGCCCATTTTTAAATTGATTTTTTTGTCTTACTGGTCTTGAGTCATATGAGTTCTTTATGTACTTTGGAGATTAAACCCTTGTCCAGTGTATCATTGGCAAATATGTTCTCCCATACAGTCAGTTTCCTTACATTTTGATGATGGTTTCTTTAGCCATGCAGAAGCAGAAGCTTTTTAATTTGATGTGGTCCAATTTGTTTATTTTTTTCCTTTATTTCCCTTGCCCTAGGATACACACACACACACACACACAAACACATATGCAAAAATATTGCTATGTGGGATGTCTGAAATTTTACTGCCTATGTTTTTCTCTAAGACTTTTATGGTATCACAACTTATATTTAAGCCTGTTATCCACTGAGAGTTTATTCTATTGTATGGTGTAATTTGGTGGTTTATTTCCCTTTTTCACATGTACCAATACAGTTCTCCCAATACCATTTATTGAAAAGACTATTTTTTACTCAATTGTATGTTTGTGCCCCCTTTGTCAAATGTTTTTATTTTATTTTATTTTTGGTATATTTTATGGAGTATGTTATTACAGTTGTCCCACTTTCCCCCCTTTATCCTCTCTTCCCTGCACCCCTTATGTCAAATATTAATTGACCATAGAGACATGGGTTTATTTCTGCGGTCTCTACTCTGTTCCATTGATCTATGTGTCTGCTTTTATGCCAGTACCAGACTGTTTTGATTAGAGGAGCCTTGTTGTATAGTTTGATATCAAGTAGTGTAATCCCTCCAGCTTTGTTCTTTTTTCTCAAGAGTGCTAAGTCTTTTCATGGTAATTTTAATTTTTTCATAGTTTCATATAAATTTTTGAAATATTTGTTCTAGATTTGTGAAATATGCCATTGATATTTTAATAGGAACTGCATTGAATCTGTAGATTACTTTGGGTATAGACATTTTAATGATGTTAATTCTTCCAATTCATGAACACAGTATATGCTTATTTGTATCTTCCTCAATTTCTTTCTTCAGTGTTCAATAGTTTTCCAAGTACAGGTCTTTTACCTCCTTGGTTAAATTTATTCCTAGGTACCCTATTTTTCTTGTCACTATAGTGAATGGGATTTTTTCCCTAGTTTCTCTTAGTTATATTATCTTTAGGAACTAAGAAAGGCTAGAAGGTGAAAAGCTTATTTTTTTAAAAGAATAAGCTACCTGGTGGAGGAAGAGAATATAGAATAGCCTCAAAAGTATGTTTTAAGAAGGAGGTGGCAGTTTCACATCTTCTACTTAAGCAGATAAGGCTTTGTGAAACCATAAATTAAGTTTTGATAGAATATCAAAGATCACCATGTTAGACCAAAGTCAAAAGACATAGTGATACAATCTTCAAGGAAAATAAGCAAGGCTTAAGGGTAGACGGTAGCATTAGAGTCCATATTCAGGCCAAGGTGAGAGGTTTGGTTGAGTTGAGAACCTACAACACTCAAAACTTTACAGAGTAAAGTCTAACTTTGGTAAAGTTCCACCATTATTCTCCATTTCCTTACTTTCATTTTTTTCATAAAGAAAAAAATCCAGCCTTGCTAGATAAAGGTTTGGTGGAATCCTGGGAACCCTCAAACTGGTGAAACTGCTTGTTAACTACGAGTGTTTTATATCTGATCATTAAGCTTATGGTGATTAATGACACTTTAAGAGCAGAGTCACAAAGCTTGACTCACCCTGGGGGGAAATGATTGGATATTTTAGAAGTGCAGCACACCTATCTTTATGTTAAAAAATGCCTCAGTCTTAATCAATTTGAAATCCAGATATCCCCCATAGGATATGACCTTCCATAAGAAGACATTTATTTTATAAATATTTGAAGTATGGCAGATAATAAAATATACAATACATGAAAAAAACTACATACATAGTAAAACAAGTCACAGTGAAATTATAAATATTTACATAATATTGGTAATATAGAAACAAAGCCTAAAACTATAAGAAGTGTATTTCAGAGAGTCTACCACTGCCTCTGTTGTAATGGCTGGAATTTGATTTCCAGTTAATAGAGAACAAAGAAGTATGTTTAGGTTGAACTTAATGCATAGTAGATTCACTTCTACTGGTCTCTTTGTAGTCTCATTCCTATTTAGTTAATTATTTGTAATATGATCTCTTTTACCTACATAGCTTACCATAAACTTACTGCTAACTAATCTTGGTAACCTTTCTTTTTTTGATGCGTTAGATTTCCTTCAATATCTGCAACTCAACACCATTCAGTTCAGCAGTTACTCCTGTGAACTAAGAAGTTCCTGCTAGGTCCCTGACTAGGACCACTAATTTAAGCCCACTAATGTGATTTGGAAAGGCCATCTGTGGAGGCTTTTCTACATGTCAGTTATAACCCAGAAGTTCTACCCACCCTAGGGCAGCTCAAACATATTTATCAGAAAGAGATATCAACCAAAGGCCTTACCCATTATCTCAAAAGGTGGTTGGGGAGGATCGTAAGGTATCTTTATAGTGCTATATACTCAGTACCTTTTGCTTTGTCAATAGCTCCCATAATTAAAAGATAATGTGAATGTCATTTTCTGAATGCCAACAATGTGGCAGGTATTTTTTTCTATGCTTGATTTTTATGATTTCACTCGATTCTTAAAACTCTGTGAGCTTGTAGTACAATAATCTTGTATTTTTTTCATTGAAGAAATTTATGTTCACAAGTTAATAATACACTAAAATTGCCATAATCCAAACCCAAGCTTGCCAACCTCCAAAGCCTATTCTTCCTCCATGATGCCATGATGCTTTTCTAAGCCAAATGGGTTTTGCCTCTCCTTTGATGACC
This sequence comes from Mormoops blainvillei, assembly GCA_004026545.1. Taxonomy (NCBI): domain Eukaryota; kingdom Metazoa; phylum Chordata; class Mammalia; order Chiroptera; family Mormoopidae; genus Mormoops; species Mormoops blainvillei. Next base: position 15,442 of record PVJD01001795.1, on the reverse strand, counting down.
ATCTTCAGTCACTTCTCCAACTTGGGTTTTGGCACTCACACATGCACACTACATAGATTAGCTAACCGTTATTATTATTTTTTTTAGTTCTTCTTATTTGATTCTTTGCCAACCAGCCACAAACTGTTTGACTAAATTTTTTCATGTTGCATCTAGTTTCCTAAATGATAAGGGACATATAGTAATAAAAGAATGTCCCAAAGGACATTTTCACATTTTACTCGCTGTTTCTCTTTTAAAATTTTTGTCATTAAATGCACCAAACAACCATAGGCTCTGGATATAATGGCTTCAGCTGCAAATAAAGAACCATCTTTATGGATGGAAGGTGTGAAAAGGGCTATTATATCAGCCTCTCAGCTACTGTTCTACAGAACATTGTAGTATGTTCAAACAAATGAAGGCAGCCGTTAATAAACAGGCCTTTTAAAGTTGTGTAAGATTTTCTACAACTGGATTTCAGATCATTTTTGAGGCAAGTATAAGTTTATTCTTTCTTTTCTCCCAAATTTTCATATGGACATATATAGGCACAGAGAAGATCATAAACTTGGCAGGTAGTTAGGAGCAACGCAGTGATGGAAACTGGACACATATTGTAGGGTGCTGATTTCAGTGCTTCTTGCTTGCCTTTCTCAGAATGGAAGCACAGTCATACTGTTACACTTGTATTTTATGGTTCAATGAACAGTTGCAATAACAAATTTTAAATACCTATCAAATGTCATAAAATGGCATTTAATATTGTTCTTGATTTGTAAAGAGAAAATGAAAACTGATAAAGTTCATGTATATTTTGTGCTGGTTCAATAGCCTAAATACCATACTATAAGACTTTCAACAAATATATAGTCAATTGTAGTAATATGGTAATATTAAATAAGAGTGTGCTACATTTTTTCAAGACAATGCAGTCACATTAAAAAGGATTCTTTTAATGATGCTCTCAACAAAGCCTTTGGCGACATCAGGCATAGGTTCAGTTGATAATAAAAATTGTCTTTGAACAGAGTACTGTAAATTTTTATGACTCCAATTCTCCTGTGCAATTATGGAATTTGAAATGTAATTTTCCCAGAACCATAAAAGAGACCAAAGAAATATAGCTAAAAACAAGGTGAGATAAAAAAGAATTGCTTCAAAAATCATTTTTATTTTACTATTTATTGGTGTCACGTTATATTCCAAGTCACTATGTTGTTATGGAAAAAAATAATGAAAAAATCTACTCTACAGAATTCATTTCTAAAATGTTAACTCAGTGATATTTTTCTCTTGATAATCACACGTTAATTCACTTTGATCATCTGTCTATGAAATATACAAAGAATTTCCAGAGGAATGGATTATTAGCCAACACACAACTGTTTAGGCATCATAGGTCATGCAAATGGTGGACAAACTAGTCCAAAGAACTGAGATGTGTTATTAATTCAACCCTAAACTTCTGTCTCTATTTTATGCCCAATTACTCATTAAGTCCCCTAGCTTTTACCTCCTTAATAGTCTTTCAAATCTCTCCATTCTACTATATCCTGGTACAACTGTTAAAGATTATCATAGTAAGTTTCTAAAAACTTTGTCCAATATTTTGGAAATAAAATTATAAGTATACCACTCCTGTACTTTAAATTTCTTCAGAGTATTTATATTTAACTCATGATGAAATTGAAGACTATCACAGTGATTATGCAGTGTCCTTCACGAGATGATTATTCTTACCTTTCTAGTTTTCTTTTTTTTTTTACTCCTTTCCCAATACTTCACCCAAATTAAACATGTAGTTTCCTGAATCAGAGTATATTTTTCTTGTTTCCATTATACACTGACACACAGAGAAACACAAACACACTCAAAATTTCTAAATGATATAGTAGATATATTTCTTTAAATGTCATCTATTAAGCATTAGAATTTGTTTTGCATATAAATTATAAAATACCTCCAGAAAAAATAGAGATACCTCAGGACTTGAAAAAAACAGGGCTGGCCTGGGGAATGAGTATTACCTTGAACTGTTAATGGTGTCTTGGGAAGAGGCACTTTAGCTTCATTGAAGGGAAGGCAGATACTTCCCACATATATGTCATCCTGTTACAAATATGTTATATACATATTTTTCATGTTAAGGTGGCAATAGAAAATAACCCTACGCCAATACTAAAGCAAAAATAATGCAAAAACATTTCTAAATTTTAACATGCTACAACATAATTAAACCAATAAAATATTGAAATCAGTAGTATGAATTTTGAAACTAAGTTTAATCTTCTTGCTTGTTATGAAGGGATCCCACTATGATCCAGGACCTCCAACACTAGAGGAAGAAAACATATCTGAATAATTTTGTTTACTAAACTTTGTTTTCTTCTGTATGACCAGGATACAGGAGCAGTTCATCGTAGGTCTAACTTTTTCTCCCATTTTCCATATTAATCTAGTTATTTATCTTAGTGATTCTCAAGTAGAAGAGAAAGAACTATTCTTCAAGACCAAGCATCAGGATCCTTTGGAAGGTTTTTCCAACCAGGCACAGACAAGGTGTTTTTGTTGTATTTCCAGCAAGATGGTAAGGCCTCCTCCACATCTCTTGAATGAATCACTGCTGCCTGGGTCATTGCACAAAGCAGCAAAATGGAATATGTTCTAATCTCCAGGTGCTTCTAGGTAGGAAAAATAGGGGAGGGTCATTGCTCTGATCCTGCAGAATTGCATCTAGGTCTTTAAATGCATGTTCTGCCATGCCTTTCCACATGCTGGACCCCACCATTTCCTCTACTTGACTAATTCCTATTAGCCTTCAAATTCCAGATCAAATATCATGCCTTTTGTGAGCACCTCTAAGATCTTATTTCGCTTATTTATATAGAGTTGTTAGGACTATGTTTGTCTGCTTCATTCTTTGTCCTGCCCACTAAATTGTAAGTGTCTTGAATTCAAGAACTGTCCTTTTAATATTTCTATCACAAAGCTTTATCATAGAAATAGGCATACAATATTTATATAATAAATAATGCCTGATAGATGAATAACAAAGTGAGTGAATTAATATTCAACCTTGAACTGGGTGCTGTAGAAAATAAAATAGAATTGCATAACATGTTCCTCCTTTTGAATTTTCTGAGGTGATTTGACACATAGGAACAGAGAGAGGCATAAGCTATTGTATGATAAAATGCTAAATTTATAATTTGGGGATGTTAAGTAGAGAAAAATTCCATTTTAGGCAAAATTAGAATAAAATGCTTCAACTGAAATATGAAATTGTGACAGATTGTAATAAATAGACCAGAGAAGAGGGGACATGATGTAAAGATGGGAGGCTGCATGTTCCCAGGTATGGTTGGAGGAAGGTTCGGGATGGGTGTCGCGGAGGCCATGCAAAGGAAATGGCAGAAATTGGAGTCATGGCAACACCAGAGAAATGGGGAGATCTGACCACTCATTATCACTTTCTGTCATATTACTTATCTGACAGAGATTCTATTTCCTTCAATCACAATGCCCACTCAAGGATTCCTGCTGCAGCTAGAGCAGTTGTTAATTTTGCTTTAATACCAACCTAAGATCTGAGACAGGGGTTGGATTAAATCTTTTAAAATGAGTCTTACAGGAATGTGCAAAACCTGCAGACTATTATGAAAGATAGAATTTGCAAAGTCAAGGTTCAGATTTAAAGATATGACTGAACAAGATTTCTGCCTTTGGTTTTTAAACAAAGGAAATATACCCAAATAAAACCACCTAAATGAAGTGGCCAATTTGGCTTTTAAGCAATTGAATTATCAAAGAAATCTAACATGTTTCAAAAATATTTCTGTTAATATTTAACTTCTAACACAATTACTAGTCCTGGCGACCATACCAGAAAAGAACTGTTTAAGAGGTACAGTTCTCAAGTAGTCCTTTTTAACGTTTCTCTCAGGTGTGGCCAGAAATAATAATGCTCAGGAGAGATTCCACACAGGGAATATTGGAAAGCCAGGAAGGATAACATTGTGCAATGGAAGGGCTTGATCCAGCCAATGGCTACTCCTAGTGTCCCTGTCCACTAGGATACAGTATTTCTTACAGCCAGAGACAGGTATGTGTAGATTCCCCTGTTTCCCTTCCCAACATGAGAATTTAATGTATGTTTTCATGTTGTCTCACCATTGTTGTGTAATAGGTCTTCGAGGAATGGCTAAATATATAGATTTTGCTCATATATTATTACAAAATAATGAGTGCCAAATCCAAATATTATTAAAAGAATCACAGGGAGACCCTAAATTTAACACTTGTTGCAATAGTTTGACAAGATTTTGAGGTGTATACTGCTTGGAAGAGAGTGCATACATGATGGCTGAATTATATTAGATAGGGTTTCTTGGACTTTTTTTTTCTTTTTTTTGCAGCGGGGGAGGATGTTGGCAAAAAAGTGCTTGACTGCAGTAACTACATTTTTTACCTGCGCATGCCTTCTACCACATGGGTGGGTATTAGTCAAGATGAGCTAATTAAAACCCCCAGTACTATCAACCACAGAAATGAGGCTAATGTTAGACACACAGCCCAGGCTGGGTCAATCAGGGATATTACCCTAGTTTTCTTTATGGGGTGAATAGGCTAAATGCTGTCTCTTGGAGTCATAGAGACTAAGAATTGAAAGCAATTTAGAGAGAAATAGAGATAAGAAATAAAGAAGAAAGGTAAATGCTAGAGTTATGATATACTCATTTTTAGTTCTTTTTATCTATGGATCTATTTTTGTTTTGATATTCTTGTCTTTGATTTTGCAACGTACTATAGAGTTTTACTAATACATTACTGTTTCTCATATCGGTCTGTTGGGGTTTAGTTGTTGCTGCTTAAAGAAGTTCAAACAATAAAGAAATTTACATACGCATTTCAATTCTTATAACCTTTTAAAGTAGCTATTACTATTTTTATCTTAAAAATAGATAAGAAAATGGACACTCAGCAAAGTTAGGTACTTTTTCAAAGTCACTAAGCTCAGAAATTTTAGAATTTAGATAAGAAGTGATGTCTGAGACTATGCTCATAGTGCATGTCTTTTTTCCATACTTCCTTGTCTTCTGAAGATAACTGGGAGTTGATGAGGTAGAGGAGACAGGGTGCATTTGTTTCAGGTGTGAAGAGACACGCATTCATATCCTATTCTGGGAACTGTAAATAGCACTCAAGAAGGTGGGGTGCACAGATAGGGGTGGCTGCTAGAATCAATGATGGGGACAATATTAAAAAAACATGAGCAAGGGGCAAATAGGGTACATTTATTCTTTAGAAAAATGAGTTTGACAGCACTGGTGATAGTGCATTGGAAGATGGCATCAGTATAAGCTAAAAGACAAGATAGGAGGCTTGTATGGTCATGTGGACAAAGGATGGTGGAGTCCAAAGTAAGGCGGAGATTGATGGAGAGGACAGAGCTATGGTCAGTAAATTAGAATCACTGGATATAAGAAGTATAAGAAGAAGGAACAAGTCATGAAAGACTTCCTTATATTTCTTTGATCAAGTGTGTAGATAAAGGAAACATTCACTGAACATGGGAATATAGGAATAATGGCCAGGCAGTGTTGGGTGAAGGAAGGAGTTTAATTTTGCACACTTGATTATAGCATATCAAATGGAAACCCTCGCAAGCAGATAGCTAGTCTGGAGTTCAGGGGAGTTGTCTCACGGTCAAGACAGAAAACTGGCAGCAATTAGTCATAGTGTGCAAAGTCCCTTTTGGAGTAAAAGTAGGTCTTGGGTCTATGCTTACCTGTAGCCAAAAGTTAATTATTTAATTATTGGCAAAACAGGGACGGCAGCAGTATAGGGTGGCAGGAACCAGGTGGTGATTTTTGCATCAGCAGCCAAGTAAGTAAAGCTACCCCAGTTTGGGGGATGGCTTAACACACAAATCTTAGTTTTATCTTATGAGTTGCTTCTGAGAGTAGAGAAAGAAGCAGGGAGATAGAAGGCAGAGTGAGGAGGTAAGAAGGAAAGTGGTAAATGATAACATTTCAGAACTAAACACAGGATGAGGGAATCTAAGAAAAAGCCTGAGAATGGCCAACCAGAAGCTTTGAAGAAGGAAAACTAGGGTATCTGAAAAGAAGGAATAGAGATCTGTGTCAAACACAGCAGAGAACAAAAGCAAACTATGTTGTCTTGATTTAGTCAGTGGGAAAAACTTGTTGACCTTGGTGGAGACATTTTCAATTAGGAGATAGTCATGAAGTGGTTAAGAATTCAATCACAGTCACCATAGCCACTTCACGGGTTTTTGTGGGGGTTTATAGGTCGAGGTGGCTCTTTTATAGGCACAACATTAAATATGCTGACAACATAACAGAAATTAGTAAAGATTTATCTATGCACATGAATCAAATATGCCAGCACTTATATCTCATAACAGAAGAGAAGGTAGGTCCTTTTTGCATTCTGTTAGTAAAAATGATGATTGTTTCCATCCACTGACCTCTTTCCTTTGTGAAAGAGATAACTAAGTGTCTGAAGCAAACTGGACTCCTCCAGCAAAATGTGGTGAACTGGAGAACAGAAGCAAAGGGCCCAGCTGTTGGCACCTGGGCAAGACCAAAGGCTTGCTGGATGTTTGATGTCCCCTACTACAGTGAAGTTTCTTACCCAATCTGAAACCTTTAACAAAGTACTAAAGAGGCAGACACCCAGTGTGTCATTGTGAAATCAGCCCAGAGGGAAAGAAAGAAAACCTTTCATGTGTTAACCTCATCATGTTTTCTTCTTTTGTCTTGCGTTTGCCTCTCTCTCTCTTTTTTTTTCTCTCTGTAGTGCAGGATCCACTTCTTTCTAACCTTTGAACACCATGTGAACATGTCACATTGAGAGCTACAGTGAAGCAGAGGTAGAGTGAAATCAACTCCTTTAACATCCATTTCTTATAAAGTGGTGAGAAGGGGAAAGAGAAATTTCTCAATGTTATCTCTGTATGCAACTGTCAGGAAGACTCACTCAGCTTCCAAATCCCACTGAGATGGACTTAGGATACAGAAAAAAATAAAAGCCAACCTCAACTGGAAATAGGCTAGCAAAAAATTCTCCCTTACCTGGAATTCTATGAATGACTTACATGGTGCTGGGACAAGAATTCTTCTTGCCCAGGATGGCCAGATGTCTGGGGCAGCAGGAACCCCTGAAACTATTATCACAGGCCACAAGTAGCTTTGGCTATTTACCTCACGGTATCAAACAAAGATGAGCATTTGTATTTGGGTCATGATGTAGAAACAGTAACACTGGTCACCTATCACTTAGTCAGTGGGTTTGAACATATTAAGAGGGGACTTTGGAAAGTGAAGAGAGTAAACATTGAAAGATGGAATGTCACCACTGGAATTGGCCAGTGTTCTGGGCTTTGGGCACGCCAGAGTATCAAGGGCAGGGAGTCTAAGGTAGTAGAAGAGCTGCATTGTCATCCAGGATTAGAAGGACGTCAGTCAACCGGAGACAAAGTTAGAACTTTTCTCATACCAACTGGGCCTATTACATTCTTAACTGTGATGCAGGAAGAACAAAAACAAATTTTACAAGGGGCACACTGGGTAGTGAAGAGTAATTTCTGGAGACAGTAGACCTGATGAGGATTCTATTTTGATCTCTTGTTAAATAGCTCCATAAAAACAGGGCTCAGGTCTGTTTTTTCCCATTCCTATATTCCTAGTGTTTAGCACACCTGTTACATAATAGAAAGTAAATACATTGTTGAATAAGTTAAGGAAAAGTGATACAAGGAATAAGAAAGAAAAAACTGATTTTACATTGAATCAGTTGCTTAACAACTCAAAATCTCAGTTTCCTCTGAAAAAATAGGAAAGCTATTGTATACCAATAAAGAATGCCTGAGAAGATTCAAGGAGAAAGAACATATGTAATTGTGCTTATCTGAGTGTTTAGCGCATAAAACGCACTCAATAAATATTAGTTACTACAGTGATTAACAAAGCTTTATAAATACAGGACTCATTAATTTATCAAATAGAAAATTTGATTAAAGTACTGGATATTAGTTAGACATAATCTGGAAAGCAAAGATGGTCTTACCATAAGCTTGAACAAAGGGAGCATAGTATGTGAATGTTCTTTCCAATTTATGAATTTCTATACCCTGGAATTATATCTCCATCCCTGGGAAAATGGCATCATAAGGAGAGGGCAGATGTCTTTCTGCCTTCTTAAATATCTATGTAGGCTTTTACTTTAAAAAGCAGTGAAAAAAAAAGGATACACAATTGTAAGAAAACATTTGAAAGCCTAATCAACATTATCATAATAACCTGATAATTGCAATTTAGAATTGATTACTACTTGGTAAATATCTGGAACTGTGGGCTTATGTAAAATACAAGAAAATAATGTTTTATGATTAAATAGTTGATAGTGACTATGGCATATCTGAAGTATTATTAGATTTAAAAGAAAAAAATGGAGATATCAAGGTGAACTAGAATATCATGAAACTGTAGAATTTTAGGATTAAATGAGTCTCTAAAACCATGTTTCCAAACTCCAGCAGGCATTTGAATCCTGGGAAGATGTATGCCCATTTAAAATCTTAAAGAGGATTTGGATTTGGGTAGATAGAAGAACAGTTTTAAAGGGTTCTTAGTTGAGAGAGAGAGAGAGGGAGAGGGAGAGGAAGGTAGAGGGGAGAGAGAGAGTGAGAGAGACAACCACCCTGAGAGTGCTGTTGAGTGTCCTAGGATACCTCACTTATGCCGTCTTTGAAATGAGTACAATAGAGCCTCGGCCATGAGCTTTAGTTTTCAGCACTTCCACTAAAGAGAGAGGACTAGACCACTGATAATGCTGTAAGTCATATTTTCTGAGCTTTGTCACTGTCCAAAAACCAGGTCAGGCACTTGCGAAATTTTCCAGGCTGTCTATAGTTGGAGATAATGTAAACTTCCCTAAGCACTCTGGTGTTATCTCTTCTTATCATTACAACAAAATGCCATAGCTCTGTCTCACAACATAGATTATAACAGGAACATAAAATACAGCAAATTAATTGTTTCTCGTGATAACGGCGTTGGATGGCAAAGAAATAAAAACAGTCTGTCCTCTTTCCAAAATAATTTTAAAACTCTAACATCAAGTTATGCTCAGTCTACTCTGATCACTATAGGTTTCATAAAATGAATTCTTTCAAAGCTTTTTGTTGTTGTTGTTGTTAATGCACAGATATTCCCTGTGGTTGCATAACAGAGTGAGCCACAGAGAGCCTACATTTATCACTAGAGGTGATTCTTTAAAGGGCCTTTAAGAAATCAGAAATGCAGTTATTGCAATACGCATCTCTGAACTAAATCTTACTAGGGGAATCTAATGAAAAGTAACTGTTGTTTTGTTCCTCATATAAACTTATGATTTAATGTGGGTCCCATGAAATAGATGTTGTCATTTAAATGCTATTTTAGGAGTAGAAAGTATTGAGAATTGGAGAAGACTTTATCATATCCATAAGAAAAAGGCAATTGAAAACCACTGGTAAGCCAGTACTTAATTATACATTAGACTGTAATGGACTTTGCTGCAGGAAGTATGATGATGTTTTCCAAAATATGGTATTAGAACAATTCAAAGAAAGCAACATGATATAATTGAACATTGGGAAAAGACATCTGAGAAAAAGTAGGATTTAAAATGAGACTTGCAAAATGGGTAGGATTGGAAGAATTTGAACATGATTGGAATGGACATTTGGAGATAGAAACAGTGTAGTTCAAAACTATTATGATCTAAAAATAGAACAATACAGATTATGTTTTATAATATAAACAATATGGGAAGCGATTGACTCCTAGAATCAGAAAACATGGAATGACTGCTCTGAACAGGAGAGCACTCTACTATGTAGTAGTCAAAATTCGTTTCCTCTTTAACTATATTCCTTTAATGCCACGATAATGTCTTTATCATATCTGCTTCTCTAGGGCCTATCATAATGCCCTATTTGTAGTTTTAGTTTAATACAAATGTAGGTCCCCAAATGTATGTTGGAATAATCTATGTAAATAAACTTAAAGGGATGGATTTAACAGATTTTTTAAAAGTTCACCTTCTTTTAAACTATATTTTTTATACTTTTGTACTCCATATTTATGTAGGATTATTTCAGTGCATTGTATATATCCTAAACAACAAATTTGCACTACCTTTTAATAAACATTTATTTATTCAATTCACCACTTATTGTTAAGATTGAAGAGACACACAATTAACTTTTAAAGAAGAAAGACAAAATACTGAATTCTTTAAAGTAAGTATTTAGATAATACAATTATACTTCTAAAGCAGAATGGACAATGTGGAACCAGAGTGATGAGAAAACCCATTACTTTAATTTTCTCTTAAAGCCCTTAATAATACAGGACCCAGGTTTATAAAACCAAGTAAGATGGTTTTGATAGTAAACACACAAATGCTCGAGAAATTCAGAAAAATCTTTGTGGAGATAAAGTGATCATACAACCATAAAAATTATGAAATAATGTTGTATAAGTTTCCCAGAAGGAAAGTCAGAAACAGAAATTAAAAAAAAAATTTGTATTAAAACCTGCACATTAGCACTCTCTCTCATTTTAAATTTAGATTCTACTCATAACAGTTTTTGCTTGGATGCTGATGTTACAATATTTAGAAGGTGTCCTCAAATATATAAACCTCAAGAGACAACCCTAGGAAAATATAAAGTACAGATGTTCAAACTGATGTATTCTAGGTAGTCTAGGTAATTTCTACAAATTGAGTTCCATCAATTAGAACCTATCTTTAGTCATAGGAGAGCTTTTTATTTTTTTTGAAAAATACCTGCGGATCATACTTTCATGGAGTGCAGAATTGTTTCATATATACCTTTTATCAACATATTTCAATATGTTGAGGTTACCTGCCTAGGTGTTATCTAAGCTGAGGCTCTAGCCCTTGCTCCATGGGAGGCACTATAATAGAAGCACATCTGCCTTTCTTAAAAATTTTTTAAGAAAGAAAGAAAGAAAGAAAGAAAGAATTTTTAAAGTCTTAAAACATTTTAGGATTGTACAATATTGGAATTTGAAGCATTATTGTAATAAGCTAGAGAGCCTAAGATAAGATTTCTTTTTCCTTTTTTATATAATCTTTATTACATTTTTTCCATTACCATTCAGTCCGCTTATACTCCCCTCCCCCCAGCAATCACCACACTATTGTTCATGTCCATGAGTCCTTTTTTGCTTTTTGCACAATCCTTCTTAAAAATGTATTCTAGCAGACATACTTCCAAGAAGTAATGTTTGATGCATTATCTAAATTCTTCCTGTTGTCCTAATCATCATTATAAATGAGATGGGCAGCTTACTCTTCTTCACTCCTAACCACTCAGAAATAGACGCAGGCTCACATGCATACACTCACACACACATGCACACATACTTCCCAGCAACAACCCAGTGTTAAGTAGTGCTTTTATTACTGCTATCCTACCTACCTAATGATATGTAATCACTAGCTATATTACCTATGATATATTGCAGGGGTCATGTGACAAAGGTAGCCAACCACCTGTTTTTGTAAATAAAGTTTTATGCTAATTTGTTTTGCTAATTTGTTATGGCTGCTTTCATGCTATTATAATGGCAGAATTAAGTAAAGTCTAAAATACTTAATATCTACTATCTGGTTCATTATAAATAAAATTTACTGATCCCTGACCTATAGTCTAAATGCTACAATGTGTCAGGAATTTCTAATGACTTACAGCTGTCAAAATAGATTATTATTTTGATTATTTCTTAATCAAAATAATGCAAAAAGATTTCTGTAGTAAAAACAGAGTTTTATTTTAATCTAATTTTGGAAATAAGTTGTAGAAAATATCCCTTAACACTACACCACCATGAGCATACAGTGTTTGGCCATAGCAGAGTAAATCATATTCATTAATATTGCAGAGTGCCAGGTATATGTAGGTATATAATCGTCACAACTGAGGCAGAACAGACAGACATTAGGGAAAGCTTGTGACAAGGGGAATGAGGAAGGAGGAGCATCACAGGCCCATGGGCTGCTAGGTCCTCTCACCAGATTCCCACCCTCCGCCTCCATGACCAAAGGTAAACAGTTTATGGTAGAAGCTCCTTGTGGTGGTTGCAGAAGTGAACACAAACAAGAGCTGGCTAAAACCAGATCAATCTAAAATGTAGGAAAAGTTGACTGGAAACAACCCCAAAGCTCATTATGTCATCACTGTAATGAAAACTGACCCCACATGTAGAAGGGGGCTCAAGGGGGTGAACACCACGGCACTTCCAGAACAGACCACGTTAGGGAAAAGACCCCCTCCCAGCCAGAAGGCAGAGGCAGAATTTAGCACCACAAAGTTCAGAAGCAACCCACCCTTGGAAACAGATAAAATTACAAGAACTGATTGACTGGGGAGTGCAAGTCAGTGGTCAATTCGCCACGTGCACTTGGAGGTGTACTTGCACTCCTTTCACAGTGGATGCTGTAAGAAGCGAAGCCAGGCAAGCAGCAGGGGGCAGTCAGTCCTGGGCTTATGCCCGATACTGTCTCCAGGAACTTGCATTCTGGCCTCTTTCTTTTTCTCTACCGAAATAAAACGCTTTTGCTCTCACTTGCACTGGTTCTTGAATTCTTCCCTGCTGAAGTCAAGAGTCTGGTGGTCCCCGACTGACCGAGCCCGCGTAAGGCTACCCCAGCCTAGAACTGGTCCAGTGACAATGACCACTTAGTAAACTACTGTCTACAGTTTACAGATAAATAAATGGAGGACCAAAGTGTCTACAAAATTTACCTAACCACACACAACTAAACTAGTATGTAGGATGGCTGTGATTTGATTCCAGATTCTTTTTTCTTCAAATCCAGTCTCATTCTAGAACAGAATAAAGCCTTTTTAAAAATTATATTATTTTAGGTTTGGAGGAAGCTAACTGGACAATACATGCAGGCATCTCACAGCTTGGATTGCCTCCCTGGCCCAAGAGCCCTCTAATATTTAGTTCTAAATAAATACTATAATATAAACAAGAGGGGCCTAAAGAATGCCAGTTAGTGCCATTACAACAACAGCAGGGCCTTTTAGAAAACAATTATTTCACTATCATACAATGTGGAAAAGGAATGATTCCACAGGCCATTACAGTTCTCCCTGGAAGTGCTCTCTGCATTAGAAGCCAAGATGCTTTTTCACATTACAGCCAAAGATCTCAGCTCCGCCTCTCTGCATTTCAATCTCTGCTCCAGGCAAATAAAATTTAGAAATCTCATTTGAGGTGTTCACAAATAAAATGCTTGAAACAACTGACCTGCTTTAGTTTCATGAACCACTGGGGTATAATCAGACATTGTTTGAAAACCACGTTCCGACTCTGTACAATATTACTATGGCCACCGCCACTCGGAAAACCTGCACTCTAAAATGAAGGTCTCAAATTGTTTGAGGACAGAAATGGATTCCTAATCAGAAACAACCCACCGAGAATATATTTCTTTTAAAGAGTTGTGTTCAGGTGACTGAGCCAAATATAAGTATAAGGAATTGCCCTTAAAATGACAATTTTTATCTTGCAGTTAATTTCTTTCAAAACCCTATGATTATGATGATAAATTTGATAGCAAGAGTAGAGAAGAAAAGGAAATTGCCATTTTGCTATTCTTTAGCCCATATTAGAGAAAGTTCATTAATAACATTTAATCACTTTTCTGCATGGGCATTTAATAGTTATTAATTCCATCAATATTTACTGAGCTTATTGCATATTCATTATTGTGTTATGTCTGTCATCAAGGGCTTATATGTAGTAGAGAAATTTTGTAAATAATTACAGTATAGGAACAGAAATGAAATAAAGGTGAGAAGGAGAAGAGAAGAGACGGATGGACCATTCACCAACTGACATGTGGAGGCCAGACTTTGGTAAACTAATGCATCTTCAGCTGGTTAAGTAAGGGAGGTCGGGGTTAGTAAAGTTGCAAACTATTCCGTAGTTGGAACGTACAACTTTTATGGGGATCTGGGGTTAGGGTAAAAGCAATTTCAGGAAAAAACAAACCAAAAAGACAATAACAATAACAACAACAAAACCACTCAGATGGAAAACTGACCTAATCCAGAAGTAGCAAGAGAAACACAAGTTTAAGATATACTTACAGTTTTATCACAAATTAGAAGTTAGTCATCACTGAAATATGTCTGCTTTTTTTAATCTTCATGGCTACTAGTTGGAATTAGGAGATACTTTCTATCATTGTAATCAAGCCATTTGTTTAATTCCCACTCTCAGGCATGAGCATTTAGACGTAAAACGAAAACTGCAACAAATACTTAATCAGTATAACCTGATTCATTTATTATATTACGATTTATTACAAATGTTAAAATATAAGAAATGAAACACTATATCTTTTATTTTAGGAAGTTTTCATTTTATAAATTACATGTAAAAATATTGGTCATTGGGTGTGCCTTTTGCAAAATGCTATTTTATCTTCCTTACATAAATAACTACTCTCATGAATCTCAATCAGGCTACAGTAATTGCAGTGATCATCAGATTAAACATGCTTCCCTTTGTTCTAAAATAAAAACAGATCAATGTTAGCACAATATATTACAAATTCACCTAATGCATTCTAAATTGTTATGTGCAGTTGATACAGAAACAAACACTATATTCTTTTAACTATATTGATTCACTAAGAAGACAAACATCACCATCATCATTTAGCAGCTGTTAACCACCAGCACATTTTTAATCCTTAATTTTCAATTTCTTCATCTGTAAATGTGGAAGATAATAATTTAGTAGCCTGTAAGAGCTGAGCGAGATAATTTATACATCAAATAACTAGCATAACACCCAGCAAAAAAAAAAAAGATATTAATAAATGTTAGTTATTTTTCCTTTAGAGGAAAAGTTTTAAGATCTATTTCAGCCCCAAACAACTCATTGTTTATTTCCTTTATGTTCCTATCAAAAAAAAAAAAAGAAAAAGATAGGGGTATAATGCCATTTTTCTATAGTAAATCCAAATCCAGTATGTATAAGGACTTAGGTACAAGGGGAAGGTGCTACTCAAATGTGCAATAACAACTGTGTGTGTGTGTGTGTGTGTGTGTGTGTGTATATATATATATATATATATATATATATATATATTCTACAATAATTTTAATAATGAACAGACTTGACTAGGCAGCAATCTTCAATGTGCAAGATATGGCCTGTGATGAAATTTAAACATAAATCCTTGATCATTACCAAAAAAGTAAATACAAGAAAGAAAGAAAGAAAGAAAGAAAGAAAGAAAGAAAGAAAGAAAGAGAGGGAGGGAGGGAGGGAGGGAGGGAGGGAGGAAGGAAGGAAGGAAGGAAGGAAGGAAGGAAGGAAGGAAGGAAGGAAGGAGA